>SJYV01056332.1:2208650-2261385 GCA_006410875.1 Neotragus pygmaeus
CAACAAAAGGACACAGACATAGACAATGGACTTTTGGCCTCAGAGGGAGTAGGAGAGGGCGGGATGATCTGGGAGAATGGCATTGAAGAATATATACTATTATGTAAGAAACGAATCACCAGTCTATGTTTGATACAGAATGCAGGACGCTTGGGGCTGGTGTACGGGGATGATCCAGAGAGACGTTGTGGGGTGGGAGGTGGGAGGGGGACTCGGGATTGGGAGCTTGTGTGCACCTGTGGTGGATTCGTGTCGATGTATGGCAAACCCAATAGAGTATTGTAAAGTTAAATTTAAAAATAAATAAATTTATTAAAAGAAAAAAATGACTGTGTATATATGTATGTATATGCTGCTGCTGCTGCTGCTAAGTCACTTCAGTCGTGTCCAGCTCTGTGCGACCCCATAGACGGCAGCCCACCAGGCTTCCCCGTCCCTGGGATTCACATGCATATATATAAATACATAGCTTACATATATGCACAATACAAGCTAACTTTAAAATATTTAATTTCTAAGTGAAAAACAGTTTTATCTTTCTTCTGATAAATAGGAAAACAATAGACTATAATAGGCATTTGGTTTACTCACTTCTGTGTAAATGCTTAATTACATAATTTGTATTAATGTATATATACATACATAATTATATATTATCACAAGTATATATTATTTGGGAAGGTTATAGTATTTCCATAATACTCTTTCCATTGACCTGATAAATTTGACCAAAAGAAGATGGGTTTAAAAGAGAAGGTCTCAAAGCTAATAATCTTACATTTTTTAAGGTCAGCATCAATCTCTATTTTTACAAAGTTAAACTAACCACAAAATTAAATTTCACTGTTAGAAACTGTCCCATATTCAACAATTTTGCATTAATCCTCTCTAATCCAGTTCTGATTTCATATTCACGAACTGTTTACCTCATTAAAAAAATTCTTATTCTAAAAGAATGAAACAATATTTCATCCTGAACAGCAAAATATTCTTGGAGTAGGAAATGGCAACCTATTCCAATATCCTTGCCTGGGAAATCCCATGAACAGAGGAGCCTAATGGGCTACAGTCCATGGGGTCACAAAAATCAGAGAAGACTTAGCGACTAAAGAATCCACCTACAATGCAGGAGACTCCACTTTGATTCCTGGGGTGGGAAGATCCACTGGAGAAGAGATAGGCTACTCACTCCAGTATTCTTGGCTTCCCTGTTGGCTCAGACAGTAAAGAATCCATCTGCAATGTTGGAGACCTGGATCCGATCCCTAGGTTGGAAAGATCCCCTGGAGAAGGGAACGGCTACCGACTCCAGTATTCTTGCCTGGAGAATTCCATGGACAGAGGAACCTGGCAGGCTATAGTCCATGGGGTTGCAAAATGTGGGAGACGACTGAGAGATTTTCATTTTTTACAACAAAATATTCTGATTAAAGATGAGAAAGCAAAATACTCACTCCAAATCTGTTCTCTGAATTATAGCAAATGATACACTATAAATCATTGCATATATGTGTGTGTGTATATATATATATATATATGTATATATATATGAAGAAGGAAATGGCAATCCACTCCAGCATTCTTGCTTGGAAAATCCCATGGACAGAGGAGCCTGGCAGGCTATAGTCCATGGGATCGCAAAGAGTCAGATACAACTTATTGACTAAACAACAACTATACATATACATTTGAACTGTGGTGTTGGAGAAGACTCTTGAGAGTCCCTTGGACTGCAAGGAGATCCAACCAGTCCATTCTGAAGGAGATCAGCCCTGGGATTTCTTTGGAAGGAATGATGCTAAAGCTGAAGCTCCAGTACTTTGGCCACCTCATGAGAAGAGTTGACTCATTGGAAAAGACTCTGATGCTGGGAGGGGTTGGGGGCAGGAGGAGAGGGGATGACAGAGGATGAGATGGTTGGATGGCATCACGGACTCGATGGATATGAGTCTGAGTGAACTCCAGGAGATGGTGATGGACAGGGAGGCCTGGCGTGCTGTGATTCATGGGGTTGCAAAGAGTCGGATACGACTGAGCGACTGAACTGAACTGAAATATATAGTTGACTCTTGAAGAACATGGGTTTGAACTGCATGGGTCCACTTATATTTGGACTTTTTTTTCTTACCACACAATCATGGATTGGTTGAACCCATGGATGAGGAACTTTAGATATGGAGGAACCACATATATGGAATGAGCATGTGTGTGTGCTCAGTCGTGTCCGGTTCTTTGCAACCCCATTGACTGCAGCCCTCTAGGCTCATCTGTCCATGGAACTTCCCTGGGAAGAATACTGAAGTGGGTTGACATTTCTTTATCAAGGGGAACTTCCTGACCTAGGGACCAAACCTGCATCTCCTATGTCTCTTGCATTGACAGACGAATTCTTTACTACTGAGACACCTGGGAATCCCACATACATGAAAGGCTGACATGAATTACATGCAGATTTTTTAGTTCGAGGAGATTTTGCACCTTTAACCTCCCTGTTATTCAAGGGTCAACTGTATTTTAACAAATTGCTATATATCCTTACACTGTTGTTTCAAGAAATAAATGCTGTGACAAATGTAAAACATTTATCACACAGTGGCCCAAAACAACCATGCCAACAAGTGAACTATGATGTTGTCATAAATCTTGCTATCAAACACATTATTTGGAAAATTAGTACATATATCAGTGAGGAAAATGTGTGAAAACTCTGATTAACTCAGTGGTCACATTTTATTTTATAGGGAGTTGCCAATTTGATAATTGGCCACCAATGTGAAGATCATATTCACATCAAAAATACACATATTTCTGTGCCCAACTGCAAATGGCTACAAATATTTTGCATCTTTTCCCATTCAGAGACTGATTCTATTTCCCACTCCTTGAATCTGGGTTAGCATTGTTTCCTATTTTGATTATTAGAATGCAACAGGAGAGATGTTAAGAGAACTCCAACTCTTAGCTTCAAAAGTCTTGCTATGCTTGGAACCCTGAGTGCACCATGTGACTGAGCCCAAGCTAGCCTCCTGGAGGGAGGCTACATGGATAGACCACATGGAGTAGAAACGAGGTTCTCATCTGACAGCCCATCATCCTGACCAACAGCTTGAAGATTGCCCAACATACGAGGACATTGGTCCTACATTATCCAGCCACCAGCCAACTCTCCAGCTGACAGTACATGTCTGAAAGAGCTCAGCAGAGACTGGCCAAGCTAACCCAGTTGAGGCCATGATCCAGCTGGGCCAGGGAATCATCAGCTAAATAACAAATTTTCAGGGCAAAAGTCTTGCAGAGCTAGTAGACAAGGTTACTTTAGCAGGCCAAGGACTGGGTATTTGACATCTGCTCTGGGTCCACTTTTCATGTGAAAGCATCTTATACAAGGTTCTTTGAGTTCTCCGGTAAATAAACAGCCTCATTAGATGAAGGCCAGGCATCTTATACTGAAGTTATTACAGTGAATTCCAAGCATATTTACCTTCCAGAAGAAATATCAGGCAGCAAAATATCTAGTAGAGGCAATTAAATCTTACCAAGTACCAAGAATGTACACATGGCTTCTCAGTAAATAATTACTGAATTCATAGCATGGGTCTCACAGAGTTTATTATCAACATATTGCTGCAAAGCAACATCTGTGTTGAAAACAAGGATATGACAATTTTGTGAGTTTCCTTCAGTGTCTAAGTTCACTCCCATCCTCTGCACTGGACATTCTGTAGTCCTTTCAACTCACCTGTTCTCACTGACACCACTTCCTCTGCAGACCTGATATCAAATGATTTCTCATTTCTTTCACCTCCCCAAGCCTATTACAGGCTTTTGTTTTCTAAAAGCCTGTTTTCTTTTTATTATCTTTGTACTTATCTAGCACTGGGTATATACTAGGCATCCTGTAAACATGCCTTAATATTAATGCCGTGCTGCTGGCTGTGCTAAGTCACTTAAGTCATGTCTGACTCTGTGCTAGCCCATGGACTGTAGCCCACCAGGCTCCTCTGTCCATGGGATTCTCCAGGCAAGAATACTGGAGTGGGTTGCCATTCCCTCCTCCAGGAGGTCTTATGGGCAATTTTCATTTGAATGGTGAGCCCATTATTTTTGTATTGTGATGGAGGAGCAAGAAGGTTAGCCCACAGCATAACCTGGGTCCAGGATTTAATGAAACATGTGGCTGGCGATCTTCTTTGGGTTCAACCTTGACATGTAGCCTCCTGAGGATGTGGTTTGTGTGACTGCTACCTTTAAGGATATCTAATAACCCCTAACTTCAGGAACTTCCTTTGTGGGTATTAGAGAATGATCCTGGGAAGAGCGAAGGAAGATATGGAAAAATGCTTATACAGGAAGTCTTACAGAGAAGGAAAACCATCTAGAGAGCAAAAGGGATTTATGCTTTTTTAGAACTTAGACTTTTCAATCATTTATTATGTGTCAGATTCTGTTGTAAATATATGTATTGTTAAATATAATGTGTCTTAGTGGTGGGAATATTTTTGTCAACCCAGTTTTACAGAAGAGAAAACAAAGGCTCAGAGTTTATAAAATAAACTTGGCCAAGGTCCTCCAACTGAGAAGCATAAGACATTGAATTGAATCCAGTAAGTTCATTCTATCTTCAGGTCATAAATCTACACCCTCAGCTCTACCCGTTACGTGCTGTTACTGTCTGCTGCTATTTAGAAACCCCTTTCTTCTTGTCCATTTCCTTGTACTTCACTTCTGCTGGCTAAATCTTACTTGTGCTTGAATTGTCTGGAGGATGCATTACCATTAGTGATTCCTCTCCTCCCATCCCTACCTCCAAGTCTCAATTTCTTGTTCTGTGTTACCAAAGCAAACTCAACAACTTCCTTACGTGAGATGGAAAGGCTCTTCAGACTTGTCCTCCCTGAGCTTACCCTCACTCTTACCTGACTCTCCAATAATTTGCCTACAGGTACTTTTTCCTTCCAAACTTATCTTCTCTGGAGGGTAGAAAATACTATGTTTCAGTTCAGTTCAGCCGCTCAGTCATGTCTGACTCTTTGCAATCCCATGGACTGCAGCACTCCAGGCCTCCCTGTCCATCATCAATTCCTGGAGTTTACTCCTGTTTATTGAGTCGGTGATGCCATCCAACCATCTCATCCTCTGTCATCCCCTTCTCTTCCCGCCTTCAATCTTTCCCAGCATCAGGGTCTTTCCCAATGAGTCAGTTCTTCACATCAGGTGGCCAAAGTATTGGAGTTTCAGCTTCAACATCAGTCCTTCCAATGAATATTCAGGTCTGATTTCCTTTAGGATGGACTGGTTGGATCTCCTTGCAGTCCAAGGGACTCTCAAGAGTCTTCTCCAACACCACAGTTCAAAAGCAACAATTCTTCAGTGCTCAACTTTCTTTATAGTCCAACTCTCACATCCATACATGACTACTTGAAAAACCATAGCTGTGACTAGATGGACCTTTGTTAGCAAAGTAATGTCTCTACTTTTTAATATTTAATATTTCCAGGGTCCAGCTCATAAAATGTTTTACATGAATAAATATGTGAATGAATTAATGCTAATCACCACCAATAAAATTTTTAAGAGGTTTTCTATTTAAACGTCACTATGCCAGCCCTAGAAACTCAATCAGAAAGTCATGTTCTTGGCTTATAGGTTAGGCTGGGATTTTTATCTGAGCTCTACTATGCCAAAAACATAGTCTCAGTAGTAAAATATAACCATACAAGGTTTTCAACATGCCTGAAAGCCATCAACTTAAAAAAAAAAAAAAAAAACTTGGTGTCATAGAAGTAACAAACAGAAAATTCTATTTAAATTAGTATTTTCAATCTTTTCTAAATGGATTCTTGGTCCAAAAAGCTACTGACATTGAGTAACACCTGATGCGAAGACCTGACTCATTTGAAAAGACCCTGATGTTGGGAAACATTGAAGGCAGGAGGAGAACAGGACGACAGAAGATGAGATGGTTAGATGACATCACCGACTCAATGGACATGAGTTTGGGTAAACTCCAGGAGTTGGTGATAGACAGGGAGGCCTGGCATGCTGCGGTTCATAGGGTCACAAAGAGTTGGACAGGACTGAGCAACTGAACTGAACTGAACTGAATNTGGTTAGATGACATCACCGACTCAATGGACATGAGTTTGGGTAAACTCCAGGAGTTGGTGATAGACAGGGAGGCCTGGCATGCTGCGGTTCATAGGGTCACAAAGAGTTGGACAGGACTGAGCAACTGAACTGAACTGAACTGAATAGCCAAGGGAAGAAACATAGTTGGAATCTTAAAGGAAGAGTTCACTTGAATTTGGAGTGAAGAAATTGTTTGAGTTTATAATTTCCCACCACACCTGTTTGTAATTCACTGCCTTTGGCCACCTCTGAGGTTAGACTGATGATGTTAAACCAGTTATGCCTGATTAAGCCTGACATGACTCAAGTTATAGATTTAAAAAGAGTACATATAATTTGTCCTACTTTTAAAGAAATTTATAGTTTCATATGTAATTAATAGACTGTCTTACTTATTTGACACTTTAAGTTACTAACAAAAGCCAGGATGAGAACAAGATCCTCTGAATCTGAAATTTTTAATCTTCCTTTTTAAGTACTACAGATCTAAGTGTATTAGGCCTATTTCTAAGACCGATCTTGTGTAGTGATGAGAAGTAAAACAAGTAAGATATTTTTAGGAAATCGGACTTCCCAGGTGGGGCTAGTGGTAAAGAACCAGCCTGCCAATGTAGGAGATGCAAGAGAGGTAGGTTCCATACCTGGGTTGAGAAGCTCCCTTGGATAAGGAAATGGCAACCAACTCCAGTATTCTTGCCTGGAGAGTTCCATGGACAGAGGAGCCTGGCAGGTTACAGTCTATGTGGTCTCAAAGATGCAGAGGACACGACTGAAGTGGCTTAGTACACATGCCGGCATACAACAGCAGAGTTCATGGCACGTGAGTTCCATTGTAGAAGAAGCATCTGTTACCACGGCGTGGGGGTAGGAATAGGGTGCCCGGAGCAAGACACAGTCAAATGTCCGCAGTTTCTGCACTTGCGCCAGGCCTCGGGTTCGCAATCATGTCAGTTGACAGAGTTTATTTATCCCGGGTCTCTTCCTGTGGTTTTATTGGGCTCTACCACTGGTTGTGGAATTCCATCCCACCCTCTACTCCTGCAGCGGAATCAGGTCCATTCATTCTTTTCTCAAATGCTCCTTTCTGTTTACGGGGGTTGGGCGGGGGGGATTATCCCTTCAAAGATGCCTCTTTCTCTCCTCCAGCAGCCACCTTGACTGAGATCTTGCTCGGTGAAGTTGCACACCACCTCATGGACAGNTCCAAAGAGCCTGGAGCAAGCCTTGCCTGCAACAGATACTCCAGCAGCAGCAGCAGCTCCAGACTGATACAACTGACCTCACTTGCCGTCCTGAGTCCATTCGGATTCTGGCAAGCCTAGATTTGGCAGTTGGCTCAATAAAAAGATGCCATAGGCTGAGCGGGGAAGTGCAGGGGCCCGGGAATGGATTCTATACAGCGGCCTGCTGGGGGGCGGCACCGAGTTCCAGCTGTGTCCCCTCCCAGCTGCGTGACATTGGCGGAGCCTCTGCACCACCTCTGACAAGTGGGGAGCCTGGTGCCCAAACATCTTGGTTCTAAACGTGAGGACGGGAGATAGTATTCCGGACCCTGCCGGTCCACGAGTCCCAGAGAGGCTGTGACCAGCTTCGCCACCCACTGGCTGGGTGACCTTGAGCAAGTCTCTTCCCGTGTTGGTGCCTCTGCTTGCTCAACTGTCAAATGAAGGAGCAAGGTCTCAAGTCCCTGGGAGGTCTAAGGTCTCCAGGTAGCGCCATTTCTCTCTTTTCAGGGCTGACCTCTTTGGGCATGTGGGACACACACTTCTTTCTCCACCTCTCAGCTGCAGCTCCAAACAAAGCTCCTTGCTTTTTCTCCTCTGCTGCCACCCCTTACTCTGACCCGCCGGATCAAAGCAGTTCCCTGCCCCCGTCAGGTCACCATCAACCTGTCCCTCAGTCCAGCTTCATTGAAGCCAGTCCGATGGATGGCTTCTGCAAGCATCTTTCTTGGCTAAGGGCCTAGGGAATTCCACCAGGCAATGTCCACAGGAGCCAGGAAGGGGGAGCCCCAGGAGGCAAATGGGGGCCCTTCTCTATGTATGGACACCCTCTTCTCCAGGAGAGGGGTTGGTCTGTCTCAGGGGAGGATATTTGGAAGACAGTCCTCTGTGTGTGTGTGTGTGTGTGTGGGTCCTCACTGGTCCTGCTGCCTCAGAGGCCATCTCTGCTGGCAGTCTGGAGGCTCCAGCTATGATCTCTAGGCTGAGGAGCCCAGCTCTAAGGGTTTCAGTCTTCTAAACCTAAACCTCAACCTCTTCTCTTATCTCTGGCAATCGCGGGAGAGGAAAGGAGAGATGGGATTAGGTGGAGTAGAGAGGTGGGGGGAATGGGACAGGGTAGGGGGGTGGTTAATGGNACTTTCATCAAGAGGCTCTTTAGCTCCTCTTCACTTTCTGCCATAAGGGTGGTGTCATCTGCATATCTGAGGTTATTGACATTTCTCCTGGCAATCTTGATTCCAGCTTGTGCTTCTTCCAGCCCAGCGTTTCTCATGATGTACTCTGCATATAAGTTAAATAAGCAGGGTGACAATATACAGCCTTGACGTAATCCTTTTCCTATTTGGAACCAGTCTGTTGTTCCATGTCCAGTTCTAACTCTTGCTTCCTGACCTGCGTACAGATTTCTCAAGAGGCAGGTCAGGTGGTCTGGTATTCCCATCTCTCTCAGGATTTTCCACAGTTTATTGGAATGTTGTAGTATTTGGTAATATTCAAGGAAATCTTGACATGAAAACTAGCAACAGTTTGGAAGAAAGCTGGATAACAGTGGGGCAATTTTCAGAGTTCCCGCCTCACTGCAGTTCTTAGTGAGGCACAACGGATGATACTGTGCGGACAAGGAGGACCAAACTACTCTAATTCAAAGAAAGACTTGTTAAAGTTGGGTCTGAGTCTAAAGACATTTAGAAATATATTAATTGGTTCATCAACATAAATGGATGAACTTAGAGCCTGTATACAGAGTGAAGCCAGTCAGAAAGAGAAAAATAAATATATTAACACACACACAAACACACAAATCTAGAAAAATGATTGATGAATCTATTTGCAGGGAAGGAATGGAGACATAGATACAGAAAAAGGACTCGTGGACACAGTAGGGTAAGGAAAGAGTGGAATGGATGGAGAAAGTAGCATTGATATAAACAGACTATCATGTGTAAAACAGATAGCTAGTGTGAAGCTGATAGGGAGACCAGAGAGACCAGCCTGGTGCTCTGTGATAACTAGGGGATGCCACAGGGGGAGCGAAGGGAGGCTCAAGAGGGAGGTGATATATGTACTATGGCTGATTTGAGTTGTGGTATGGCAGAAACCAACACATTGTAAGGCAATTTTCTTCCAATTAAAAAATAAAGAAAATAGAAGAAAGATTAAAAAAATTTTAAAGGAATATATTAATTGATTTGGTTTGATTCTATTTATCTTTTTTAAGTAGGCACAACAGTGATACAATAAAACCTCTGTGTAAATCTAAAGGAACTCTATAAGTGAAGTGAAGTGAAGTTGCTCAGTTGTGTCCGACTCTTTGCAACCCCATAGACGGTAGACTACCAGGTTCCTCCGTCCATGGGATCTTCCAGGCAAGAGTACTGGAGTGGGTTCAGAAACTCTCTAAAGAAGTTTAAAATAACGCACCTAATAGATAAGAGAACACTGGTTCAAAGTTACATTGGTAGTTTTTGGTTTGTTTATTTAAAAACACATCATTTCAAAATAATGTTAATATTGTTCAAGTACCTGGAATAGAGATAATAAAATCACATATAGTTGGAAACTTGAAAAAGAAGTCACAACAGGTTGTTTACGATTTCTGCTTCTTTGCCTATCCCCTCCTGGGCCAATATTCTCCTACTTAGAATCACTATTAATCTTTATCTATTTAAGAAAAGGTGGTGGTTATGAAACAGGAATGCAGTTATTATCTTCCCATTAACATTAACAAGATGAATTTATGGGACAAGGATGAGATATAGGAGGAAGAGTTTTATTAATTAGGTTTTTAAAATGTCACATTAATGAACAGAGAGAAATCAGAAAAGTTCTAGATTCTTCAAAGACTATGGAAGTGATTCTCCTTAATCACAGTAAATTCTTATTATAATTTAGACATGGTTTCTCACCCTCCTCCAGTGATTAATTATTAGTTTGGAATTAATTTAAGGATTAAAGATGTTAAATCAAGGATTAAACAAAAAATTATTTTTATTCAAATTTGGAAAAAAGTGAATATATTACCTAGTATGTTAAATTTATCCCCTTGTAATGAGCTAAAAAACATAATTAAAGTACATTAATTTGAATATACTATGTGTCTTTGGAAATGATAATTACATTAATGAATATATTAAGCAAATATCCTAAATATATTATCTCCCAGTTTTATGAATTGAACAAACATAAAAAATATTTTTTTAAAAAAGCAGAGAAAAAAAACACTGAAACTCCTTATCCTTGGGATTGTAACTCTGTGTGATTTTCTCTGTAAGCGTCCTTATAGCAATTAATTACATTTTTACCAAGATTCAATTTATGTCCTTCCTTTTGCTGCATTATCACTTAATTATTACTTAAAATAATTAACCTTCTATTCTATTGTGATAATGCAGCAAATTTAATTAATGAAGTAATGTCAATTCTTCAAGTTTTAGATGATTTTCAAATTTTTACTGTCACAGAGGAGGTTTTTCTTTGTGTAGAAAATAAATATTCTTATACATTTTTTTGCTACCTCCTTGAAACAAATTACCGAGAATCACTAAAACGGGAGGTTTAAAATTTTGAATGGCTCTTGGTAACTTTGGCCAACATCATGTAAAGGCATACCTTGTTTCCAGGTCATATTTATTTCTAAACTGGTTTATTTATTTCATCAATTTTCCAACTCTCCTGTAATTTTATGGATAATAATGATTGTAATGATGTAAACACAACTAACAATGATAAATTTGTTTAGTTCAAAACATGTCAGGCACTATTCCAAGCACTTAGTATAGAACTGTAACAGAAGAGTATAGATTTTGTATTGAAATAGACTTGCATGTGCTTCTGGTGGCTCAGTGGTAAGAATCCACCTGCCAATGCAAGAGACACATGTTCAAACCCCTGGTCTGGGAAGACCCCACTGGCTGTGGAGCAGCTAAGTTCCACGCACTACAATTACTGAGCCTGTGCTATAGAGCCTGGCAGTCATACCTACTGAAGCCCTAGAGCCTGTTGCTCTGCAACAAGCAACAAGAGAAGCCACTGAAATAAATAAAATTATTTTAAAATAGACTTGCATTTTACTACTTACTCTTTGCTGGGAGGGATTGGGGGTCAGGAGGAGAAGGGGACGACAGAGGATGAGATGGCTGGATGGCATCACCAACTCGATGGACAGGAATCTGGGTAAACTCCAGGAGTTGGTGATGGACAGGGAGGCCTGGCGTGCTGCGATTCATGGGGTCGCAAAGAGTCGGACATGACTGAGCGACTAAACTGACTGAACTGACTTACTCTTTCACTAATTAGCACATGACCTTGGGTAGGTTACTTAATGTCTTTGAGATAAGCTTTTCCAGTTTCACTATGCAGATAATATAAAAAATCTTGCAGGATTTTTGAGAGGATTGGCTTTTCTTAAGACTTGATTTTTTAAATTTAACCCTTTAACCTGATTGGAATTTATTTCTCTCATGTTATAATATATGTATCTATTTTTCTAAATGGTTAATTTACCATAACATTGTTTATTAAATGTTATCCACTTTGGCCACCCCATGTGAAGAGTTGACTCATTGGAAAAGTCTCTGATGCTGGGAGGGACTGGGGGCAGGAGGAGAAGGGGACGACAGAGGATGAGATGGCTTGATGGCATCACTGACTTGATGGACATGAGTCTGAGTGAACTCCGGGAGTTGGTGATGGACAGGGAGGCCTGGCGTGCTGATTCATGGGGTCGTAAAGAGTCGAACACGACTGAGCNCCTTGGGTAGGTTACTTAATGTCTTTGAGATAAGCTTTTCCAGTTTCACTATGCAGATAATATAAAAAATCTTGCAGGATTTTTGAGAGGATTGGCTTTTCTTAAGACTTGATTTTTTAAATTTAACCCTTTAACCTGATTGGAATTTATTTCTCTCATGTTATAATATATGTATCTATTTTTCTAAATGGTTAATTTACCATAACATTGTTTATTAAATGTTATCCACTTTGGCCACCCCATGTGAAGAGTTGACTCATTGGAAAAGACTCTGATGCTGGGAGGGATTGGGGGCAGGAGGAGAAGGGGACGACAGAGGATGAGATGGCTTGATGGCATCACTGACTTGATGGACATGAGTCTGAGTGAACTCCGGGAGTTGGTGATGGACAGGGAGGCCTGGCGTGCTGATTCATGGGGTCGTAAAGAGTCGAACACGACTGAGCAACTGAACTGAACTAAACTGACTGATCCCTTTTGCCAATACTTAGTGATATATACTTCTTTATATTTAAGTTATCATATACAATTTATGTTTGTGAGCTTTCTGTTCTTTTGCACTGATATATTTTCATGCCAACATGATAATACTTTAGTGATTATTGCATCCAAGTATGTTTTATTCTTTAGTAGTAAGGCTATGCTTTGCTATGAGAGCTCATGTTTCTCATTGTTCCATTTGTTTCAAAACACTATTTAACAGTTTGGCAGATTCATTTTTATCAGAAATATTTAGAATTATTTTCTTGAGTTGCAAAATGAGTGTATGTGGTAGGGTTTTATTAAATGCATTCATTAACTTCAGGAGTACTGATAAGTTTTCAATATAATCAACGTAACGTTGTTAGGACTTCATGGATAGTTGCTCAGTGTAAACAGGTGCAGCAATCTCCATAAATGAGACCTTTGGGGAGAGGGGAGCCCTTCAGTATTCCTATTAAAGTCAGTCAACTTTAGCAAACTTTTGCACTAGAAGAAAACCCATAGGTGGTTTTATCTATAGAATTAACTGAGATATATTAAATTGAGCACCTTTTTAAAATACATAGGATAAAATAAAATAAAATACATAGGATATGCATTCTAAACTATTTATTCCAGTTAAGCATAAAAGTCACAACTATATTTTAATTATCAAGCATATAAATGTTGGTATATTGAAACAGAATGTGTCATTCATAAAAAAGTCTAAGGAAATTAATTCTTAGTAATGAATACAACCCTGATTTAAAATTGAAACCCATTTCAAGTTAATTACATATACCCCAAATGTCATGCTATTTAAATGGAAGATAACATTGCATTTTATAAAGAAAGATGATTTGTATGATATATTTAAATAAGAAAAATGGACAGACTTACCTTAAATGAATGGCCCAAATTATACAATAAAATTTTAATAACTCAGATATCTATTTACAAAATTTAACTTTGTTTATTAAGTAATAGTGACAATAATATTTGAATTTATTTAGTATTTCCCACATGCCAAACATGTTCTAAAAGTGCTTTTTTTGTACTCATATGATTTCAGAGTAAACCTGTGAGAAAGAAATTAGAATGAAATTCTAATTAGAAAGAAATTTTATTGGTGAGGAAAATGAGGCAAAGAAAATCTAAGAAGTTTTCTCCAACTTATACAGAGCATTTGAACCCAAGCTGTTCTCCAGAGCCTGTGCTTTCAAGGATTTTGACCAGAACAATTAAATCCTTTATATGGTCTAACTTTTTTCAATTTTGCCTAGCAATTGGTTTTGATTATCTATAGAATTGTACATTTTAGCTAACATTCTCTACAATATTTTGACTATTTCACCTGACAAGGGAGTCTTAGAAAAATCAAACAAGCCTTACTGAGTGTTCTTGTTCAGGATTAAAGGCTAATCGTAGAACAAAACTGTGCAAAGCATGAATTAAATTAAAAGTATAGCATATGATGATAAAGTATTATTGCCCTTATGCCCATAACACTTTCTGATTTAATTTCAAGACGATTTTATGATTCCATACAAAACTGTATCAGTAAAGGTCTATAAAAGCTGTAAGGTATTGGTTTGACCTTTATTCTTTCTACACGAAAGATTAAATAAGCAATTACGTTCAGCTCCTACATAGACTCAGGAGGCTGTCCAGCTCTAGCATTAGCAGTTGCAAATCCATCCTTTACCTTTCTCAGGCAAAGGATGGCTGGCCAGGAGCAAATCATCAGCCAATGGGAGCCCCTAAGTCAACCAAGTATTAATAAATTGCTTGAGCACCATCTGCTGGACACTTTGAATAACAACCAATTTGAGAACAACTACCAGAGAATCACCTGAATTCCAGATGTACAATACAGTGTTTATATTTATGCCCTGGTGTAGTAGCAATCCATTTCTTCTGCCTACTCAGAATTAATTACCCAGGCAGGACACTCCCCTCCATCTTTGCCTGTTGGTTTACTGGTATGAGAAGCTCCAAGTGGCCAGGTGATAGACTCAACTTTTAGATTAATGGAACTATATTACTGGGTCTCATGGTGGAAGAATTCCTCCCTTGAGAACAAAGATGACTAAACTAGCAGCACCACAAATCCTGAGGTTCCTAAAATTTCTGATACAATTACTCCACTTTGCCTCTGTAGCGTGAAAGCAGCCACAGGCAATGGTGTGGCTGTATTGCCATTAATACAATAAAAACTTAACACAAACAGAAAGCTGAATGTGGCCTGTGGGTTCATAGTTTACCAATCCCTGATGTATATATGACTTCCCAGGTGGCTCAGTATAAAGAATTAGCCTGCCAAGCTGGTGACTAGGGTTCAGTCTCTAAGTCGAGAAGATCCTCTGGAGAAGGGAATGGTTACCCACTCCAGTATTCTTGCCTGGAGAATTCCATGTGCAGAGGAGCCTGGTGGGCTATAAGAGATTGTGTGAGGTTGGACCTGAGTATCACATAATGTGATACATACATGAGATAAATATATATCCTTGCTTATTTTTGACAGATAGATACAGATAGAGTTAGGAATAGAGATAGACATGATAGAGATAGAAATACATTCCTACTAACTAGGAGAGTCTATTTTGATGCTGTGACTGTTTTATCTCCCACTATGAACCAATAACCCTTAAAAGTGAAAGTGAAAGTGAAGTAGCTCAATTATGTCCGACTCTTTGCCATCCGTGGACTGTAACCCACCAAGCTCCTCAGTCCATGGGATTCTCCAGGCAAGAATACCGGAGTGGGTTGCCATTTCCTTCTCCAGGGGATCTTCCCAACCCAGGGATTGAACCCAGGTCTCCCACATTGCAGGCAGATGTTTAAACCTCTGCACCACTTATTTTTCTTAATAATGGTGGTGTGTGTACATGTCTCTCTGTGTATGAATGTTAAAGTCTTCTGTGATAACTAAACTCATCCTGCTACTTAAGATCGTAGGATTGATTCAAATCCCATATCCACGAGTTAATGAAATATTCAAGGGGCTCCCCAAGGTTTCTGGGAATATCAAGCCTATTCTTTAGTCACAGTCATCTTTACTCTCAAACTCCTGCTTCCATTAAATTATAGCAAATAATTTATTGCCACTGCTCTACACCCTGTTAACTTAGTGAACTCAGAGTTTTCTTTCTTTTCTTCTTTTTTTTTTTTTAAAAATTATTTTGTGTTGGGGTATAGCTGATTAACAAATAATGTGATAATTTTGGGTTAATGCCAAAGGGACTCAGCCATACATATATTTGTATTCGTTCTCCTCCAAACTTCCCCATCCAGGCTGTCACATGACACTGAGCAGAGTTCTCTTTGCTATACAGTAGGTCCTTGTTGGGTATCCATTTTAAATATAGCGATGTGTGTACATGTCTATCCCAAACTCTCTAACAACCCCTTCCCTCCATTCTTTTCCCCAGTAACCATAAGTTCATTCTCTAAGTTTGTGAGTGTCATATTAAGTGAAGTAAGTCAGACAGAGGAGAAATATTGCATGACATATCTAAGTGGAATCTATAAATAAACAATACAAAAGAATTTACAAAACAGAAAGAATTTTACTTATTTTCAACACACACACATATGCACACACTTTACTGAAGGCCTTTTCTGGCATAACTGACTTTACCGATGTTCTGGACAGATGACCTAGGTTAACCTAGGCTGCAAATTAATAATTTGAAATTGAACACTAAACACTATTTTTCCACCAAAAAATTGTCCTGACTCAGAATTTTAATCAGCTCATTTTCACACCCTCCTATTCTGACACATTCTATTTTGTATTTTTTATTGTATATTTGTTTTACATTAACACAGTTCTGACGCATTTTCCCAATTTCCCACTGCCCTCTAGTGGCTTCGTAAGGTATTTTCCTAAACACAGACCCACCTAAGAAGAACTCAGTGTCAGCTGTTCAGATCAACTCATTTTAAAACATTTCACCTGCACTAGACTAAATCGGTCGGAGAAGGCAATGGCACTTCACTCCAGTACTGTTGGTGGAAAATCCCATGGACGGAGGAGCTCGTAGGCTACAGTCCATGGGGTTGAAGAGTCGGACACGACTGAGGACTTCACTTTCACTCTTCACTTTCATGCATTGGAGAAGGAAATGGCAACCCACTCCAGTGTTCTTGCCTGGGGAATCCCAGGAATGGGGGAGCCTGGTGGACTGCAGTCTATGGGGTCACACAGAGTCGGACANAAGGTAATCAAAAGAAGGCCAACTTGTCTGTGTAAGCACAGCAGAGGAGAGTGTTGGTCCTAAAAAGAGCCCATAAAAAATAAATGAAGACCAGGGCTTTCTCATTGTAAAAACAAGGCAAGCCTTTGGTTAGGGTGTCATTGAAATATGGAGAGTTGGTTGGGTAGGATGAAGTGGAAACTCATGATCAGTTTAGGCCATTATTATCATCCAGGTGAAAGACAAATGGATTTTGAACCAGCCTGCTGCTAATAGAGGGGAAAATGGGGAGGATGAATGGATTAGAAATAAAATTAGGAGGTTCAGTAGGCTCGGTGTGGTCTGGATAAAGTAGAGAATCTTAAGATTTGGAGTTTGCATGACTTGATAAATGATGCTTTATTCACTCAAAATGGCCAGTATTTTCTGATTGGTTAGAGCGGGACATGTACACTGATTTTGTCTTTAGACATGTTGAGTTTGAGACAGGGTATGTATACAATAGGGCTTCCCTCATAGCTCAGTCAGTTAAGAGTCTGCCTGCAATGAAGAAGACCTGTGTTTGATTCCTGGGTTGGGAGGATCCCAGGAGGAGGAAATGGCAACCCACTCCAGTATTCTTGCCTGGAGAATTCCATGGACAGAGGAGCCTGGTGGGCTACAGTACAGTGTGTCGCAAGAATTGGACATGACTGAGAGACTAAGCACTAGCCCGTGGATACAAAATGTGANCAGGAGGAGGAAATGGCAACCCACTCCAGTATTCTTGCCTGGAGAATTCCATGGACAGAGGAGCCTGGTGGGCTACAGTACAGTGTGTCGCAAGAATTGGACATGACTGAGAGACTAAGCACTAGCCCGTGGATACAAAATGTGATACAGATTTGAAATTGATGTCAAACAGTGGGGTAGGAGGGACTGGAGCTCAGAGAAGGCTTACAGAAGACAGAGGTATGGATGATCTCAGGAGAAATAAAGACTGAGTGAAGAAAATTAAGATAAAAATAGGAAAAGAGTGGATGGAAAATGAGAAGCCGCATGTGCACCTTGGGTAGGTAGACTGGAGGCAGAGCACAGGTGAGAGGCTCAATAATTTGTACCTCAAAACTCTAGTCAAAGACTGGTTATGTTGAGTAGGAATTCCAGACCTTGGATACCACAGGAGACCTGCATTCTGATCAGCTTTCCAGGTGATTTGAATGCAGGAAAGTTTAAAAAGTGCAACTCTCTGACACACTGTGCTGTAGGGTAGGGAAGGGTCTTTGCAGTTTACTCATGCCACTCCTTACAAGACCATGCATGACTTAAAATGAAAGCCTGGCTCTAAGCTTTGTATTCCTGGAGATTAGCACAGTGCTTGGGATATGTAAAAATTGTAATGATTGTGTAATAACTGAATAAGGACAAAACTGGCAGAAAAGAAAGTGAATGAGGACATCTTTTTATTTTTATTAATCCACTACTTTTTTTTCTATACTTTTTTCACAAAATTCAAATATGCCTTCATTCAATTTTGACCCCAGCTACAGTTTAAATTCAACTCATAGCTTTCCTATATCTCCTTGTCATTTATTCTCTGCTTTGAATATTCTATTGAAATAAAGCTGAGTTCCCTACCGTTCTAGAGGTTGGGCAGTATATCTCTTCTATGATATTTACTTATAGCAAATAGCCCCAGGCCTATTTAGAGATGGTGCATGCACATTAATATCATGTTACTTTTAAAAAATGTGGTACTTTCACAGAGCAAATCAATGATAATATTATTACATTCATAAATAGAAACATAAATATGGTATTATTAAAATGAGATCTTAATGTATTTTGTTTTCCTTTGAAATTGGAATACTTTTTTGATATCATTTAATTAATANTGTGGTACTTTCACAGAGCAAATCAATGATAATATTATTTATTACATTCATAAATAGAAACATAAATATGATATTATTAAAATGAGATCTTAATGTATTTTGTTTTCCTTTGAAATTGTAATACTTTTTTGATATCATTTAATTAATACTTGACATTGTAAAAACTAATAGTTCACAAGTCCTTTATAATCTTATACTCCCCTAGCATTAATCATTGTTAACAATTTGTGTATATACTTCTAGTCCTTTTGCCATTAAGTTATTAAAATAATGAACTCAAGATTGGAAAAGGAGAGACAAGGAGAGACACCTGAAAAACTATAAGAAAGGCTTTAAAGCACGAAATAAATATGTAAGTTAGAAAACAAAAGTGTAAGGAAGAGCAGATAATCATAAATATAGACAAAGCTAGAGTGAAATTATTGGAGAAGGAAATGGCAACCCACTCCAGTGTTCTTGCCTGGAGAATCCTAGGGACATTGGAGCCTGGTGGGCTGCCATCTATGGGGTTGCACAGAGTCAGACACGACTGATGCAACTTTGCAGCAGAGTGAGAATGTCTTCTAGGAAACAGAAGAATAAGGAGGATTGGGAAATGGAGTTCCAGACCAGAGATAAGAACAGGGAAATTAACAGATCAAGAGGAGATGGTAGGCTAAGTAAAAAAAAAAAAAAATCGAGATTCATTATAAATAATCTGCATTCAACTGTATATTTTTATTTTGCAACCAAGAAAAATGCTCTTTGATTTAATTATAAATTATATGGTAGGATAAAATAGAATATTTTTCTTTGTTGCAAAATAAAAATATACAGTTGAATGCAGATTATTTACGATGAATCTCTTTTTTAAATTTAAGAACCTATCATCTCCTCTTGATCTGATTGTTCATTTCTTTTTCTTATCTCTGATACTGGGAATCGATTTCCCAATCCTCCTTACACTTGTATTTTCTAGAAGACATTCTCACCCTAGCTTTGTCTATATTCATGGTTATCTGCTTTTCCTTGTATTTGTGTTTTCTAATCATTTATTTACTTTATGGTTTAAAGCCTTTCTTACAGTTTTTCAAGTGTCTCTTGTTCGTTTTTTCCAATCTTCTTGAGTTCATTATTTTAATAACTTACTTGATGGCAAAAAGGCTTAAAACAATTTTTTGAGTGTTCATTAGGCAATATTCTATATGTTTCCTAATTTAAGAAGTCTACCATTTTACTTTTTGTTTCTTCCTTGATCTACAAATTATGAAGCAACATTTTTCTTTTTTTAATTTCGAAAATTTAATTTAACATTATTATTAGATTTTCTGTAGTTTGAGGTCATACCTTGAAAACTGTCTAGTTTTATAATTTATCAAGTTTGAAATTATGGCCCGATATATGATGAATTTTTATATAGCTATTCTATGAGCCTTAGACAGTTGTATTAATTCACTGTTTTAGAAGTGAAATATTATAAATAGAAATTTTGACATTAGTACAGATAACCAAAAAAATCATTGGTTATATTATTCAAAATCTCCATATCATTTCTACTCTGTATAATCTGTTGATTATAAAAGAGGCATCATTAAATTCCTCCCTGTATTGCTAGCAACTTTTTATTTTCTTTTATATTGTAATACATTTGCTAGGTTGGAAGGAATGATGCTGAAGCTGAAATTCCAGTACTTTGGCCACCTCATGCAAAGAGCTGACTCACTGTAAAAGACTCTGATGCTGGGAGGGATTGGGGGCAGGAGAAGGGGACAACAGAGGATGAGATGGCTGGATGGTATCACTGACTCAATGGAGGTGAGTCTGAGTGAACTCTGGGAGTTGGTAAGGGACAGGGAGGCGGCGTGCTGCAATTCATGGGGTCGCAAAGAGTCGGATACGATTGAGCAACTGAACTGAACTGAACTGAAGAGATTTTTATTTTTNTGACTCAATGGAGGTGAGTCTGAGTGAACTCTGGGAGTTGGTAAGGGACAGGGAGGCGGCGTGCTGCAATTCATGGGGTCGCAAAGAGTCGGATACGATTGAGCAACTGAACTGAACTGAACTGAAGAGATTTTTATTTTTAAATGTCATCAAATAAGAGATAAATTAAGAGACTTGGAAAAACTTACATTGCCATGTAGTTCAAAAATTGAAGAAAATGCAAAAATCAAACTCTCAGTCCATGAATTCTTCTCACTCTCTTAACTTGTTCTTCTTCCTATTCACAATTTTGCCTCGAGCAAGCCCTGAGGAGACCTACTTTTTACTAGAACAGGGCTAATCCCCTATTGCCAGTGACATTTTATATGGATTTTCTTTTTTTCATGTCTGCAATGGAAAAGAACACACTGTTCTCACAATAGATGGCAGAAATTACTCAAACTCTCTTGTTCTGCTTATCTTATCTCTGGCGAATTTCTTTATGCGGGACACTTGCCCAAGTGCAAACATCATTTGAGAAATAGTCCAACTATGTTTAAATATACTGTTTAAACAATTATCTTTGTGCCAACCTTTCCCATGAAATCCAGTTGATTTAGCATTTACTTAGATGACTAGTGATTGTGTTGCTATTCTTATTCANCTTTATATCATTTTATTTTGTGATTCATTTAGGGTGAAAGTGAAAGTGAAGTCGCTCAGTTGTGTCCGACTCTTTGCAACCCCATGGACTGTAGCCTACCAGGCTCCTCCCTCTATGGGACTCTCCAGGCAAGAATACTGGAGTGGGTTGCCACTTCCTTCTCCAGGGGATCTTCCCCATCCAGGGATCGAACTTAGGTCTCTAGCATTCCAGGCAGATGCTTTAACCTCTGAGCCACCAGGGAAGTCCCAATATTGACTGATAATTAAGAAAACATTAAGTATGCTTCCACATGTATTGCAAAAACATGGCATCTCTGAAAATAAGTGATCTGTCCATGGAAAATAACAAAGACATTCTAACAGGGTGATTCACTTGGCCACATTTCATAGTACTTCATATTATTTTGTGTAGCAGAAGAAATAATGAAAATTAGAAGGTTTAAATGAATTATATTGATGTTTTTGTTGTTTTGTTTAATGATAGTGGCAACTGGATTTTACTACCCATTTATAAAATTCCATGGGCCAAAATAATATGATTTATTCTTAACGATCAGATCTCAGTCAAATACCTATATAGACACTTGTGTGATTAAAAGTATCTTTTCAAAGAAAGCCATCCCTTGTCACGTTGGTCACTGTCTTACGATACAACTCTGGAGGGCTCCCTGTCTGAGACAGAAGGTGGAGAGGACACCTTATTTCTTGGAGCAGAGCTATAACCTCAGCTTTTCTCAGTCTGGTTGTCAATGAGTTACATCACGTATCTGCAGTTAAGGCACATTGTAGGCACCTGTGAACAAGAGATCAGTTTTCCGACATGAGCTCAGAGATGGGGTGTGAACTCAGGTTTGAGTTACAGAGAGCATGGATGAGATATTTTTGACAAAGAGAATAGTGAGAGAAGAGCAAATGGTCAAGGAGAGTTACTGATCAGTCCTAAGGTTTACTGGACTTCCCTAAATGGCTCAGACAGTAAAGAATCTGCCTGCAATGCAGGAGACCTGGACTGGATCTTTGGGACAGGAACATACTCTGAAAAAGGGAATGGCTACCCACTCCAGTATTTTTGCCTGGAGAATTCCATGGACAGAGGAGCCTGATGGGCTATAGTCCATGGGGTCACAAAGAGTCGGACACAGCTGAGTGACTAACATTTTCACTATTGGGTCTTCCCAGGTGGTGCTAATGGTAAAGAACATATTTGCCAATGCAGGAAACATAAGAGATGCAGGTTTGATTCCTGGGCTGGGAAGATCTGCAAGAGGGCATTGGCAGCCCACTCCAGTATTTTTTCCTGGAGAATCTCGTGGACAGAAGAGCCTGGCGGGCTACAGTCCATAAAGTCGAAAGAGTCAGACATGGCTGAGCAACTGAGCACACATACAAGGTATCCTGAATGCTCTTGACTCTGGGTCTTTTGCTAAAAGCTTAAGGTCTAAAACTTCTTAGGTTGAGGCTCTCGGAGTGAACTTTGATTTTGCCTAATGTTTAGCTGGCTACTTGCTGTGCTTTACTGGATTTGATAATTCAGACTTAAAAAAAAATCCTCCACACAAGATTAGTGGGATTAATAGTCAGACTCTGTCTTTAGGTTTATTTACAGAACCCCAAGGATGTGGAGAAGGCAATGGCACCCTACTCCAGTACTCTTGCCTGGAAAATCCCATGGACGGAGAAGCCTGGTGCCTGCAGTCCATGGGGTCACTAAGAGTCAGACATGACCGAGCGACTTAACTTTCAGTTTTCACTTTCATGTATTGGAGAAGGAAATGGCAAGCCACTCCAGTGTTCTTGCCTGGAGAATCCCAGGGACGGGGGAGCCTGGTGGGCTGCCGTCTATGGGGTCGCACAGAGTCGGACACGACTGAAGCGACTTAGCAGCAGCAAGGATGTGGCAATGGTGAGAACACAAGATGAGGAATCCTGCTCTCTGAAAGTAGTTTTTAGTTTGCCTTTATTCTTAGGACTGATATGATTTTCTTAACCTTCCTTTGACATCTGCTGTGAAGATCTGTGATTCTGTACAATGATTCTATATTCATGGCTGTTATCTATTTTTTTAGGAAGCTATATGATTATATTACAACTCTTAGACACGTGTAAATTGTGATTTTTCTCTTTTCTATTTCTCATTGCAAAAAATGAATTTTGTGAGTGATTTTAGATGGTGATGTTATATCCATGGTAGTTAAGAGGTTGATGAATCAAAACATTAATATTTTCCTTTCATAGAGAAAATTAGAGAATAAAGTTAGGGAGCCTCTTAAAGCTTGAATAATCTAGGCATGTTCCTGTATCATCGTGGCACACTGGGATATCCAGATGGTTACTTTAGATTATGCTAAAAAGAATTTTACTTTACTATTCTTGCTGTGTCACATTGCAACAATCTGAATGTGGTAGTTAGATAACGGGCAAACAATTTAAGGAAATGAGATACATTTTTCCTGATCATGTCTTTTATGATGAAAAATATTAAAATTTATCCTTGCACAGATAACTTACATTTCAGAACTGTATCAATGACCTGTCTCAATGGATAAGTACAGACAGAGAAATATGGAAAACTGAACATAGTTATAGTTAAGTGTTAGTCACTCAGTCATGTCCAACTCTTTGTGATCCCTAGCCTGTCAGGCTTCACTATCCATGGGATTTCTCAGGCAAGCATACTGTAGTGGATTACCACTCCCTTCTCCAGGGGATCTTCTCGACCCAGGGATCGAACCCAGGTCTCCTGCATTGCAGACAGATTCTTTACTTTCTGAGCCCCCAGGGAAGCCCAGTAACAGTATGCAAAAGTGCTCAGTCACTACAATCCTGTCCAACTCTTTGCAGCCACATGGACTGTAGCCTGCCAGGCTCCTCTATCCATGGAATTCTCCAGGCAAGAATATTGGAGTGGGTTGCCATGCCCTCCTCCAGGGGAAGGCATGAACCACTGCGGAAGTCCCAGTCATAGTATATCCTTGTATTAATACTGAAAACTACCAGGAACTTCCCTAGTGGTCTTGCTGCTAAGACTTCCCCCTCCAATGCAGGGGCTGTGCATTTGATCTCTGGTTGGGGAGCTAAGATCCCACGTGACTGATGTTTAAAACCCAAACCGTAAAAAAGAAGCAATATTGTAGCAAATTCAATAAAGACTTTCAAAATGATCCATTAAAAAAAACAAACTTAAAAATAAGAAGTTACTAAACTGTGCTGCTGTGTTGAGTTGTTTCTCATTGTTGTGCAATAGAAGTTTGCTTTCGCTTTTAAGGACTGAGAAAACATTAGTCCATTTCCATGCACCCTTTCATGGTTACAAGCTGAATTCTTAAATTGAATGTGGCATTTTAGAATTGTTGTGGTCCAGAGGAAAAATAACGTGTATTAAGCATTTATCAGGTATCTAGGACATTCTTGGTTGCTTTATCCTTAACAAGTGGAAAAGATCATCATTTCCCACTTTGTGTATGAATAAACTGAGAATAGAAATTGTACAAAGTTTTGTGGGTGCATGTTTCTATATTTGATTTGGAATGGGTATGCATTTCAGATATTCAACTTCTAGAAAAAATGACCTTCTCTCTAGAGAACTTAGGACAACTAGAGTATGATAATTAAAGAAAATGTTCTAAAATAAAAGTATGTCATTTAAATATGTATTTTCCAGCAATAAAACTATTTTTTTCATTGCACTTTGGCTTAAATATTAAGAGATTAGTAAACAATGATATCTTCAGATGAGTGCTAAGAATCAATGCACAATCCACTTGATTTAAAGGTACTTATTATCTCCCTCAGAAATTATGATGAAAGAACAGATAAACTTGGTTTCATGATATGACTGCCTTTAAGAGAAATAATCAGGACTAATGTGATTTTTTAAAATGATATTTACTCTTCNAGAATCAATGCACAATCCACTTGATTTAAAGGTACTTATTATCTCCCTCAGAAATTATGATGAAAGAACAGATAAACTTGGTTTCATGATATGACTGCCTTTAAGAGAAATAATCAGGACTAATGTGATTTTTTAAAATGATATTTACTCTTCCTGTTTAAGTTAATTGTGCCCCTAGCATGTATTTAAAAGCTTTTCTTAGTAGAAGATAAACAACAGAAACTATCCAGAAATTTTCTTTCTGGATAATTTGGAAACAAAATCAATTTTTATATAGTATTTCCCCGACCTGGTTGCTTTGGTTTCCTTTTTATATCTCATGAATTAAAAAAAAAAAGAAAACTTCTAGTTAATCATCTCTTGTCTTTTGAGAAAATGGATGTAATGAATTTGCTTCACTCAGCTTCTACTTGACTCACATAAACGATTCTAGACACAGAAGAAAATAAAACTCTCAACAGCCATGGTGGTAAACGTAAGTGTATCTGGAAACATGTTCTACAAAATGCCAGGATGATGGGGGGAGAAGCCAATAGGTTCAGTGATAAGAAGTAAGCCATTCTGTCTCCATCCTCTGCCATTTTCTTCCAGTTTCAGAACTTGAACACTTCTATCAAATAGAAAAATTGACAGCCATGCTTCTACTTCTTCGATGCTACTTTGTGATGTCAACACCTACAACCCGACTCAAAGTTTCTACATCTAATTAGAAACCAACACTTTGGTAATACTAGTGGGATGGCACCAGGGCCCACAAATAATTGAGACAGGTGGTGGCAGCTTACTATCTTAAGCAAGATGTAATATGCAAAAATAAATCATTAGAAAGAAAGATGGGGTCAGGAAGCCCTCCAGTCATGGTACACAGACAGCATTCTACAAGTCCATGTACATCATTCATTCCAAACATTAAAAACCCAGGTGGTGAATATAGAGAAAGAGCTCATCTCATTCTTACAGGACCCAAATGTTTATAGATAAAAACATTTTAACTAGTGAAAGAGTATATCAGCAAATGCTTCTGAAACATTGTTCTGGATTAAATCCCAATGAAAGATTAGGACTTGCATCCAAATTGGCTCACAATCAACACAAATTTATTCCTTGGTCCTTGTAATGTAGTAATCACTGTGTCTGGGGAGAGTTCTCCTTATTTAGAAATGAGATTCCTTGGTGGTTCAAATGGTAAAGAGTCTGCCTGCAATGTGGGAGACCTGGGTTTGATCCCCTGGAGTAGGAAATAGCAACCAACTCCAGTATTCTTGCTTGGGAAATCTCATGGACAGAGGAGCTTGGCGAGCTACGGTCCATGGGGTCACAGAGTCAGATAAGACTGAGCACACACACAAACACATTTTTAAAGAGGGAAATTGAAATGTATGCTAGATTAAAATACATGATAAAGCAACAGCAAAGAAGTCTGTGAAATTTCAGGGAAAGAGAAGACTTCAAAAGTTATTTAAAGAAATATAATGATGATTATGTTAATTCTCCTCAGGACACAAGGTGTTTCCATGTTAATTATGAATTGCAGAAGAGAACAAAGAAAGATCAGGTTGGCATGAAGGTGAATAGACATGATAAAAAGGAAATGAGTGTGGAAAATAAAGACTTTATGTATTCCTTAAAGGAAAAAAGCCAAATTGGAAGGAGAGTACAGCATTCCAGGTAAAGTCTATGATAATAAATTCACAGCTTTAAATATCCTGTGAATGAAAAGAAATTAACACCTTGAATATGCATTCAAATTAAAAAAAAAAACAGAATGGTAAAGAGAAAAATCCTACAAGTATCAAGGCTGAATAACGAAGTTGNTCACCTAGATGGGCGGGATGTGGGTGGGAGAGGGGTACAAGGGAGGCTCAAGACAGAAGGGATACATGCATACCTAGGGCTGATTCACGTTGTTGCAGAGCATAAACCATCAAAATACACATACGCTCAAGCAGTTATACTCCAATAAAAAATAAACAAAAAATAAAATAAAATAAAAGGTCAATGAGTGAGAAAAATAGTTACTACAAAGCCTGTACTTTCACTCTCCAGGAGAAAAATGCTGCTGCCACAGTAAAACTACTTACTTAATTAGGGATCCAAAAACCAAGGTTATTCATTTACTAACTTTATTTTTAGCTTTTCCTTAATCTTCTTGCCAAGAAAATTAGATGTAGGTGTTTTAATTCAGGGTTCCCAAAGAGAGCTGAAAGCAGCTACAGCTGACCAGCCTATTAAAATATTAATGGCAAACCACACTTCCCCACTCCTGTATCCCTGGAACTCCTGTGGTAGTGATCATGATATGAGATGCTGTTTATTTCTTCATCATCTGTCTCTGTCTACTAGCATGTAACCTCCTTTAAGATTAAGGTCACCTTCACAGATCCATGTATCAACAACGGCATTGTCATATTCATTTGTCCACCTATCAAAACACATGCCAAATTCTTTGCTGATCAGTTATTAGTACAGAATCTTGGCAACAGTTTTTAAGATCAATATTCTACACTAGGAACAGATGGGTTTTAATGGTGGCTATTTCATTATTGATCACGGATACATTTTTTTTAATGTTGTACAGAAATCTATATGGAATATTGAAACATTTTGCAGGCATTGAACCACTTTCACGTCACATCCAGTAAGTTCACTAGAATGTTTCAGCTCCTGAGAGCCACAGTGCTTTCCTCTCAATATCACTCCCAGACTCAGGAGAGGAAAAAAACGGTCCTACGAGATCTCAGAAACTTTCAAGCCACGTAAGGGGATATGCACTTGGGCCCCTTGTTTCTTACTTGTACATTGTTTTATAATGGAAGCATGATCACCCCTTGCCTATCCATAAAAGGAGAAGAGAGTCTATTTGCTAATGACACAGGTTTACTGGTACCAATGGGACCAACTTCACTGGCCCACTGGTCCTGCCATCTAAGCAGTGACAGAAAGAATAACAACTCTACTACTAAAGTCAACTGAAGTCAATACTTTTGATAGGCATCCTCTGAAAGTGAACTGGCTTATATCTGACTACAATACCCAACAGATTAACACATCTGGTCACCTAAGACTAGATTTTGCAACAAACTGATCTTGGGTAGCTTACCAACAAACTACATTGTTTATCACTGGACAGTCAGTGGGTACCCATTGAACATATACTTGATGTAGGCCTAAGAGGTGACTGATAACACAATCTGGAATTTGTTCACACCAGATCCCGAAAACATGGTCTAGAACTTTAAGGTCTTGGTCATCCAACTATGCATGTGTTAGAGCAGAAGAGATGTGTGTTCTGAGAAAAATTCTTTCTCTGCCTGCAGGGATTCCTTGACCATATAAAATGTGGAGCAGTCTTTCATTCAGGGCAAGAAGAAAAGGAATCAGAATTGCCTAACTTAGTCCCACTTCAACTCTTAGCTCAAAACAAGTCCACCTCAGACTGGTTTTTGAGAGTCTAACATGGTAGCGATCACTACATCCTTTCTTACAGTATCAGTAAACAAATTAATTACAAACAGCATTTCTAAGGTCTTACTATGGATACCTGGTGTACTTTACATACCTAGCTTAATATTTCTGTTGTTTATGTTCTGGTTTTTTTGGCCATGAGGCATGTAGGATCTTCGCTCANCACCTTTCAGTTGTAGACTTGTTTAGATCCACAAAATCTTCCTGCTTTCACATTTGTTTCAACTGGAGAAAACATCCTCCGTAGGTTTCCCAGTGAAGCTGCTGTTGATGTTTCTGGTGTCCATGTAACTAACTGCCCAGAAAGAACAGATAACTCTGTCAGTGTCTTCTCCACTTTTGAATTTCATAACATTCATGTGCATGTTCATTTAAGACAGCTAATGCTTGCATGCCCACCTGTAATAGCTCTACCATCCTGATTGTTTCCAATAACATTAGTGCTTCCTGCTCTTAAACCGGAGGTCAGGTTACATGAATCCCAGATTCGACTCTTCCTGGTTTCTGGATGCTAAAGGGCCATATCACTGAAAGTCTCTCCATAAGGAAACACTTGTCTAAAATAGATATAACATAGATACATATAGGCACTAGGGGATGTTTCGTCCTTTTAAGGTGTTATATGCAAATATCACTGGAAAAGAGTCAACACATTTTTATAACTAGAAAATAATTTGAAGGAAAATAATTTTCATGTTACAAGAGCTATAAATTGAACAAATAAGATGAGTCAAAGAAAAAAGAGAGCAATATTAGAGTGTTCACTTTCCCTTATTATTTATTTCTAATGACACATTCATATAAATGTTCAAAGACATTGATTTTATTTTATCCTTTACACCCTGCTTAGAGACTACTTAAAACTGGAATGATTGATAAAATGTAAATTACACTGACACAAGAGGGCAGAATTCTCATATATATTTTTGAAATAAATTGCCAGGACTTCAAAAATTCTAGATATTTTGACACATTAGAAAAGAAGTAAAACATATCCTAAGCAAAATTAGCCCGTCAAGGTGATTATTTTGCCAAGTGCTTTATTTAATAATTGGTAATTAGTTATTGAATTTAAACTATTTACATCAATAAAATAAAATAAGCAGAAAAACAAATTTAACTGAAATAAAATTGTGCAGATTTAAATGTTTTATGGAGATGCAAGAAATAGCATCATATATTCTTATATTCTTTGTTGTATATTAAAACAATGCAGTATATTTGTAAAGCCACATACTTCAGTGGAGTGTAATAAAAAGCATTAAAACACAAATAAGTAATAATTTATTACATAACAGAGAAATAATTTTAATTAACCATTTGAAGAATAAATAAGGTTAGATCCTTAAGTTATACCATGCAATAATATTAGTTCTATATCGATTAAATATTTGAATGTTTACCATGAAATAACACGACAGAGGGAAAGCTGGAAAAATTCATATAGCTTAATGATGAAAAGGCCTTCTGAGGAATGCCAGCCAAAAGAAGGCACCACAAAAGAGAAAATGACAGTCTTGAGTACAAATTGCAAGTTTTTCAATTCAAAGATCCCCAAGCAAAACTTGACAAATAAGGAAAGTACATTTACAGCAACTATGTATGCAATGGTTTGTATTCCTTTCATATAAGGACTTAAAAATGATTAAAAACGACTGAGCAACTTCACTTTCACTTTTCACTTTCATGCATTGGAGAATGAAATGGCAACCCACTCCAGTGTTCTTGCCTGGAGAATCCCAGGGACAAGCGAGCCTCGTGGGCTGCCGTCTATGGGGTCACACAGAGTCGGACACGACTGAAGCGACTTAGCAGCAGCAACAAGGGAAAAAAATGGACAAAGAACTTAACTTACATAAAGCAGGAAATTATCAACAATTAAAGTAAAACACTCACCGTCTTTTCCTGGGCATGCTGCAGTCCATGGGGTCACAAAGAGTAGGACACAACTTAGCGACTGAACAACAAAAACAACAAAATCACATACTTGGCTTATTGCATTAGTGATTGGCAATCTTAAAGAAATTAAATATCTAGGAGGCTAAGACTGTTGGAAAATGAGCTATCTAGCTACCTGATATTGTATGGATGAAGGCTTGGTTCCCTTAGAGTTCATATGTTGAAACCTTATCCCCAATGTCATGGTATTAGGACATGGGACATTTGGGAAGTAACTAGGACAAGATGGGATCATGCCAATGTGATCACATGGACCACAGCCTTGTCTAACTCAATGAAACTCTGAGCCATGCCAAGCAGAGCCACCCAAAATAGACGGGTCATAGTGGGGAGTTCTGAAAAACGTGATCCACTGGAGAAGGGAAAGGCAAACCAATATTCTGGCCTTGAGAAACCCATGAAAGAATGAAGAGGCAAACAGATAGGACACTGAAAGATGCTGTCTAGGTGCCCAGTATGCTACTGGAGATCAATGGAGAAATAACTCCAGAAAGAATGAAGAGACAGAGCCAAAGCAAAAACAACACCCAGTTGTGGAGGTGACTGGTGATAGAAGCAAAGTCCAATGCTGTAATATTGTATAGGAACAATACAATAGCAATATTGTACAATACAATACAACAAAACAGCAATATTGTATAGGAACCCGGAATGTTAGGTCTATGAATCAAGGCAAATTGGAAGTGGTCCAACAGGAGATGGCAAGAGTGAATGTTAACATTTTAGGAATCAGCCAACTAAAATGGACTGGACTGGGTGAATTTAATTCAGATGATCATTATATCTACTACTGTGGGCAAGAATCTCTTAGAAGGAATGGAGTAGCCATCACAGTCAACAAAAGAGTCCGAAATGCAGTACTTGGCTGCAATCTTAAAAACAGCAGAATGATCTCTGTTCATTTTCAAGCCAAATCGTTCAATATCATGGTAATCCAAGTCTATGCTCGACCAGTAATGCTTAAGAAGCTAAAGTTGAGTGGTACTAAGAAGATCTACAAGATCTTCTAGAACTAACACCCAAAAAAAGATGTCCTTTTCATTATAGGGGACTGGAATGCAAAAGTAGGAAGTCAAGAAATACCTGGAATAACAGACAAATTTGGCCTTGGAGTGCAGAATGAAGCAGGGCAATGGCTAATAGAGTTTTGCCAAGAGAATGCACTGGTCATAGCAAATACCCTCTTCCAAGAACACAAGAGAAGACTCTACACATGGACATCACCAGATGGCCAACACCGAAATCAGATTGATTATATTCTTTGCAGTCAAAGATGTGGAAGCTCTATACAGTGAGCAAAAACAAGACCGGGAGCTGTCTACGGTCAGATTATGAACTCCTTATAGCCAAGTTCATACCTAGATTGAAGAAAGTAGGGAAAACCACTAGACAATTCAGACATGACCTAAATCAAATCCCTTACAATTATACAGTGGAAGTGAGAAATAGACTCAAGGGATTGGATCTGACAGAGTGCCTGAGAAACTATGAATGGAGGTTCATGACATTGTACAGGAGACAGGGATTAAGACCATCGCCAAGAAGAAATGCAAAAAGGCAAAATGGTTGACCGAGGAGTCCTGACAAATAGCTGTGAAAAGAAGAAAGAAAAAGTCAAAGGAGAAAAGGAAAGCTATATCCATTTGAATGCAGAGTTCCAAAGAATAGCAAGGAGAGATAAGAAAGCCTTCCTTGGAGATCAATGCAAAGAAATAGAGGAAAACAATAGAATGGGAAAGACTAGAGATCACTTCAAGAAAATTAGAGATACCAAGGGAACATTTCATGCAAAGATGGGCTTGATAAAGGACAGAAATGATATGGACCTAACAGAAGCAGAAGACACTAAGAAGAGGTGGCAAGAATACACAGAAGAACTATTCAAAAAAGATCTTCATGACCAAGATAATCATGATGGTGTGACCACTCACCTAGAGCCAGACATCCCAGAAAGTGAAGTCAAGTGGGCCTTAGGAAACATCACTATGAACAAAGCTAGTGGAGGTGATGAAATTCCAGTTGAGCTATTTCAAATCCTAGAAGATGATGCTGTGAAAGTGCTGCACGCAATTTGCCAGCAAATCTGGAAAATTCAGCAATGGCCACAGGACTGGAAAAGGTCAGTTTTCATTCCAATCCCAAAGAAAGGCAATGCCAAAGAATGCTCAAACTACTGCACAATTGCACTCATTAACACACTAATAAAATAATGCTCAAAATTCTCCAAGCCTGGCTTCAATGTTATGCGAACTGTAAACTTCCAGATATTCAAGTTGGTTTTAGAAAAGGCAGAGGAACCAAAAATCAAATTGCCAACATCCATTGGATCATCAAAAAAGCAAGAGAGTTCCAGAAAAACATCTACTTCTGCTTTATTGACTACGCTAAAGCATTTGACTGTGTCGATAACAACAAATCGAGGAAATTTCTTCAAAAGATGGGAATACCAGATGACCTGATCTATCTCCTGAGAAATCTGTATGCAGTTCAGGGAACAACAGTTAGAACTGATCATGGAACAAAAGACTGGTTCAAGATAGGGAAAGGAGTACTTCAAGGCTGTATATTGTCACCCTGCTTATTTAACTTATATGCAGAGTACATCATGAGAAACACTAGGCTGGATGAAACACAAGCTGGAATCAAGATTCCTGGGAGAAATAACGATAACCTTAGATATGCAGATGACACCACCCTTAGGGTGGAAAGCCAAGAAGAACTAAAGAGCCTCTTGATGAAAGTGAAAAAGGAGAGAAAGCTGACTTAAAACTCAACATTCAGAAATCTAAGATCATGGCATCTGGTCCCTTCACTTCCTGGTAAATAGATGGGGAAACAATGGAAACAGTGAGAAACTTTATTTTCTGGGGTTCCAGAATCACTTCAGATGGTAANAAAGCTGACTTAAAACTCAACATTCAGAAATCTAAGATCATGGCATCTGGTCCCTTCACTTCCTGGTAAATAGATGGGGAAACAATGGAAACAGTGAGAAACTTTATTTTCTGGGGTTCCAGAATCACTGCAGACGGTAACTGCAGCCATGACATTAAAAGACACTTGCTCCTTGGAAGAAAAGTTATGACCAACCTAGACAGCATATTAAAAAGCAGAGACATTACTTTGCCAACAAAGGTCCATCTGGTCAAGCTATGGTTTTTCCAGTAGTCTGGTATGGATGTGAGAGTTGGACTATAAAGAAAGCTGAGTGCCAAAGAATTGATGTTTTAGAAATGTGGTGTTGGAGAAGACTGCTGAGAATCCCTTGGACTGCAAGGAGATCCAACCAGTCATTTCTAACGGAGATCAGTCCTGAATATTCATTGGAAGGACTGACTCTGCAGCTCAAACTCCAATTTTTTGGTCAACTGTTGTGAAGAAGTAACTCATTTGAAAAGACTGTGATGCTAGGAAAGATTGAAGGTGGGAGGAGAAGGGGATGACAGAGGATGAGATGGTTGGACGGCATCAGTTACTCAGTGGATATGGGTTTTAGTAGTTGGTGATGGACAGGGACGCCTGGCGTGCTACAGTCCCTGGCGTTGCAAGGAGTTGGACATGACTGAGCGACTGAACTGAACTGAATTTACCCAAAGTAACCTTAATAAATTTGAAATTTGTACTAAGTTTAGGCAGTCTTTACCGAGAACCTTATTTTTAGTCCTACTAACCATAAGGCACAGGTTTATGTCTAGGAAAAGTGACTATGAAATCAACCCCGAGTGAGTAAAAGTCTCTCAATCATGTCCAACACTTTGCGACCCCATGGAATATATGGTCCATGAAGTTATCCAGGCCAGAATACTGGAATAGGTAGACATTCCTTTCTCCAGGGGATCTTCCCAACCCAGGAATATAATTGAGGTTTCCTGCATTGCAGGTGGATCCTTACCAGCTGAGATACTAGGGAAGTGAGGTAACTGTGATAGCTGTTAACAAATTTCCATTTAAAAGCACCATCCAGTTATTACAGATCCTGCAAGCAAATCTTTAGTACCAACAGTGTGGTTGTATATTTAGAGCACTGGAACAGGTCTCATGACTCTTTTAACCTAGGTTTTCTCTGCTGAAAGATATGTAGTTTTGGGCAATTAAACTTCAGTTTCCTCATTTATAGGGTGTGTTTCTCATGACAAATGTGTGGCATGCAGCTGCCTGAATAAGTAATAGTTACTTGGGTTATTAGCCTCTTAAGGAGAAGGAAATGGCAACCCACTCCAGTGTTCTTGCCTGGATAATCCCAGGGACGGGGGAGCCTGGTGGGCTGCCATCTATGGGGTCGCACAGAGATGGACACGACTGAAGCGACTTAGCAGCAGCAGCAACAGCAGCCTCTTAAAGCTTCAGTCCCTTATTTCTTCACCAATTTGTCCACCCATTCATTCATTCCTATTCCCCAAATCAAGTAAGGACATCTTCTACAGTAAACAAAGGACATCTGATCAATATTTTCTTCTGCTATTGCCTGAAGATTTAATTCTTTGAAGCAGTTCAGTGAATCCATCTTCAGTGTTCTTCAGAAAAGTACATTATGGCAAACTGCACAATTCTCTTTCATGAAGTTCCCAATTACTTCTGGGGTACAGAGGATCAGAATGATTCTCTCAGTCCTTCTTTGATGGGGGAGAGGGAGGAAAGAAGCTGCCTCATGGGCAGCTGGATAATATGTGGGCAGAATATGGGGGTGGTACCAATTTGTGATAAAGATAGATGTGAGATTTTCATCAAAGTAATGACTTGTAACTGCCTCTCTCCCATTTTCACGTACAACCCACAGGCTGACATTTGGAGTTTCTTATCTTCTTGTTTTCTGAGTATGATGTTTATTTTAATCAGATTCTATTTTTGTGCTCATATTCTGAGTTGGGGCAAGTTGAGTTGATGGCTGATCTGATCTGCTATCCAAAATCTGGCTTTGGGGCCTGAGCTTTGCTAATACTGCGGGATGCTGTTTTAAGTTTAGGCAATTTTATGTGAATTTTAAAGCAATATAATCACTCATTTAAGAATCTCTGATTAAAGAAAAATGACCAGGTGTTGCAGAGACACTCAATTAAAAAAAAAAATTCCCAGCCATTCATAAAGAGGCATATGTTAGTTGAACTCAATATGCCGTAGCTCATAATAAACAGAATTGAAGTGTTACTGAATTTTACCACTTAATAAAGACTAACTTTTTTCTTCAAATTTTAGCATCAGGTTCCCCACCTGAATATAAACAGACAAGTGAATTTTCTATTAAAGGGACCAATCACCCACCAGAATGATATAAGGATTACTTTAAAAACATCTGAACGAACAGCAGCCTTGGAAAGAAACCTTACCTAAACTTCCTTTACTGATTTAAGAGCTGTAGTAACCCCTTGGATGGAATTTCCTGATCAGGAGGAGATTGATTTTTAGTCCTTTGATGTGAGAGTTCAGCTGCCTTAAAGTCTCCTTTAGGGGAGCTTTCCGTCCCATTGGAAAAGGCCTTGATGCTGGGAAAGACTGAGTGTGGAAGAAAAGGTGACGGAGGATGAGATGGTTGGTTGGCCTCACTGACTCAAGAACATGAGTTTGAACAAACTCCAAGAGATGGTGAAGGACAGGGAAACCTGGCATGCTGCAGTCCATGGGGTTGCAAAGAGTCAGGCACAATTAGTGACTGAACAACCAGCAACCATCCCAGAACAGCACCGTCCCTAGCACCTGGATGGACAATTGTGTAAAAAAACCTGATAGAACCTTCTATACTTTCCCACTGAAGCTCCAACTGCTCCTCCTTTTGTTACGCCGGCCTTGAAACCATGGTCTTTGGCAGTTTGGGGAGCCCTTCCCTCTCACGTTATGTGAACTATTCTCCTATGTGATGGTTAATTTTATCTGTCAAATCGACTGGACTGCAGACATTTTGTCAAACAGTCTTCTGTTTCTGGATTAGTCTGATATTTAATCTGATGACTCCTCAGTAAAGCAGACTGCTTTCCCTAATGTTGGTTATCCTCAGGCAATCTGAGGACTACAGTCCTGAGTGGAACAAAAGGTTGACTTCTCCCTGGAGAAGTGGAAACTCTTCTGCGTGGTTGCTTTCAAGTTGGGACACTGGGTTTTGAATGTCCTTCAGACTGGAAGGGCTTCCCTGGTGGCTCAGAGATTAAAGCATCTGCCTGCAATGCGGGAGACCGGGGTTCGATCCCTGGGTTGGGAAGATCCCCTGGAGAAGGAAGTGGCGACCCACTCAAGTATTCTTGCCTGGAGAATTCCATGGACAGAGGAGCCTGGCGGGCTACAGTCTGTGGGTTTGCAAAGAGTCGGACATGACTGAGCAACTTCACTTTCACTTTCAGACTGGAAACATACCCCTGACTCTCCTGATTCTCAGGCATTCAGAGATGGACTGGAACTACATCCCTGGATCCCCTGGGTTTCCAGCTTGCTTACTGCAGATCTTGTCAGCCTCCATAACATGTGAGAAAATTCCTGACAACCAATCTATTAATCAGTCAACCAATCCTATTGGTTCTGCTTCTCCAGAGAACTCTAACACATCTTGTTGATCTGTATGTTGTTAACTAGTTCACAGGTCCCCAGCCACTTGGATACAAGATGACAGAGGAAAAGTTTTCCTCCCAAGTTTTGATAATGAGGATGGGGTATTCAGGATTCCCCACTCACTCTGGAGGGTGCAGTGATTTTGAAGCCTGCAACAAAGCCAGAGAAAGTCAACTTTCTTACCAGTCTGACTCGTGGGTCTCTGCCACATGTTCAATTAAATGAGGGTGATAAGAAATTTCCCTTTTTAAAAATGGAAACACTCATAGTTTAGATATACAAGAAAAATTGGGGGCTAGAACTAGTTCTCTAGGTATTGTGATTCTTGGTTTAAATTAGTCCTTCCCAGAGAAAACAGATTTTCCTGGTGGCTCAGATGGGAAAGAATCTACCTGCAAAGTAGGAGACCCAGGTTTGAATCCTTATCAGGAAGATTCTTTGGAGAAGGGAATGGTGACCCACTCCAGTATTATTGCCTGGAAAATCCATCAGAAAAAGGAGCCCAGAGGACAAAGATTTGAACATGACTGTGTACCTAACACCTTCACTTTTCCAGAAATAGCCATTGTGCCCATTTGTCCTTGTCTTTTGTGTCATTGTTTTGTATTGTGCTGTCTGTGTTTTTCATAAGAAGGAGAATCATAAGGTAGACAGAATATACAGGCATAGGTTCTATATATCTGTTGCTTGACTTGGCTTCAGAGACCAGTGACTTTGAGATTCTCACTGGACTGCTGCTCACTTGAACAAACTTTGTTGTGAGTCACCTATAAAACTGAGTGAGGCGCTACATTCATCTTGATTTTTTAAATATTTTATTTTGAATTTTTTTTGTATTCTTAATTGATAATTGCTTTACAATACTGCATTGCTGTCTGTCATATATCAACATGAATCAGCTGTAAGTATACATATATACCCTCCCTCTTGAACTTCTCCCTCATCCCACCCTATCCCAACCCTCTAGGTTGTCACAGAACACCGGTTTCAGTTCCTGTGTCACAGAGCAAATTCCCACTATTTTACATAGGCTAATGTATGCTTCCATGCTACTCTCTTCATTCCTCCCACCCTCTCCTTCCTCCACTGTCTATAAGTCTGTTCTTTATGTCTGTCCAGACTCATCACTTCATGGCAAATAGATGGAGGAAACAATGGAAACAGTGAGATTGTATTTTGGGGGGGGGCTCCAAAATCACTACAGATGGTGACTGCAGCCATGAAATTAAAAGGCATTTGCTCCTTGGAATAAAAGCTATGACCAACCTAGACAGCATATTAAAAAGCNCAAAAGCTAGCTACATGATAATCATCTTTCCTTTGGTATCACTGTTGTATATCCTTGTTTTATGAAGTAAATATGTATGAGAGTAAGGATGAGACAAGATATTTAGACATAAAGTATTAGTAATAAAGGAAACTAAACTCTGCTTATTCTCTCTTAGGAAAATCATACAACTCAAAGATTTGTATTAGTTTCATTCAGAAAACTGACCATTCCACTTCTAACTTCAGCTGAGGGTTATAGGCAACAATGTAGGAGATCATGGTGCGTTCTCCATGAGTGCTCAGTAAATGACTTTTGATTAATGGTTTAGTGTAAGTTCATCATTGATACTAAAACATAACAACTCAGAGTGTATTTCTTGTTAACAGTACCATTACAAATACAAAAAGCACATTATATTGTTTTAAAGATTTTTGTCATCAAGACAAAAATGAAATACAAATCAGATATCATATTGTTATATATTTCAAAGAAGACAAGAAAGCCATGGAATTGGTCCTTTAGTAGAATACAGATTTTTCTTTCAAGAGAATGAAGACTAGTAGAGATACATTTCATTTGAATGGAAATACTAGTATCTTTTTTTCTTACACTTTTGGAACTTTGGGCTATATTCATTTCCTCTACTGTTTTCTGGGCTACTATCGCTATCACTGCTTTGTTTCTGCCTCTTTCGTTTATTTGTCTGATAAAGGTCTGAGTCACTTGGTTGCTGGTGAGTCCATTCATAAGAGCTGGGCCCAGCCTCCAGATCTGAAACCTGATTCAGTGAGGAAGATGCAGAAGTGCTATTAGGAAGTGGTGCTGTCATCTCATAGTAAGGAAGCTGCAGTGCTGGGTTATATGTAGGCCACTGCTGTGGGAAAAACCCACACATATTCACCTACCAAAACAAGCCCACAAAAGAAAAAAAGAGAAAAAGTTAAGAGTTTACATTTACTATACAAATAACTACGAGCAAACCAAACCATGTGTCAGTAAGAAGGACAGGGATACAGCAGTTTCCTTAAACGATTAACAAAGATTTCAGCTGGTGTATAGAGCACTACAGTACAGATTAGTGCTGTCCTATAGAAATATAACGTAAGCCACATGGGTAGTTTTAAATCTTCTAATAGTCACAGGATGAAAATAACAATGAAACAGATGCAATTTTAAATAATGTATCTTGTGTGTGCGCTCATTTGCTCAGTTGTGTCGGATTCTTTGTGTCTGATTTACGGACTGTAGCGCACCAGGCTTCTCTGTCCATGGAATTTCCCAGGCAAGAATACTGTAGTGAATTGCCATTTCCTACTCCAGGAGGTCTTCCTGATCCAGGGATCGAACCCACATCTCCTGTGTCTCCCGCATTGGCAGGTGGATTATTTATCACTGAGTCACTTGGGAAGCCCTAATATAGTTTATTTATCCCCAAATGTCCAAAATATTGTCATTTCAACATGTAACCAATATAAAAATTATTCATGAGATATTTTCCTTTTTGTACTAAGTCTTTAAAATCTGGTGTGCCTTTTATACTTATGGATGTGGTTTAGTAGCTAAGTTGTGTCCGACTTTTGTGACCCCATGGACAGTAGCCTACCAGGCTCCTCTGTCCACAGGATTTCCCAGGCAAGAATACTGGAGTGGGCTGTAATTTCCTTTTCCAGGGGATCTTCCCAACTCAGGGGTTGAATCTGGGTCTCCTGCACTACAGGTAGATTCTTTACTGACTGAGCTACCAGAGAGAGAGAGAGAGAGAGAGAGAGAGAGAGATAAAGAAAGAAAGAAAGTGAAGTCATTCAGTCATGTCTGATTCTTTGCAACCCCATAGACTGTAGCCTACTAGGCTCCTCCATTCATGGGGTTTTCCAGGCAAGAGTACTGGAGTGGGTTGCCATTTCCTTCTCCAAGGGAGCTACCAGGGAAGCCCTATATATTTATATATTTATACTTATATTCAAAAGCATATTCAATTTGGATACTAAATTTTCATTGAAAATATTTAATCAGAATTTAGATTATATAAAATTTAGTTGAAATAGTAGATACACATACCCAAGTTTTTTTTGCAAACATACTTCAAAGTTTTGCAATAACTGCATCAAGTTTCTGTTCTTAAACTTTAATTAAGTAAAATGAAAATAGTCACTCTTTATGGATGGCTGATAGTCACCATATTTTACAGCACAGCAGTCAATTCTGCAGATAGATTAACTCAAATTTCTAGCTATTCAAAGTAGATTAAGGACCTATTTGCAGGGCAGGAATAGAGACACAGACACAAAGAGCAGACTGGAGGACATGGCAGAAGGAGAGGATGGGATAAGTTGAGAGAGTAGTAGGAAAAAATACATTACCATGTGTAAAATAGACAGCTAGAGGGAAGCTGCCACAAAACACAAGGAGCTGAGCTCACTTCCGTGCTCTGTGATGACCTAGAGGGCTCGGGTTCGGTGGACAGGAGAGAGGGTCAAGAGGGAGGGCATATGTATAGACTTAGGACTGATTCATGTTGTTGTACAGCAGAAACCAATACAACATTGTTAAGCAATTTTCCTCCGGTTAAAAATAAAAAATAAAATTAGTAACCAGTAATGCTGCATGGGGCAACATTAAGTCCATTCTGAAGGAGATCAGCCCTGGGATTTCTTTGGAAGGAATGAAGCTAAAGCTGCAACTCCAGTACTTTGGCCACCTCATGCGAAGAGTTGACTCATTGGAAAAGACTCTGATGCTGGCAGGGATTGGGGGCAGGAGGAGAAGGGGATGACAGAGGATGAGATGGCTGGATGGCATCACGGACTCGATGGACGTTGAGTCTGAGTGAACTCCAGGAGTTGGTGATGGACAGGGAGGCCTGGCGTGCTGCGATTCATGGGGTCATAAAGAGTTGGACATGACTGAGTGACTGAACTGAACTGAACTGAATGCTGAATGGGGCAACATTAATACTTATTAATGTTTTTGAGTGAAAGTATAAATAGTAGACTGTGGACAATGTGATCATAAAGTTATTTACTTCCATTAAAAAAGATTAATAGGGAAAACAATCTCTCATATGTGTGTATACGTATGTATGTATTGCTCATCTCATCAAAGTGAAAAATAATACCACAAAGAAGATTTTGATGGTTTTAGATGAGAACTGGCTGTTTATTACTATCTCACCATAAACAAGAAAAGGGCTTTCCTGATGGCTCAGTGGGTAAAGATTCTGCCTGTAATGCAGGAGACTTGGGTTTGATCCCTGGGTTGGAAAGATCCTCTGGAGAAGGAAATGGCTACCTACTCCTGTGTCCTTGTCTGGGAAATCCCATGGACAGAGAAGCCTGGTGTGCTACAGTCCACAGGGTCACAAACAAGTCACACAACTAAGCACAGACCGTATAACCAAGAAAAGTTTTTTCCAAAAATTAAATTATCAACTTTCATTATGTTTACAAAGTGAAATGGCTATTTGAAAAATCTGAAGATCATATGTATGTTGGATGTTTGTAAGAAATCTCGTGTTAATCAGAATACCTGTGTTATAGTCCCACAGCTGTCATTAACAAGTTGCATAATCTTGGGCTTGCTGATTAATCTCAGAACCTCAGTTTTATTATATATAAAATGAGAAGTTAGAAGAAAAAATTTCCTAAGTTCCCCTTTAACAGTATGGTCCATCACTGTGATTTCTAGGCCAGAACCACATTTTTGAGAGTCTTTGGAAAAATAAAGTAGTTTACTCTACCAACTGGAAAACTTTGCCTTTAGTTAAAATAAAAATCTATGTACAAAAGCAGTATATGGTGATTGATGACTACATTCTATCAAAATGCTTCATTAAATAGTATTCAATTCTAGAAACATACCTTTTAAATTTTAAAAATATAGTCATTTAAGTGATTCAAATTTTACTTTACCACAATGCATTATCACTTGCATCTGCTATTTTTCATTGATACACTGGCTGTTTGTGAAGATAACATGTATGGGATTTCAGACGATCAGTTTCAGATAAGAGCAGATTGCCACTGGGGTACAGTGCTCAAGGCATATTCTACCTTCACTCTAGGCTTAGAGTTCAGCTTAAGTTCCAAGTAATTTTCATATCCTTTATAGTTTGTATTATTATGTTACATTTTCAACCAAAGGCATATCAAACTTACCATCTTCTGAAAGAGAAAATATTCTTGAGATAAAGATGCATTATTAATTGGAGAGAACTGCATGGAAAAGGAAGATCTGCCCATGGCTTCTTCATTTCTTGAGGGAGGTAAAAGAAGTAATATGAAGTTAAAATTCCTATGGACAGAGGTACTCTAGTCTTAAAAAATACAGCTTCATAATTAAAGAACTTCTCTAAAGGCTCAATTAAGATAAATTTAACTTTAAACATATTACACTGATAACGTAGTGACACAGCAGTGTCTCAAGTCTTATTAATTACCACATACTGAAATCTCAATATTTAGAGTCACATTTGGCTTTCTGATAGGAAAATGTTAATCAGTGTTATAGTTGTATAAAGGCATGGAATACTCAGATATGAAGAAAGCAAAGTAAGTCAATAATCACCAAGCGTACACTCAATTTTTTACCAATAAAAAAAAGGTGAAAGAAAAATAGGAATTTTTTCAATTCATTTCTGAAGGAACTTTCACTGTTTAACTAAAAAAAATATGCTCTTTGTTAAACAGGCTGCTGATATTAGCGTGAACACATATTTGCTGATTTCTTCTACACAGTGATAGTGGTAAAGAACCCGCCTGCCAATGCAGAAGATGTGAGAGACTTGGGTTTGATTCCTGGGTTGGGAAAACTCCCGGAGGAGGGTATGGTAACCCTCTTCAGTATTCTTGCTTGGAGAATTCCATGGACAGAGGAGCCTGGGGGGTTACGGTTCATAGGGTTGCAAAGAGACAGACACGACTGAAGTGATTTTGCACACATGCACAATCCCTGATTAACATCAAAAGTGTCCAAAAATTTCATTTATAAATGTAATGTTTGCATCTATGGAGATCTCTAATAAATCCCAATGTTATATGTACTGGCTGGATTCTCAGCTAGTCCTCATTATAGCTAGTCTTCATTCTACTTGCTCCACAGTATGCCACAATTTTAACACTAATACTGCTAATCTTAGGACTGGAAGTTTACTGTGGGAAGGGTGAATTAAAACAGGCAGATGGAGGCAAAGATAAGGGCAGCAGAACAACAAGAAGCTGTCAGATGGATAGGTCTCAGTTCACTGTGAGAGCAGGATCACAGGAGCCAGTGGGAAAGTGGGTTTCAGCAAGGAAATACTTAGACAGTGTTGGTGTTAGAGTAAACTGGATAAGCATCAGAGCTACTCTATCATTGATCAGAAGATTCCTGACAACAAACTGTTAAAAGAACAGCTTCCAAACAACAGTGGGGTTAAGAAGTGAATAGGAAGTAAAGATGTGAAGGATAATTTTTCAGTGAGAAGAAGGGGAAAATAGACTGATTTGGAGACAAAGTTCAAGGAGACGTGAACATGTGTTTGCAATAAGCGATGGCAAAGAAACATGATAAAAAGCACAGTGAGGTTATAGACTGGGGAAGATATGACCCAGTAGCAGAGGTGCTATTATAAAAATAGCTGCAAAATTTCTAAAACCACTATCTTTCCCTGAGAATTTCAGGGCGTGCATATGTTTCTCCATAGAGGAGTCACATGTAAATTGGGAAGTCATAAGCTGAACTGTGTCAACTCAAAATTTATATGTTGTAGTCCTAACCCCAAATAATTCAGAATATGACCTTATGTGAGAGAGTTAGACTATAAAGAAAGATGAGCACCAAAGAATTGATGCTTTTGACTGTGGTGTTGGAGAAGACTCTTGAGAGTCCCTTGGACTGCAAGGCAATCCAACCAGTCCATCCTAAAGGAAATAAGTCCTAAACATACATTGGAAGGACTGACACTGAAGCTGAAACCCCAATACTTTGGCCACCTGATGTGAAGAAGTGACTCATTGGAAAAGACCCTGATGCTGGGAAAGATGGTAGGAGGAGAAGGGGATGACAGGATGAGATGGTTGGATGGCATCACCAACTTGATGCACATGAGTTTGAGCAAGCTCTGGGAGTTGATGGACCAACAGGGAAGCCTGGGGTGCTGCATTCCATGGGGTCACAAAGAGTTGGACATGACTGAGAGGCTGAACTGAAACGTGACCTTATTTGGAAATAGGGTTGCTGCAGAAGTAATTAACTAAGAAGAGGTCATACTGGAGTAGGATGTGCTAAACAGGTATCCTTCCTTATTATAGTCAAAGGGGAAACTTGTGGAGACAGATGTACAAAGGGAGAACATCATATGGAGATGAAGGTGGAGAACTGGGCGATGCTTGTATATGTCAAGGAATATCAACGATTGCCAAAAATTCAGGGGAAGCTACAAGACAGGCACTGGCTTCCCTGGTGGTTCAAATGGTAAAGAATCCACCTGCAATGTGGGAGAACTGGGTTCAATCCCCGGTTGGGATGATCCCCTGGAGGAGGACATGGCAACCCACTCTAGTATCCTTGCCTGGAGAATCCCATGGACGGAGGAGGCTGGCGGGCTACAGTCTATGGGGCTGCAGAGAGTCGAACATGACTGAGCAACTAAGCAGAGCACAGCATACATGAGAGAGAGGCACAGAACAGATTCTTTCTCATCGCCCTCAAAAGGAACTCTAGCAGACACCTTGATTTTGGACTTTGAGCTGTGAGACAATACATTTCTGTGTTTAACTTCGTTTGTGATACTTTTTACGGTGGCCTTAGCACTGAGAAGCTAAAGGCAAAGGAGGAAAGGAAAGATATATCCATTTGAATGCAGAGTTCCAAAGAACAGCAAGGGGAGATGAGAAAGCCTTCAGTGATCAGTGCAAAGAAATAGAGGAGAACAATAGAAAGACTAGAGATCTAGAGATCTAGATTAGAGATCTCTTCAAGAAAATTAGAGATACCAAGGGAACATTTCATGCAAAGATGGGTACAATGAATGACAGAAGTTGTATGGACCTAGCAGAAGCAGAAGATATTAAGAAGTGGCAAGAATACACAGAAGAACTATACAAAAAAGATCTGCATGACCCAGATAATCATGATGGTGTGATCACTCACCTAGAGCCACACATCCTGGAATGTGAAGTCAAGTGGGCCTTAGGAAGCATCACTACAGACAAAGCTAGTGGAGGTGACGGAATTCTAGTTGAGCTATTTCAAATCCGACAAGATGATGCTATGAAGCACTGCACTCAATAGGCCAGCAAATTTAAAAAACTCAGCAGTGGCCATAGAACTGGAAAAGGTCAGTTTTCATTCCAATCCCTAAGAAAGGCAATGCCAAAAATAGTCAAATTACCACACAATTGCACTCATCTCGTGTTAGCAAAGTAATGCTCAAAATTCTCCAATCTAGGATTCAACAGTACTTGAATCGTGAACTTCCCGATGTTCAAGCTGGTTTTAGAAAAGGCAGAGGAGCCAGAGATCAAACTGCCAACATCTGTTGGATTATCAAAAAAGTAAGAGAGTTCCAGAAAAACATCTACTTCTGCTTTATTGACTATGCCAAAGCCTTTGACTGTTTGGATCACAACAAACTGTGGAAAATTCTCAAAGAGATGGGAATACCAGACCACCTTACCTGCCTCCTGAGAAATCTGTATGTAGGTCAAGAAGCAACAGTTAGAACTGTACATGGAACAACAGGCTGGCTCCTAATCAGGAAAGGTGTATGTCAAGGCTGTATGTTGTCACTCTGCTTATTTAACTTATATGCAAAATACATCATGAGAAATGCTGGCCTGGATGAAGCACAAGCTGGAATCAAACTGCCAGGAGAAATATCAATAACCTCAGACATGCAGAATACACCACCCTAATGGCAGAAAGTGAAGAACAACTAAAGAGCCTCTGGAAGAAAGTGAAAGAGGAGAGAAAGTTGGTTTAAAACTCAACATTCAGAAATCTAAAATCATGGCTTCTGATCCCATCACTTCACGGGAAATAGATGGGGAAACAATGGAAACAGTGACCGACTTTATTTTCTGGGGGTCCAAAATCACTGCAGATGGTGACTGCAGCCATGATGTTAAAAGACGCTTACTCCTTGGAAGAAAAGCTATGACCAACCTAGACAGCATATTGAAAAGCAGAGACATTACTTTGCCAGCAAAGGTCCATATAGTCAAAGCTATGGTTTTTCAAGTAGTCATGNTCCAAAATCACTGCAGATGGTGACTGCAGCCATGATGTTAAAAGACGCTTACTCCTTGGAAGAAAAGCTATGACCAACCTAGACAGCATATTGAAAAGCAGAGACATTACTTTGCCAGCAAAGGTCCATATAGTCAAAGCTATGGTTTTTCAAGTAGTCATGTGTGGATGTGAGAGTTGGACTATAAAGAAAGCTGAGCACTGAAGAATTGATGCTTTTGAACTGTGGTGTTGGAGAAGACTTTTGAGAGTCCCTTGGACTGCAAGGTCAAACCAGTCCATCCTAAAGGAAATCAGTCCTGAACATTCATTGGAAGGACTGATGCTGAAGCTGAAACTTTGGCCACCTGATGTGAAGAACTGACTCATTGGAAAAGATCCTGATGCTGGGAAAGACTGAAGGCAGGCGGAGAAGCGGATGACAGAGGATGAGATGGTTGGAAGCCATCACTGACTTGATGGACATGAGTCTGAGCAAGCTCTGGGAGTTGATGATGGACAGGAAAGCCTGGCGTGCTTCAGTCCATGGGGTCGCAAAGAGTCGGACACTACTGAGCGACTGAACTGAACTGAACTGAACTAGCACTGGTGGCTGAGATGGTAAAGAATCTGCTTGCAAGGCTGGAGACCGGGTTTTGATTCTTGGGTTGGAAGGATCCCCTGGAGAAGGGAAGAGCAACACATTCCAGTATTTTTTCCTGAAGAATCCCATGGACAGAGAAGCCTGGAGGGCAACAGTCCATGGGGTTGCAAAGAGTCCAACATGACTGAGTGACTAACAAAAGCACACTAATACAGGAACTATTTACTAAAATCATAAAGTATAAGAGGTAATAGAAAGCACAAAAACACATTTCCAAGGAAGACTAGTGAAACACTAGGGTATGACAAGGGCAGCATTCTCTGTCCAACACTTCTAGGACACTATGGCCTTTTCTCATTCTTCCTTTATAATGCAGCACATACTAGAAGAATAAGATATTACCAGTAAAGTGGAGTATTATGGAATATATACCTATCCCTGGTCTTTTAGCCTAGAATTTGTGATAATTAAATGTATATCAAATAGAAGTAGAACATGTATGAGTTACTGATGTCTTCTAGTTGTTTATCTAGTCTTCTTCTGCCCCACACCTAGAAATACCTTGTTTTTTTCCAAACTCATAAGGAAAAAGAGGTATCTTTTCCCACTAGAAGAAGAGGGGAAGTAAGCTAAGTGGCTCAATTCATGAGTCCACAGTTCCTTTCATACCAAGGAAGTGAATCACCACAATCTCCTGCCAACACTTGCTAAAAGTACTCTCTGGATACTTGCTGTATGCCTGCTGCTGCTGCTACTGCTGCTAAGTCACTTCAGTCGTATCCAACTCTGTGCGACCCCATAGACGGCAGCCCACCAGGCTCCCCCGTCTCTGGGATTCTCCAGGCAAGAATACTGGAGTGGGTGCCACTTCCTTCTCCAATGCATGAAAGTGAAGTTGCTCAGTCGTGCCCGACTTCGCGACCCCATGGACTGCAGCNACTCTGTGCGACCCCATAGACGGCAGCCCACCAGGCTCCCCCATCTCTGGGATTCTCCAGGCAAGAATACTGGAGTGGGTGCCACTTCCTTCTCCAATGCATGAAAGTGAAGTTGCTCAGTCGTGCCCGACTTCGCGACCCCATGGACTGCAGCCTATCAGCCTCTTCCATCCATGGGATTTTCCAGGCAAGAGTACTGGAGTGGGGTGCCATTGCCTTTTCCGTGCTGTATGCCTACTATTTTAAATAGCTTGAAACTATAAAATTTGACTCTGACAATAATTATCCTCATTGTAGATATGAGGCATAGTGTGATCATCTGTCCAGGGTTATACTGTTAATAAAGTGACAGAGGCAGGATTCAGATTCAGAGAGTCTGATTTCAGCACCTACTTTGTCCCGATTTCACTGATTTAGAAACGTGGGGGACAATAAGGACGTGGAGCACACTGTGTTACGCGTGGGGTGCAGTACTTCTCCAAAAGATGAGTCTGGGTAGCTGCCAGTCCTAAGAGGTCACTCTTCTATGCTTAGGAGGGTAGATATAATTAGTAGGCATGGGAGGTTCAATGCTGTTAGTTTACTTGGGAACATTCAGTTCTGCTACAGAAAACAAGAAAACCAGCATGGACAAAACTCAGAAGAAAAGCCTACGGTAGCTTTTATGAAAGATACACTGATGGATCTNTTCTCCAACACCACAGTTCAAAAGCATCAGTTCTTCTGTGCTCAGCTTTCTTTATAGTCCAACTCTCACTTCCATACATGACCACTGGAAAAACCATAGCTTTGACTATTTGGACCTTTGCTGGCAAAGTTATGTCTCTGTTTTTTAATATGCTGTCTAGGTTGGTCATAACTTTCCTTCCAAGGAGTAAACTTAATCAGAATTAAAAAGAAAAAAAGGAAAGAACACCAGCTGAAATGATGCGTTTATTTTAAAATCTCATTGGAAAATCACTTACCTTTCTGATTACATGCACATTTTATACAATAAAATTAATCTCTAAAAGTCAAAATGTACCTAAGTACTATTTAATATCCCCACCCCCCACTGGGTGAAATGTATAGCTTTAAATCAAAGTATTATAAATTATTGTATGCAAATGAAATTTATGTTCACATACATAAATACAACATAGAGTCATATCTTTTGTAAATTTAATAGCATCCTGTGTAACTTTCAAAAAATGTAGGATCTTGTATTTACATAAGTAGCATGGACTGTTCATATGGATATAAATAGGTGTACTTTAACTTAAATGTGTATTAAATACTAGAATTATTTAAGGTTTTAATATTTTTGATTAAATGCTACTAAAAATACTCTATTTAGATGTCAATAAACAAAACATCCAAGAAGGGATTAGTCCTGAATTAGGCATGTGGATATGACTTACCTGTTTGAAATCACATTGTTGTAGAAACAGACTAAGTTCTCATTCACCACCTCTTTGTTTTGCTGGATGAACCTCTGTTCATGTCCAAATGCCCTGATAGTGGACACTCCCAGCAGAGTCTCGCAAAAATGGGAAATGACTGGAGAGCGAGATGCTCCTGCCAATCGTCGAATCTGCCGAGAACTCGCCATGTAGTATCTCTAACAGGAAAACAGAAAGAGGTGGTCTTGTAGATGTAGCCAAAATTTCTTCAGCAGTTTGAAAATGGCAAGATATGTGTGTAGTGGGCTAATGAGCAACCCCCAAAGGTTAAGTTCAAGTTCTAACCTCCATTGCCTGTGAATATGACCTTATTTGGAAAGAGGATATTAGCAGATGTCATTAATATCTTGAGATGAGATCCTTAGGGTTGGCCTGAAATCCAGTCTGAGTGTTATAAAAAATAGAAAAGGAGAAGACACAGACATAGGGAGAAACCCATGGAGGACAAGATTGGAGCGATGTACCTGGGAGCCAAGGAAAATGCCAGGGGTCACTGACAGTCACCAGAAGCTAGGACAGAAGCCTGCAACAGGGGCCTGCTCCTGGATTTTGGACTTGTGGCCTCTAGAACTGTGAAAGAATAAAATTTCTGTTGTTTTAAGCCACCAAGTTTGTTATAGGAGCCCCAGGAAAGGAATGTACCTTTGTAACANGGTTGGGAAGATCCCCTGGAGAAGGAAATGTCAACCCACTCCAGTTTTCTTGCCTGGAGAATCCTACGGACAGAGGAGCCTTGTGGGCTACTCCCTATGGTGTTGCAAAGAGTCGGACAGGACTGAGCAACTAACACTTCCACTTTCATTTCATAATTAATAGAGGGGCACTTTAGTTCAGACACAAATGTAGAGCCTTTCAGAAACTACATAAAGAATCCCTTTCACCTTATGCTTCAGTTCAGCCAGTTCAGTCACTCAGTTGTGTCCGACTCCTTGGTATTTAGTTTTGCTATTGTCTCCCTTGGAACCTGCTCTTATTCTGATAGAGGAAAGTCACTTTTGGTTTCTCTTGATACAAGCATCAGTACTATTATCAATAGTAATAATAGTACTATTTAGCAGTAGCAGCAGCAGCAAACACTTCGGAAGTACCAGGTTCAGTTCTGTCTGATCTGGATGAGTTTACTCAATCTTCACACCACATCATACTGTAGATACTATGACTCCCACTGACATTTGAGGAAACTGTGGTGCTGAGCTATTTATGTACTTGGCCAAAATCGCATTGCAGACATCAGAATTCACACTTGAAACAACTTTGCCGTACTAAATGTCCCTCTTTTTGCACATTATTTTAAAACATGATAATTAATTTTAAATTCCTCCTTTTAGAAAGACCAAGGACTGTCTCAAATGTGTATGCCTAGCACCTTTCTTACTGTCATTGTAATTGTAGATCATTAAACGATTAAATGAATGGCCGAATGTGGATATCTCTTTAGCATGTAAGATCTATGTGTATACAGTAGGTGTATACAGGAGACATAAGTTATCAGGTCTGAAAAAGCTTTCATAAGATCCTCTTGGTATGAAATAAAGGGAACTAGTCGGGGTATCAATCGGTCTCAGTCATGACTTGGCTACCCAAATTATGCAGAAATCTCATTTATTCTGGAGTAAAATCATCTCCTGTATAAAAGGGCTTGGGAGAGTAAGTAACGTATACGGAAGCATTTTAAAATATACTTCTCTCATTTCGCGGGATGTAGGGCGTCAGGATGCTTATTATCTGAAGGAAGACAGTGACAGAGCTGTTTTCTGTTTTGCCTGAGCACACCAAGGCCCAGGCAGCCTCAGCAAAGCCCTGACTCAGGGTTGGGGGTTGGGGGCATCCCAGTCACTGCACACTCCAGGACTCTGCAATGGGGATGGGAAGGGGAAGGGTTGGGAATGAGGTGCACTTTTTGTCACTTCACTACCCACTTGCTAACCTGGAGACAGATGAGCCAAAGCGGAACTAAATTAAAACCAGAGCAAAGGATGCGGAGGGAAAGGGAGCCGGACTCCGGGTGGTTCAGGTGCGCCCCGGCCCTCCTGCTGTGCTTCCGGCTCGACGCGCTCCGCCCCTCTGATATTCCCTTCCCTGCCGACTGTACCTGAAGGAACAGCTCGTAAAGAATCTCTTCCCGCACTCGAGCCTCTAAATTTCCCACAAACACCGTCCTGTTGGCTTCCTCCTGAGCGGGCAACATCCCTCCGACTCGACCCCAGGATGGAGGAGGCTCCGAGGCCACGCCCTCTCTCTTTGCAGGCGGAGCCAACGAGGAGAGTAAGAGCGCCAGGGGCGGAGCGAGGCTGCGGGGCCACGCCCCTAGAACCCCTTGGTAACCGCCCACCGCACCTTCGTTTTGTCCCGTATCCGACCAGGACCGTGGGAGAGTGAGTGAGACTAAGTAAGATTAGTTAGCAAGGGACCTTGACATCTTGCTTGTGGAGATCCGTTCATTTCTTCAGGACACGACATTATTAATTCATTTTGGATGTGTTCAACAAACGTTTAAAATGACGATAGAGATGATTTAAGACATACTAACTTCATTACCGAAGCTCACAGGCTAATGGGGGAAGACTAATTTCTTTGTTTGCAAAGAGTAAACGAATAAATCATTGGGGTTTAAAACTGGTGTTTTTCATAAAACTCGTTTTGAAAGAATGAGTGCATACGTGCATGGATGTGGATAGAATATTAGAATTAATTTAGCCAGGAAATGTTACCTAGTGAGGTCTTTGAAAATGGACACAGGTTTTAGGTAGACTGCAGAAGGCATTTGAACTTGAGAAAACAGACTATACCAAAGAATACTGGAAAGATTATGGCAAGTTTTGTTACTGAAGACAGTTTTTGAGGATGGCTGCTGGGTGACTGTGGGCTTCCCACCTGGCTCAGTGGGTAAAGTATCTGCCTGTAGTGCAGGAGACAGGAGTTGGGTCCCTGGTTTGGGAAGATCCCTTGGAGGAGGGCATGGCAACCCAATGGAGTATTCTTGCCTGAAGAATCCCATAAATAGAGGAGACTGGTGGGTTACAGTCCATAGTGTCGCAGAGACTCCGATAGGACTGAAGTGACTGAGCACACACCCATGCTGGGTTGCTGTAGTAGGATCTAATGTTTGTATTTTATATCAGGGCTGTACTTTGTAAACTGTGGACCAAGGTGAAGAATTAATTCTTACTTGAGGAGAATTGGAAAAAAAAAAATCCTGAAAGGCGGAAGAAAACTTA
>SJYV01056333.1:0-125401 GCA_006410875.1 Neotragus pygmaeus
TTCACGGTTCGCGTATTGCTGAAGCCTGGCTTGGAGAATTTTGAGCATTACTTTACTAGCATGTGAGATCCATGTGAGGTCCAGTGGTTAGGGCTCCACAATTTCACTGCAGAATATGTGGGTTTGATCCTTGGTCAGAGAACTAACATCCCACAAGCTGTGTAGTGTGACAAGTAAACAAAATGAAATGAAATAAAATAGAGTTTTAGTATCAACGTCTCTAGAACTACAAGCAAAGAGAAAAGGTGACAATGTGTATACAAAGCACCCGGCTCCTAAACACTCTAGAAATGGTAACTATTTCCACTATTGAAAAAAAAGCTAATCACAGTCATGATGATGATGATGTTAAATGGTTCTTCCGATCCCCCCGGGAAAAATCAGTTAAGCTCTTTTTCCATATTCGCCCCCTCACTGCCTCTCCCAATGGACATGGGGATGAACACAAGCAAGGACAGGGCGTCCTGTCTGACTCTTGCTTCTGCTTCTTCCTCAGAGGCATCATCACACCAGGCTGATCGCAGCTCCCAGTAACCTCCTGCAGCTGGGGGACAGCAGGGCAAACAGGCAGCCAGGCTGAGAGAGATGCCTCAGCAGCAGGGACTAGAATGTTCTGTGAGGAGCAGAGCCCACGCTGTCCCCTCTCAGGACAGCCCAGAGTCTCACACTTCTTCCCTCCCCTCTTTCAGTCTGCACTGAAATTCCTGGAGGAAGGAAGACAGAACAGCGAGATCGCAGGTGGGCATTGGACATGTAAGAAAAACAGCGATGGCGCTGAGCCCGGAGCCAGCAAGACCTGGTTCTGTCTTGGCCGAACCAGGCCAGAAAGGGCCACCATCCCGCCGTCTCCCTGGCCCCTTTCCCCGTGCCCTCTCACAAGCCACAAATCGAGAGTCCTTCCCAAGCGGCTCCCACTCTCCAACTCCCTTTGCCAGTTTTCCCATATTCTGCCAACCCCTACTGTTGATACTCTTGATCTATTCTAAGATAAATATGCATTTTCACATTTAGCACCTGAAGCCAGGATGCCTCTTGCAGACAATGTCTTCGTGTAATCGCTGCAGAGCAGGTGGCAGTTGTGACCAAAATGTTATTGCCTGTACTTGTGCAGACTAGGCAGCTATTCCCGATGGGAATCGCTCCAGTGTTCCCCAGCGCGGGACAAAAATGTCTCCCCAGGCAGTCCTTAGATCACCAGTGCGAGCACCCACACTTTGGGGGCCTTTGCTCTAAATCACCCCTATGATCTCTTCTGCCCCCTCGTCCTCCAGACAGCCTGTTTACTCTGCCTGGAACAGCCTCCCTCCTCATGGAAGGTGTCTGAATTACTCCCCTTCCCTTATTTAACTCTGAACTATCTCAAGCTCACTCATACAACCATTATACCAGGCTTGCAGATTTGATGGGGTGGGAAATGGCATGGCAGAGGCAGCTTGTCTCTACTCTATCATAACCAGGGTTTGGCTGGGAAGACTTGCATGCCTAAGGTTAGAATATTCAGAAGTCTTATTCACTCCAGCGCCCAGTACCTGGGCTTCATATGGCCACTCTGGGCTCTGAGACTTCCAGCGAACAAAGCAGAAGCGTCATCAGTTTCTAAGACTCAGCCCCAGAACTCCCATAGCATCACTCCTGCCATATTCCACTGGTCAAAGCAGTCACAATACTGCCAGAGACAAGGAACAGGAAGGGAAATGGGAACCTGGACCAGTAGGTGAAGTTGGGACATACGAATTCTGGGCCAAAAAGAGAATAGGGCATATAGCTTGAGACATATAAGGTATGGAGGTTCTCATACCCATTTCCTGGAGAAGAACACTAGGGCTTATAAAAGCAGTAAGTGTTCCTGTCTGTCTGACTTGACGTCAGAGATTTCTTGCCTCCATCCCGGTGGAGTCCAGCTAACAACACACCATGTTTTTTCCTGCCCAGACTTCTAAGATCATCTTCAATTTACTAACACCTTGCTGAAGATCACATGCCAAAGTGAAATGAAGACACAAAACAGGTAAGTGACCAGCCCTAGGTCACACAGCAAACCATTGGAAAAGCCAGTATATGGGAGGTTTTCACACCATCTTTAAACAATGGGAGTAAATTAAACTTCTCTTCCATTGCCAGGCTAAGTGTTGTTTTCCAGTTTGAGTTTTGTTTGCATGTGTATATTTTAAATAAATGTGATAATTAAGCCACAACATTCCCAGCACACTGGGGTATATTAAAATTACAGGCTGCTGATCAAATGGAGAAAAATCACAAACAGGGACATAAATGATGCCTTTTATTTGCTCAGTGCTTCTTGAAGCACTCAAATGGGTCTGTCAGCTTGATGGCCAATTCCACGGCTACGGGGAAATGAGGGGAGGTGGAGTGGGGGTGAATTGGTGAGGCTGCAGGAAGTGGAACCCCATGGTGAAAGACTGTGGTTCTTTTCTTTTCTAAAACATTGCATCTGTGCCCCTACCTCACCTCAGCCAGTTTTGAAAACACAAAAAGCTGGAAAAAGGGGTATTTATCATTGTCTGACTGGCAGCACTTCCCACTCAATGTTAAAGACCAGAATCTATTTTCTGATTGTTGAAGAAAATTAGGGTACCCTTCTAGAATTAGGGGGTCCTGGTTTCAAAACTCTTCTGGCCCTTGCAGTGGGGTCTGTCTGGGCTCCTAGAGGCCAGGTGCCCCCACTACTGTAGTCTCTGCCCATCCACTGTCAAATAAAAGTAAAATCAGACTTAGTAAGGGGAGGTTTTGATTTGAAAAGAGGATTGCAAAAGGGAAAGGGGGCTATTGAATCAGACAGTGCTGTGACTATAGTTCTGCAAGCGCCTCAGTGAAAGTGAGAGTGAAGTCGCTCAGTAGGGTCCAACTCTTGGGACCCCATGGACTGTAGCCCACCAGGCTCCTCCATCCATGGGATTTTCAAGGAAAGAGTACTGGAGTGGGTTGCAGGCTCTTCTTGACCCAGGGATTGAACCCGGGTCTCCTGCATTGCAGGCAGATTCTCTACCATCTGAGCCACCAGGGAAGTCAGGGAATATTTTGTCCTGAGGCCAGTCTCTTCTTAGGAGGGGTTAGGCTGAGAGTGGGCCAAAATTAAGGGATTTGGGGGGAAGGAGAGAATTTAACAAGGGTCAACAAAAAAACCCCTCACAACCTAAACACTGAGAGTTATGTTTTGTTCAGACATTACTGAGGACTAGAGTCCATGATGGGACTTCCCAGGTGGCTTAGTGGCCAGCGTTTTGCCTGCCAATGCAGGAACTGTAGGAGACATGGGTTCAATTCTTGGATTGGGAAGACCCCCTGGAGGAGGAAATGATAACCCACTCCAGTATTCTTGCCTGAAAAATTCCACAGACAGAAGAGTCTGGTGGGTTTCAGTTCATGGGGGTCTCAAAGATTCAGACACAACTGAGCATGCATGCATAGCTCAGGATACAGCCTCTCAGATAGGAACTGTTCCAGAGTAGTGAGGGAGAAGCCAAGATATAGAGGAGTTTTTGCAAAACAAACAAGCAACAACCAAAAACCCATGAAGTGGAACAACAAAAGATTATTGCTAATTACAATATCAGATATCACAAGTTAACAATTTTAGAGCTTTTCTGTTTGGGAAGATGCAAGAGTGTGAACTCATTAAAATTTTTCTTGGGATGTGCATCTTAACTATGGAGGGCCAGTATCCTGTTTTTCTATATCCTGAATTATCAGGGCTCACAGACAGGGGTGGCTCTAGTGTCCCATGGCTTGATGATGGGCAACATTTGTTGTTTACTGAGATGGTGGGCAACATTTTCATTTGTCCACAAGAAAATTTGGTTCAGATTGACTGCTGGAGACAAGCAGTTCAGCTAATCACTTATGAGGCAAAGAACAGGGATTCAGAGGGTCTGTGACTGGCCTTGTGATAGGTAAACAAAGTAGGCATTCATGAGTTTTCCCCAGGTCATAGGAGGAAGGGTGGTTCTTTGCAGCAAGTGGTTTTCCAAAATGAAAAAAAAGGGTAAGGGGACTTCCTTTCATCCTGTTTCCCAGAAGCATAGGGTACAATTGAACCCTATCATCACTCAACTGGGGATGATAATTAAAATGGCTATCTACGATTTTAATATTTTTAAAGTAACTTGGAAGCACTGAGTGCACAGTAAAGGCTCAATAAATATCCATGACTCTCATTGTGAGGTCCATAAGGGCCGGGTAAGTTGATTCAGTGTGTTTTCTCAGGTGCTAGCACAATTGCCAAAATCCACTGATCAGCTGAAGTGGCCTTCAGCAAGCTTCAATATCCTGGACTATAAATGAGACATTTATAGTCTATAGGACTATAGGACCATCTATAGGAGATAGATGGGCCACAGACTGAGCAGCTGAAGTTTGTCCCAGTGGACAGATATTCCAAGATGAAGAGTTAGAGGAAATGAGCCCTGCCCAGTCAAAAGACAGAGACCACGTATTTCTCATTCTCAAAGTCAAGGAGATTGTCCCAACTATACATATGCACAGAAAGTTCCCTTGGAGGTCAAAAAGAGAGTGCTGTCATCCAACCCATAAGCCTCTATTGGAATCCATCTTGGCTAAGAGACACATGTGCATGCAGGGAAGGACCATGAGTAACCAAATAGGGACTCAGAGCCAGGCAAAGCAAGATGATTGGTCAAAGGGAATCCAGAAGAAATGCCCCATATGAGTGACTCAACCTACTGTGAGGGCATGACTCTTTCTGAGTCCACCCGTGTGTCTATCCCGAAGCACTCTTTTCCCTCCTAATAAACACCTTACTTGCTTCACTACTCTCTATGTGGAAAAGCACTCTATAGAGCTTACGAGCCAGGGCCTTGTCACTGCCCTCCGCCCTGGTGATCTAGGGGCTAGATTTAGCACTCACTGTCAAGGCCTGACTTCAGTCTCTGGCTGGGGAACTGAAATTTTGCTTAAAGCTACTGCCAGGTCAAGGTCACTGAGATCAACATGATAATCTTGACTGCACAGGGCTGTGGGAAAAGCTAGTTTAAAACATAACATTCAAAAAAACGAAGATCATGGCATCTGGTGCCATCATTTCATGGCAAATAGATGGGGAAACAATGGAAACAGTGACAGACTTTATTTTCTTGGACTCCAAAATGACTGCAGATCAGGTGACTCCAGACATGAAATTAAAAGACATTTGTCCTTGGAAGAAAAGCTATGACAAACCTAGACAGTGATTAAAAAGCAGAGACATTACTTTTCTGACAAAGGTCTGTCTAGTCAAAGCTATGGTTTTTCCAGTAGTCATATATGGATGTGAGAGTTGGACCATATAAGAAGGCTGAGCTCCAAAAAATTGATTCTTTCGAACTGTGGTGTTGGTGAAGACTCTTGAGAATCCCTTGGACTGCAAGGAGATCAAACCAGTCAATCCTGAAGGAGGACTTCCCTTGTAGCTCAGTCGGTAAAGAATCTGCCTGCAATACAGGAGACCTGGGTCAGGAAGATCCCTTGAAGAAGGAAATGGCAACCCACTCCAGTATTCTTGCCATGGAGAATCCCACGGACAGAGGAGCCTGGCAGGCTACAGTCCATGGAGTCCCAAGAGTCGGACACGACTTAGCAACTAAACCACCACCAATCCCAAAAGAAATCAATCCTGAATATTCATTGGAATGACTGATGCTGAGGCTGAAGCTTGAATACTTTCGCCACATGATGCGAAGAGCCGACTCACTGGAAAAGACTCTGATGCTGGGAAAGATTGAAGACAGGAAGAGAAGGGGACAGCAGAGGATGAGATGGTTGAATGGCATCACTCAATGGACACGAGTTTGAGCAAGCTCTGGGAGATGGTGAAGGATAGGGAAGCCTGGGGTGCTGCAGTCTATGGGGTCACAGAGAGTTGGATATGACTCAGCGACTGAACAATACATGGTTTTGGAGACAATTATGTAATTTTGGGAAATCCAAGGGGCCCAGACAATGCCTGACACATCCCTGGTAACCAGTGACAAAGACTCTCTCCTCAATTTAACTCTAGTCAGACTCTTCTGAAGAGTCCTCTTTGTAACCAGACCGTGCCCTTGGGCTTTGTTTTTAATCTGTTTAGTCTAGTTTCACCAAGAATTCTGATGGGTCAGTTTAGCAAAAATCCCCAACCCTTCATATCTGATCACAATCCTTATCCTCCGCCCTTGATATCTTATCACCCTGGCCTGCCATCAGCAAAAATTCTGTGAACTTGGTTCAGTTAGAATTCCCCTTACCCATGACGCTTCCTCTTAGTAAGTTTCTGTCCACTGAGCCAGACCTTGCTCCTTGGCTATCTAACTCCACTTGTCCTTCCTGTGTTCAGAGCTGTACTTCATCTCTACCCTATCACAACATACTGCACCCTTAGCCCACGCTCCACTGCAGCAGTCTTCCATGGATAAAGTCTGCTTTTAGGGCTTCCCAGGTGGCTCAGTGGTAAAAAAAAAAAAAAAAAAAACTCACCTGCCAATGCAGAAGACCCAGGTTTGAACCCTGGGTCAGGAAGATCCCCTGAAGAAATGATAGCCCACTCCAGTATTCTTGCCTGGAAGATCCCATGGACAGAAGAGCTTTGCAGGCTCCATTCCATGGGGTTGCAAAGGGTTGAACATGACTTAGCGACTAAACAACACTTTCTTTAACAAATGTCACAAATAAAGTTTTAACACCAGTAAATGAGTTTCCTTCCCATTTCTACCCAGCCTCCAAAACTAATATGAGCCAAACTCTCAGCATTCTGCTCAGCGCTTCCAATGGTCTGGTCCTTTAAGGCCATAGGGTGAATGATCAAAACCAGACGCCCTGGGGTGATGCCCACACCACCCAAGATCAAGGCAGCAGGGGCAGAAGTGAAGGCTCTGACCCCCTGCATGCCACTCCACACTGACACCCTGGTCCTCCTCACTTCCACAGGTTGTGGATGCAGGACTTGGGGTGAACTTTGAAAAGTTAGCATCTGCGACTTTCCTAAAGTACAAATATTTGGCCACTTTATTTCACTGAACCTTGATTCTGCTGTTGTTCAGTCGCTCAGTAGTGCCCGACTCTTTGCAAGCCCATGAACTGCGGCATGCCAGGGTTCCCTGTCCTCCACCATCTCCCGGAGCATGCTCAAACTCATGTCCATCCAGTTGGTGATGCCATCCAACCATCTCATCCTCTGTCATTCCCTTTTCCTCCTGCCTTCAATGTTTCCCAGCATCAGGGTCTTTTCCAATAAGCCGGTTCTTCGCATCAGGTGGCCAAAGTACTGGAGCTTCAGCATCAGTCCTTCTAATGAATATTGAGGACTGATTTCCTTTAGGATGGACTGGTTTACCTTGATTCATCTCTCTGTAAAAAGAGGACTGACTGAGGAAATGTGGGTGAGAAACTGCTTTGTATACGGTTACCGTTACAGAGGTAATCGCGCGTGTCCCCATGCCACAGAGGAGAAACCAAGGAAAAGGCCCAACAACCCTAGGCCATAGCTCCACCCTCCCCCATTTAAAATCGGGCGGGGCGGGGCCACGGCATCGATCACTCGGCGCTTCGCTAGGCATGCCTTGGTGGGCAATCGAGCTGCGGGTGATCGATACTCCGGCAAGCTTCTGACTACTCGGAGAGGGCCGGAGCGTTCGGTTTTCAAAGGACAAGTCGTCGCCGGCCTCCGGCGTGTCGATACCGTCCAAATCTGAGCCAGGTAGGTGAGCAACTCGAGAGGAGTGAACAGCTCTGGCTCCTTAGAAGCGGAGGCCGGACTAAGGGGGAGGACTGCGCAGGCGTCGGATGTAGAGGGAACGCGGGCAGGGACCGTCTCGCGCGTGCGCCTTGGAAAGCCCGGGGGCAGCCCTTCAAAGCCCGAAACTCAGTGGGGCCTTGGGGAGAACCAGGGAGGCGCATGCGCTCTGAGAACGCAGTTTAGCGGGTCGACTCTCCAGAACCGCCGAGGAGAGGGCCTAGGTCCCGCGCGTGCGTAGTGCTCTCCTTATGCCAGGTATTGCTTTTTGCGCTTGCGTGCGACCAGGCTGTTGTGCGCTTGCGCGGTTTTGGTGTCTGATTGGTTCGTAGCTCACTTGCCCAGTAGCTCAGCAGGTAAAGAATCCGCCTACAATGTAGGAGAGACGCGGGTTCGATTCCTAGGTTGGGAAGATCCCCTGAAGAAGGGATAGGCTACCCACTCCAGTATTCTTGGGCTTCCCTGGTGGCTCAGCTGGTAAAGAATTCGCCAGCAATGGGGGATACCTGGGTTAAATCCCTGGGTTGGGAAGATCCGTTGGAGGGGAAGGGAAAGGTACCCCACTGCAGTATTCTGGCCTGGAGAATTCCATGGACTGTAGAGTCCATGGAGTCGCAAAGAGTTGGACACGACTGAGCAACTTTCACTGATGCGACTCGAAGGCCCCTGCGCTTCGCAGTGTTTGTACCGGCAGGTGCATGCCGCCCATCTCTGCCTGGCCAGTTACCCTTTGTTGTCGGTCTGGAACTAGGAAGACTGAGCAGGCTTGAACCATCGGGCCCCGAATGCAAACCGAGGGAAGTAAAGTCCCGGGAGAGGTGCTGGGAAGGGAAAAGGTGTGAAACCTCCCTGTAGAGGCATGGTGGGAATACATAGAGCCCGTCCAGCCTACCCGTCCTGGAGGACCCGATGGGGCCTGTGCATGTGGCCGCCTGGAGGAAGGGGATGTCTGACTTAATAGGGGTTAACTCTGAGCGTAGGTGTCGCATTATCCGCCCTCGGAATCCAGCAAAGATAAGTCGTGGTGCTTAGCAGGGTTAGAGCAAGTCAGGGCAGGTGTTGGGATCACACCAGCAGACTCCACCCCAAGCCTTTCTGCACTTTACAGAACTGAGCAGCCTGTTCCCAGAAAGCTAGATTGAAGCTGATATATTCCGAGAAGCACTTCAGAGCCTTAAAGATAATTTAAGAGAATTCTGGGATGACTGCAGTGGCTTCCGGAAGGCTCTATTTTAGAGCTGACAGGAACCCACTTGGGTTGTTGTCTAACAGCCAACCAGACACCACTTTCCATTGATATACTCCACCTGGATGTGAATTCATGAAGCTCAGGACCCAAGTTAGGCCGTTGGTTGTGTACAGCCTGTACTTGGCTCCTTGGTGTTTTAAGTGACCAGCAAGAAGCTGTTTTCAAGTTCACTTTAGAGTGGTCTGTACAACCAAGACAAAAGTCACTGTGAGAGGCTAGCTCATGCAGTCTTTTCTGACAACCCCCCCAGCACCACCCCCGCCTTTTCAGGATTATTTCATATGCCAGCAAACAGACCTTTAGGTAAGAAGTCAAGACAGTCCACCGAGAAGAGCAGTTCTATGCAGCCGGTACCTGACCTTCCCATGAAAGGTGTCTTACATGGAGAGGCCAATACAGACAGGTGGTGCTCTGGAAGGTCAGTTTACAAAGCTAGGACACAGGAACATTCTCTGGAAGGTTCGTTCATTTAATACAACCTTTTATAAAAGGCAATTCACCTCTACCCTCACCCCTTTTGAAAACTAGCCATCTGTAACAAGGAAGACATCTTTTAAGGCCAATGCCAGTTAATCCCAGGGAGACTGACTTTAAGGTCAGTTTAGAAGGCCACTCAGGCTTTTTCATATGGCAACATTCAGAAAACTGAGATCATGGCATCTGGTCACATCACTTCATGGCAAATAGATGGGGAAACAGTGACAGACTTTATTTTCTTGGGCTCCAAAATCACTGCCAATGGTGACTGCAACCATGAAGTTAAAAGATGCTTGCTCCTTGGAAGAAAAGTTATGACCAACCTAGGCAGCTTATTAAAAAGCAGAGACATTATGTTGCCAGCAAAGGTGCATCTAGTCAAAGCTATGGTGTTTCCAGTAGTCAAGTATGGATGTGAGAGTTGCACTATAAAGAAAGATAAGTACTGAAGAATTGATGCTTTTGAACCATGGTATTGGAGAAGATTCTTGAAGAGTCCCTTGGACAGCAAGGAGATTCAACCAGTCCATCCTAAAGGAAATCAGTCCTGAATATTCATTGGAAGGACAGGTGCTGAAGCTGAAACTCCAGTACTTTGGCTACCTGATGCAAAGAACTGACTCGTTTGAAAAGACCCTGATGCTGGGAAAGATTGAAAGTGGAAGGAGAAGGGGGTGACAGAGAATGAGCTGGTCGGATGGCATAACAGACTCAGTGGACATTAGTTTGGGAGTTGGTGATGGACAGGAAGGCCTGGCATGCTGCAGTCCATGGGATCGCAAAGAGTCAGACACAGCTGAACTGAACTGAACTGAGGATTTGGAGGCCTGTGGGTCTCAGTTTGCCTGGAATAATACCAGCTTATGACTTGTCCCTGAAAGCTACTTCTGGTATTCAGCACTTCCGGTATTCGACTTCTGTAAGGTGGAACTCCTCCATGCAGAGATAATGGTCCCAAGCAGTAAGGAACAGAGAAAATGATGAATATAAACAATTTTGAAAGAGAAAAATAAATGTATATTTTACCAAGCTTGGGCTTATAAATAAAAGTCTTATATATATATATAGCATCCTTCTTCCCAGGTGAAGAAGCCTTAGGAGCCTTAGGTTTGATCCCTGGGTTGGAAAGATCCCCTGGAGTAGGAAATGGCAACCCACACCAGTATTCTTGCCTGGGACATTCCACGGACAGAGGAGCCTGGTGGGCTACAGTCCATGAGGTCACAGAAGAGTTGAACATGACTGAGCAACTCAGCACTGCCTGGCATCCTGGTTTGTATGGTAAATTCTGTGGTTATCCGACCTATAGCTAATTACCAGACGCTGTTCGTGCAACATGCTTGTCCCTTTTATGTGGAGCTCTTGGTCAGGTGTGGGGGTTGGGCAGATGGGCAGTGTAAAGGCCAGTCCACAGTCCCACTCGGAAAGATTGTTCACACAATTTACCCTGGTTCCCTCCTCTGGAAGGTCCCTTCATTTACTACAACCTTTTATTAAAAACGGAAATTCAGTGAGGAACTCTGGGAAGCAAATCAGCAAAGCCAGGCCATGAGGCTATTCAGGCTGATACCTTTCTCCAGAAAATTGCTTGGTAACAGTTGTGAAGAAACCTTTCTGTCAGACCAATGGGGAATGCTGGAAGCCTGATTTGTAAAGCCTGGATGTGAGGCCTGAATGAGGGCTTCCCAGTGGTGCTACTGGTAAAGAACCTGCCTGCCAGTACAGGAGATGTAAGAGATGCATGTATGATCCCTGGGTTGGGAAGATTCTCTGGAGAAGGGCATGACAACCCATACCAGTATTCTTGCCTGGAGAATCCCATGGACAGAGGAGCCTGGCAGGCTATGGTCCGTGGGGTCGCAAAGAGTCGGACAGGATTGAAGTGACTTAACGCACACGTACACACACACACAGATGGTGGCCAGCATGGCGCCTCACTGTGGCTGCCACGTGGTGCCCTCGTAAGGCTCTCTGGGAGGCAAGTGTTTAACGTCAGTCATGAGACGTGCAGGGCCATTTCAGTGACTCATACAGAGGCAACCTGTAAAATCATTTTGAAAACGAACTCAGCTCTCCTGAAGCTCCCACCTCTGAAAGGCTGTGTCATGCAGTGTCAGCATAAGATTCTGAAGGCCTGGTTGTTAAGACATTTGCTGAGGAACTCTGGATTCAAAGTAAATTACTCTGGCTATTTAACGTGGCCAAGAGGAGGCTGTTTTGTACAGCCGTCTTGAGGCCCTCCCTCTCAGAAGGGTGGTCCATGTGGCCATCCACCTGAGGCTCTCCCGCAACCAGTTGGCAAAGCAGCCATTCAGCCACCTTTCATTTGTATTTATGGAAACCAAATGCAAGACCACCTTGGGAAGCCATTTTGCAAAGCAGCACATGAGGGCACCTTGAAGGCTGGTTTTGTCAGGCCTTTGTGAGCTCTGAGACGTCACCTGGGGAGGCCGGTTTGCAAAGGTTAAAATTCTGCATCCCAGGGAACTAGTTTATAGGTCATTTGAAACCCTCTGGGAGGCTATTTAATAAGGCCACAAGAGAAACCAATTTACAGAGCTGGTACATAGGCCCAGTAGAAGCCGTTTTTCCATTAAGGCAAATAAGTGGTCTTCTGGGAGACCTTTTTATAGACCTTTGTGAGAAGCCAGAATATGAGGCCTCTGAGGTCTTTGCACACCCGAGATGAGATTTTTCAAATATGACTTAGGGAGCTCAAACCAGTGCTCTGTGACAACCTAGAGGGATGGGATGGGGTGGGAGGGGGAAGAGGGGTTCAAGAGGGAGGGGACGTGTGTATACCTGTGGCTGATTCATGTTGCTGTGTGGCAGTGAAAGGCGCTCAGTCCTGTCCAGCTCTTTGAGACCCCATGGACTATACAGTCCATGGAATTCTCCGGGCCAGAATACTGGAGTGGGTAGCCTATCCATTCTCCAGGGGATCTTCCCGAGCCAGGAATTGAACCAGGGTCTCCTGCATAGCTGGTGGATTCTTTACCAACTGAGCTGTCAGGGAAGCCCTGCTGTGTGGTAGAAACTAGCACAATATTGTAAAGCAATTATCCTTCAATCAAAAGCAAATACAATGTTTTAAAATATGGAAAGCAGAAAAGAAGAAAATTAAAATTACTCATGGTTTTGCCACTTGAAAAAAAAATTGCTTTATAAGACTTCCGTGAGACACTCATGGAGATGAGCCCTGAGGCCACCCAGCTGGTGGGTCCAGGTGCTCTTCTGCGTGTGGCTGGTGGATAAGACCACCAGCACCGGAAGGCTGCACTGTGAAACTCTTCTAAGGTTGCTACTGACGAGGCCAACACAGGGTGTTTAAGGATCTTCTAGAAGCTGGAGATAGGAATCATCCTGGCAGGCTTGGGCCAGGCCGCTCAGGCTGTCTGAGTCCCGTCATGCAGTAAGCCAGCTGGGAAGGATAAGCACTGTGAACCAAGGCCTGAGCTGGGATCCAAAGCTCCACAAGCTGACACAGTCCTTATGCCTGAACACAAAGCGGGTTCTGGGTACACACTGCCACTTGCTATAAAGTTTTGGACAAACTGCTTATTTTCTCAAATCTCACTTCACTCACTTGTAAAACCTTACATTGTAGAAATGCAAGGGATATGTTAGATACTGTACACAAAGCAGGCAGCATTGGAGATTCCCTGGTGATCCAGAGGCTCGGACTTGGTGCTTTCACTGCAGGAGTGCAGGTTCAGTCTTGGCTGGGGAGCTAAGATCTGCAAGCTGCGTGATGAGGCCCAAAAGACAGACAAACCTTGGAGCATTGACGTGGCACAGAGGGAAAGGGCATGGAGGTTGACCAGAAGTTTTAAGTCCTGTCTCTGTGCCCTTGATTGACTGTGGTGTTTTGGTTGAGTCACTTCATTTTTTCTCCTGGACTTTAGTTTCCTCATCAGCAAAATAGGAGGGTGGGGTTTCAGGGGAAATGACCACATACATCCCTATTCCCTTCCCAATATTGTGAGAAACAAAATTAGACAGGGATGCTAGGGAAACCATAATAGACCACTCTTAGTTTTGGACAGGACCAGGATGAGGTCCCTCAAAAACAGTAACAAGTGGGAAAGGTTTGCCCTTCTCTTATGGGAAGTGATAGGATTTTCTCATCTGTAGAATGAGGATAATAATTCCTCAGAGTTTTCTTCAGAGTTAACCTAGGGAATTCCCTGGCGGCTCAGTGGTTAAGACTCCGTGCTTCCATCACAGGGGCCATGGGTTCAATCCCTGGCCTGGGAACTAAGATCCCACATGCAGCATGGTGCAGCCAAAAAGAAAAATGGAATTAACCCAGATGTCTGGCTTCACCATGTGTTGGCTCGTGGTCTTCTGGCTCTGTTCCCTTATCTATAGGATCACATATTGGGGGACTACACTGAGGTTTGGGTTGGTTTTTTTTTTATATTTGTTTATGTTGGCTGTGCTAAATTGTCCTTGCTGCGTGTGGGCTTTCCCTAGTTGCAGAGAGCAGGGGTTACTCTCTTGGGTTAATCCCAAGCAGTGCTTGGGATTCTCATTCAGGTGGCGTCTCTTGTTGCGGAGTGTGGTTTCTAGAGCACAGGTTCATAGTCATGATGCACAGGCTTAGTTGCCCCGAGGCACGGGGGATCTTCGCGGACCAGGGATCGAACTGGTGTCCCCTGCACTGGCAGGTGGATTCTTAACCACTGGACCACCAGGAAAGTCCTGCCTGAGTTTGAAGTTTCTGCTCCACCTCTTAAACTAACTGAATTGCTTTGGGAAGTCATTTAACTTCTCTGCTGTAGCTTCCTTATCTGTAAGATGGAGGTGATAGTACTTTTCTCAGAGTTTCTGTAAGAACTGAGTATATATAAAGTACTTGGAGCATTCCTGGCTTACAGTAAACACTTCATGTACGTTATCAGTTTTGTAGGGTCATCATTTGGGGGAGGGAATGAGGCAATTCATATCATACTCTTATGGATTCTACCTGCTGAATACCAAATATTCCTGAGCTGGTGGGGAGTGAGCTGGAATGGGGCCCAGAAATAGGAATGGCTTGCCTGGCGCACCTTCAGGGGCCATATCTCTAGCATCCTTCATGCAAGCTTGCTTCTCTATCTGCTGCTGACCTCTTCACACACATTAGGGCTGAAGGGAGCCATGTCTGTCTTCCTGTTCTCTCTGAGTTATAGATAGAGTCCCAAGGTGTCCAGGAAATCTCGCAGAAGTGTTTACTATCTTCTGTTGCTCAGTCACTAAGTCGTGTCTGACTCTTTGTGACCCCATGGACTGCAGCACGCCAGGCCTCCCTGTCCCAGAGGCCTGGAGACTATCTCCCGGAGTTTGCCCCAAGTTCATGTCCGTTGAGTTGGTGATGCTATCCAACCATCTCATCCTCTCCCGCTGTCTTCTCCTTTTGCCTTGTTATCTTTGGCGAATTCCGTGGACAGAGGAGCCTATATGCATGGGTAGTAGCCAGGCTCCTCTGTCCATGGAGTTTGCCAGTCACAAATACTGGAGTGGGTTACCATTTCCTACTCCACTAAGCACCTGTGGTTGTTGGGAAAATTCAGTTCCTGGAGGGCTGTTGGATTCCAGGAGGGCCCTCAGTTCCTAGTTTGCTGTTGTTCTAAGCCACCCTGAGTTCTTTGTCATATTTGCCCCTACAGCAGGGCCGCTTGCTCATCAGTGCATGCAAACCAAGAAGGCAGTAGAGAGAGTCTGCCAGCAAAATGAATGTTCCAGTCTTATGGACCCTGATTCCAGAAATGACATCTCATCTCTTAGGCCAAAAAGTTAATAGTTACACATGACTCAGACGGTAAAGAATCTGCCTGCAATGCAGGAGACTTGGGTTCCATCCCTTGGTTAGAAAGATCCCCTGGAGAAGGGAACAGCTATCCACTCCAGTATTCTTGGAGAATTCTATGGACAGAGGAGCCTGGCAGGCCACAGTCCATGGGGTCGCAAAGAGCCATACATGACTGAGAGACCAACACACTTAACACACACCAAACCTACACAGCTGTTGGTTGCAGGCATGTATTAATAGTCTCCTATTGTTGATGTAACTAATTATCACAAACTTGGTGACTTAAAACAATAAGAATTTATTACCTTACAGTTCTGTAGGCCAAAAGTGCAACATGGAATCAAAATCAGTCGCAGGAGGGCTTCATCCTCTTCTGAAGGCTCTAGGGGAGAATCTGTTTCCTTGCCTTTTCCACCTTCTAGAGACTGCCCACATTCCCTGGCTTGGGACTCCCTTCCTCCGTCTTGAAAGCAACACTGCATCTCTATGATAGCTCTGTAATCACATTTCCCTCTGACCCTTAGCCAGGAACGATTGTGTCAAGGACTTCAGTGTTAGGTTGGGCCCAGCCAGATAACTCAGAATAATCCCTTATTCTTAGTCACATATGCAAAGTCCCTTTTGCCATGTTAGGTAACATCCTCACAGGTTCTGGGGTTTAGGATGTGGACATCTTTGGGAGACATTATTCTGCCTACCACTCAAATTACAGGTCCTGCCCATACTCAAGAGAAGGGGGTTAGACGGGGGATTCATAACAGCAAGCAAGGATCACTGGGCTCTCTTCCGCCAGAGAGTGACTGGCTTTCTTCCCTCACAAGAAGTGAAGCATCTGATGGGGCTTTATCACAAACAAGTCTTCATTTTTGCCTTCACCATCCACCAATGGCCCCTGAGTGTGAAGGGTTCTTTCATTATGAACCTCAGAAACCAACCCTGGCTGACATAAGCAAGAGGAAATTTCTTGGAAGGCTTTTGGAGCCCGTGGAATAGACAAAGAGCTGGAGAGCTGGACTTGGAAAAGACAAGAACTTAAATGGTTCTGCATCCTAGGACTAGTAGACCATGATTGCGAGACCCTAGCAAGAACAATCTGGTCCAGAAGCTGCCACTAGGAAGAATGAAATGCCAGCTCTCTCTGGTCTAGTTGATCTACTTAAAGTTTACATCCATAAGAGGCAACTCATTGACTAGCTTGGGTCACATACCCACCCCTTGGCAACATCCCACCACACTGAACTCAGGGGGCATGATGGAATCTCTCAAAAGGAAATGGAGATGTGTTGTTAAGAAAGAGAAAAGATTTCAAGCCACCGAAACTCAACAAATGCCCCCTGTGTTCTCTGCCTCTCTTTCCTCAGCACCAGAAGGAAGTGACTGATCAGTCAGGGCAGGATAACTGTTACAGCAAGCATCAACACTGTAGTGGCTAAACACAAGTTTATTTTTTGCTCACGAAGCATTCCGGCATGGACGTTCCTGGTTAGGGGGATGTCCTGCGGCTCTGCCATCCCCTGGGGCCTCAGAGTCCTTCCCTTCCAGTCAGTGGGTGGGGGTAGTGTGGAGGTTCGTATAGGAAGTGTTTACGGACCAGGCCTGGATCCTTCATGCCCCGTTCCATGCATTAGCTGGAACGTGGTGTCATGCTCACATCTAACTGCAAGTGAGACAGAGAAATGGGCTCTAACTGTGTGCCCAGGAAGAAGATGGAACGGACCGTGGTGAACGTTAAGCCAGAGTTTGTGTTTGTAGATCAGGTTTCACTGGGACACACCATGCGCATTTGTGTACACGCTGTGTAAAACTGCTTTCATGCAACGCTAACAGAGCAGCAGCAACAGTGACTGTGTAGCATGCAAAGCTTAAACTATTTGATATCTGGCCCTCACAGGCAAAGTTTGTTGACCCCCAGCATACAGCAGTCTCTGCAAAAGCATGACAGTCCCTATTTCTTAGTTTCAAATGTGATAGGGATATGGCAGTTGTTAGTATAACACCTACAACCTGTGTGCGTGCTCATTCGCGTCCGACTCTTTGCAACCCCATGGACTGTAGCCCGCCAGGGATTCTGTCCTTGGGATTTCCCAGGCAAGAATAGTGGAGTGGGGTGGCCTTGCCTTCTCCAGGAGATCTTCTCAGCCCAGGGATCGAACCAGCATCCTTTGTGTCTCCTGCATTGGCAGGCAGATTCTTTGCCACTGAGCCACCTGGGAATCCATCACCTACAACATAGTAGTACAAATAGATAACCATAAGTGTGAGCAGTACACTAGTCACTTACTAGTAATTATTCCTGGAGACTGGCCTGCCATCTGTGTATAATGTCCAGGCTAAAATTACTAAAGGCATCAACTGTGATAAACCTTTTTGTATAGGATTTATGTATTTCCAGGTTTCTTCCTGAGACGGTTAAGGTATCATTCCTTCAGTAGTCTGAATTTAGTGCCTACTATGAGCCTGACTGCAAGAAACTCAAGGGCCATTCAAACCCAAAACACTGCCAGTGAATCTTGGCTGGCTTCACATAGGGAATCATTTAAGATGGGCCTTAAAGGTGGGATAGGAGTTTGCCAGAGAGGAGGGCTGTTGGAGGCATTCCAGACGAGGACAGCTATTCCTCTCTGAACAAACACGGGTCCAGTGACCCGTGCGTGCCTAGTATTATGCCAGGCCCTGAGGATACAGTGGTGACCCCAGACAGACGGGGACCCTGCCCTCACAGGAAAAGACCACTGCTTAATAATCAGTGCAGGTAAGATGTACAGTACACGGAACAAGTAGGGAAGCCTTGGGAACCTGTAGGGGACCAGGTCTGGGTATGTCTAGATCTCTTTATCTAGGAAAATTCTTTATGTATATTGGGCTGGCCAAAAAGTTCATTTGGGTTTTTGAAAAATCTCAGTGGTTGACATTCTGGCCACTGGATGTCATCACAGACCTAGCTTTGAAGAAAGCTTATTTTTTGAAGATATAGAACCACGGGTATAAGGCATAGAACATGATGTTTTGCTGTAACTTATTTTTCCCCGTGTGTGTGTGCTAAGTCACTTCAGTTGTGTCTGGCTCTTTGCAACCCTGCACCCCTGCCAGGTTCCTCCGTCCATGGGATTCTCCAGGGAAGAATACTGGAGTGAGTTGCCGTGCCTTCCTCCAGGGGATCTTCCCAACCCAACTAGGGTTGGATCTTCCCAACCCAGGGATCAAACCCATGTCTCTGACATCTCCCGCTTTGGCAGGTGGGTTCTTTACCACTAGTGCCACCTGGGAAACCCATCTATATATCTATATAGATACATAGATGGGCTTGTTTTATATACATATATATTTTTATATATGTATATATTTGTTTGTTCATATATATATATAGTTTTTTTCCCTCTAGCACCCATCAGACTNATTCTTTACCACTAGTGCCACCTGGGAAACCCATCTATATATCTATATAGATACATAGATGGGCTTGTTTTATATACATATATATTTTTATATATGTATATATTTGTTTGTTCATATATATATATAGTTTTTTTCCCTCTAGCACCCATCAGACTGAGCTGCCTGGCCAGATGGCGGGGCCCAGCACACTCTGGGAGTCCCTCCAGGCCCTCCTGCCCCACACGAAAGAGGAGCTGAAACTGGAGCTGGGAGAGAAGGTGGAGGGCAGCGTGGTGATGCTGCTGCAGGAAGCCGCCGAGCTCTTCCACGGGGGCCAGCGGCGTGAGTGTCTGCACACCTGCGAGGTGCTCCTGGACTACTCCTGGGAGAAGCTCAACACAGGGCCCTGGCAGCACGTGGACAAGGACTGGCGGCGGGTGTACGCCTTCGGCTGCCTCCTGAAAGCCGTGTGTCTGTGCGAGCCGCCCGGGGACGCCGCCTCCGTGGCCGCCGCCATGAAAGCCTGCGACATGGGCCTGCTGATGGGGGCGGCCATCCTCGGAGACATCCTCCTGAAAGTCGCCGCCATCCTCCAGAAGCACCTGGTGTCCGGAAAGAGGCCTGCCCCCGGCCCGAGCCAGGAGCCGCCCGGCACAAAGGCATGGGTGGGGGGTGGGGGGCGCGGTGCAGACAGTGGCCACACCCAACAAAATCCATCAGCCCTATTTTCCTGAAGTCAGGGGTCAGCTCTCCCCTGGGGGGAAGCCCCCTGGCATGCTGACCCCTGTTGAAAAATGGCATCTGCATCCATTTGGAAACAGAGCACCCTCTTTCCTCGGCTTTTTTTTTCTTTTTNAAAAAAAAAATCATTTTGAAGTATTTCTTTCTCACCCGAATGTCCAAAAATAACACAGAAAACTTTCATTTCTAAGTCGCTCAGTTGTGTCCGACTCTTTTAGATTTTATGGACTGTGGCTCTCCAGGATTCTCCATCCATGGGATTTTCCAGGCAAGAGTACTGGAGTGGGCTGACACTTCCTTCTCCAGAGGATTTTCCCGAACCATGGATTGAACCCAGGTCTCCTGCATTATAGGAGCTTTACCGTCTGAGCTACCAGGGAAATTCAGGTCCCCTTCATTCCTGAAGGGGACCAAAAATCATATTATGATGGGAAAAGGATTAATGCCATCAGCACATGTATTGGACAGTTTTCTGATGTATGTTTAAGGGTTTTCAGAATTTCCAAATAAGAACAATATTTATGATTTGGAAAAAATGCAATATTCTATTAAACAAAGAACATTTAACTGACAGGCTTGCAGTATCCCTCCAAACAGCTCAATGACCCTCCTTGGTGTTTTGCTATTTCTGCCTGTGTCACTATGAGAGTTACTTGTCTTTATCAGAATCACAAAGCGACGTACTGTTTATTTACAAGGCTAAAATGACATCTGGTGGCACATTCCTCTGAAAACTCAGTCACTGCTCCTGGAAAACTATGACTCGACACTACAAACTATTGAGGGTGCTGAAAATGTAGGAAACTGGGTTTAAAAATATAGGATAAATCATTAGTGTGTTCAAAGATTAAAAAAGGGTGATGTGCTCCCAAGCTAATTTGGGAAAGGAACACATGTCTAAATAAATAGTCTTAATCCTTTCAATTTACAGTATCTGTTTAATCCATGTACTGACCACCAATGTTGTAAACTTTATTTTGGCCACAGAAACTGTAACTTGAGAATTTTCATTATGAAATTATCTTCAATTAGGAAGTCAAACTCAAATCTGTATTTGCTAGCAATACACTGGGTTTCAATACTTCATTTGCAGTTGACAGCGTGCTTGCTCATGTTCAGTTGTGTCTAAATCTCTGCGACCCCACGGACTGCAGTCCATCAGGCTCCTGTGTCCTTGAAATTTTCCTGGCAAGAATACTGGAGTGGGTTGCCATTTCCTTCTCCAGGGAGTCTTTCTGACCCAGGGATCGAACCTGTGCCTCTAGTGTCTCCTGCACTGGCAGGCGGGTTCTGTACCACTGCGCCATCTAGGAATCCAACACAAATTCAGAAATTCATGTAATGCGACGACAGCCCTTTTTTCCCTTTCCTGTTCGGGTATGTTTGTAGAGACAAGAAAGATGTCCTGACAAATTGTGCAATAGAGTCTCAAAGATAGTGAAGGCTGGAATGAGTCTCAGACTTAAGATGTTCATCAAAGTCTGTATGTGCTTGATATAAAATATTCTTTCTTTAGCTGTAGAGAATATGTCATAATCATCAAATTCCTATCAATGTTACAGCTGCTGTCCTTTTTCTGATTATTCTGAGCCCATAGGGATTGGTTTAACATTTAGAGGCATCAGCAGTTAATACTTAACACACATGCACGAGTCTACTCCTGCAGTTGCCCTGCAACCGGGAAGCTAATAAAAGAGCCGGGCTTTTCAAAGGAACACCTAGATGATGACACCATTAGTTATTCAGCAAAAATAAATGCTTCATTAACTTGCCTTCCCACTGTTAAAACATAGGATGGATCTAGCTTGAGGCAGGGATTCAGATATCAACATTCCCTGACACCTCAGAGTTCACTGTGCAGAAATGCCAGAAAGGAAAGGACTTAAAAACTCAATGTGTCTGCAAAGTACACTGGTTTTTACTGTCCAGAGATCACATAGTTCTGACTGTCAATCACTTAACCTTTCTTGTTAATTGACCTCTCTTGGCTTAACTCATTTGGGAGACAAAAAGGAGATAGGCAAGATTTCTTAGCTCAAAAGTGTGATGATGGCTTATATCCAATCATTTATTCTTCGATTCCCACCACGTGTTCAATACACAAGTCTTAACACTGAGGTATTACTTGCCTAAGACTCCCATAAATGACTCAGTAAGGTATCAACTCCATTAGCGCAGTTGCCAATCTGGTGAGCAATAAAAATATCTGTTCATTAAACATTTATATGTTGTCATGACTGTACCTTTTACAGTAAGATAATTTGAATCCATGCCTCTTACCTAGTAAAAAAAAAAATTACAATCATTTTTCTGTCTTTTACTTGAGTCCACAGAAGCCCAGTGTGTTAAAAGAAACGATGGGGAAAAAAAAAAAAANCCCACTCCAGTATTCTTGCCTCAAGAATCCCATGGACAGAGGAGCCTGGCAGGCTACAGCCCATGGGGTCGCGAAGAGTCGGACACAACGGAAGCGACTCAGCACGCACATAGGCGTGCATTCAACTGTTTACTGAAACACCATGGTAGCTGTCCACCGGCTGGGGGATGGTTGAATGGATAATGATGCATCCTGTCTCTAAAACATGCATCCATCAAAAGGATGAGTCACATATGCATGCATCAACTTGAAGAGATAGTCACGATGTATCACTAAATTGAAAAGCAGACTTAAAAGTAATGCATATTGTATGATTCCATTTTTATTTTTAAAAAATCCTTATGTGTGCGCAGCCCCTTCACGTTTCATGGAAAGTGAGCCCCAGGGCTCTGGGTGACTTACTCAGGCCCACCTCTGTCGCACAGGCAGTACCAGACCCTGAGTGCCCCATCAGCCCATTCCTGCTGGCTGGCGAGGGATGACACTGGCCCCGGGCTCGGAGGAGGGGGACCAAGTGGGATGAAGAGGAGGGCCCTTGGGTGGTTGCCACGGGCAGGATGCTGAGAGCCAGCTGAACTGGCAGCTCCAGGGACCTCTCTGTCACGACTAACAGGGCTTTCTGTGTCCCCTCTGGTTTTTCTCCTGCGGAGCAGCCGAAGGACACCGGGTACCTCGCTCAGCACCAGCTCTTTGACCAGGTAAGTCAGACCACGCCCTCCGCCCTTCACCCTCTCTCCCTCTCCCACCTCCCTCTGGGGCACTTGCCCCAGGGGGCAGGAAAGGGGTAGTAACCTCAGTTGCTTCCCCCTGGCTCTGCCCCCTGCTCTGAGCAGGGAGGCACACTCACCTGGTGCCCTTCTCACCAGCAGGAGGCAGGCCAGGCCCCGGGACTGGGCTGAGGGGTGAGGAGGCCACCTCCAGGTGGCCCCCGGGGGATGGAGTGGGAAGCCTGAGTGCGGTCAGAACTGGTTCTGGGAGCCAGGTGAGGGTGGCAGGCTCCAACCTGACCCAGAACAAGTGAGTTCCTGCTGATCTTGACCCCAGCTGGGACTCTGCCAGCCTCTGGGAGCTGCAGGTCCAAAGTTACAGCGGGGAGGCACCGATGGGGCCAGGTGAGCTATGGTCTCCTGCCCAGGCCTCCTCATGTGAGGACTCCTGGGTCCTTTCCCCGTCCTCTCTTGCTAAATAAGGGAAAGGGGGGTTTGAGTGGATCAGGCCTCTGCTGTGTGATCTCAAGAGACTGGCCTGTCCCATCCCCTGGCCTCAGTCGTACCAGGGCTCAGCCCTCAGCTTGGCTCCCTGTCCTGGAGCAGTTAATTGCCATTTGACTAGAATACGAGGAAGCACATTGGGGAGGAGGAGGCAAAAACACGATTATTTTAAGATGAACAAAGGCTTTGAGGCCGTTTTTGTCTTAGGCCCCCAGGGTGTGTTTTCTCCTCTCTGGCTCCAGCTAGCATGAGGACAGTCTGAGCACCAGGGCCAGGGGCCGCCGCGCAGCACAGAAGGGACGCCGGCTGGCTTCTGCACGGCTGCTGGGGCCGCCTCCACCAAGCTCAAGGTCTCCCACCCAAAACCTTTTGCCCCAAAACCTCTTACTGNCCCACCCATAGGACAAGGCACCTCAGGTCATGAACTTCTGCGTCAGCCCAAAGCAGTGGACACAGCAGCTTTTTTATGAGCAAAACAGCCCAAGCTCCTGGCAGGGAGAGCATTCCAGCCTTCCCTAGTGGTGTGTGTACTAAAGGAATGGCCAGTCCACCTGCAGGCATCCCTTCAGACCTGGAGAGCTCGCTCTGAAGATCCCTGATTAAACTAGCAGAGTGGGTCCCCTTTGCAACATTTGGGGGACCCAACTTGATTCTGTGTTTAATTTCCGAGTCCCGGAGCACTTGCCAGCATGGCAGGCAGTCTTGTCAGTTGGGGTTCGGCAGGGCTACGGTAGATTGGTCTCGTTTGGAAAGAACCAGAGTCTCAGAGGAAACCACTCACACTGGCTGAAACCACTTCCTGACCAGACCTGTAGAGACAGCTCCGGCCCCTCCCTCTGGGCGCTGGATTCCGCGCCAGCCCTGGCCATGGAGCCCCAGCTGCATGCGGTCTGTTCGGAAAGTATGGTGGGTGTGGGGGACAGGAAGACATGAGGGGGCTACATGAGGGAACTTGCTGTTTTAAAGTACAGATAGTCCCCAAATGATGATGATTCAACTTTATGGTCGTACCAAAGCAATAGGCATTCAGTGGAAACTGTACTCTGGATTTTGAACCGTGCTCTTTTCCTTGACTTAGTGCTATATTTACCATTCTATGTGATGCTGGGCTGGGTCTCCCGGTCCCTCAACGCTGTCCATCACACAGTCACACCAGTAAGCAATGGATACACTTCCAGTTACTCTGTACCTGGATAACATTCTGGTTTTCACTTTCAGTACGGGATCCAATAAATTGGGTGATATCAGTCAACACTCCGTTATAAAATAGACTTTGTGTTTGATGCTTTTGCCCAGCTGCAGGCTAACGAAAGTGTTCCAAGCACGTTTAAGCCAGGCTAGGCTGAGCTATGATGATGTTTTCACCTGATATTTTCATACCATGGGCTTATTGGGACGCAACCCCACCGTAAGCCGAGGGAGACTCTCATCTCATTAGAGATTTCACTGAGGACGCTGGGGCAGGTGAGCCCACCCACCTCCTCGTGCAGCCTTGTCTGCCTGCCCCGGAGTCCCAGCTTCACTCCTCCTGGAGGACACCCCCACCCCAGGACACCTCCACACAAAGGCACAGCACAAGCTCACTCCCAACTGGGTCAAGGCCTGCACGGCTCTAAGACTTCCACACATGATCACTTGATGCCACCAGCAGCCTGGCATGGGGCTGCCCACTTTACCACATCCTCAGCACCACTGGGTGTTATCACTCTTTCAATCTTTGCTAATTTGATTAGTAGGAAATGATGACAGTATTTAATTTGGATTTCTTTGCTGATGGGACTGAAAGCCTTTTTATGTATAATCTGATTTTTGTCCTTTGCTTATTTGTGTAACTTTACAAATTGGGATCCTTATTATTGTATGAATGCTCTACATTAACCTTCATTTACCACAGTTCAGATGTTTTCCATTTTATTGGAATACACTTCTTTTATATTATTATACTTACTTTCACTTACCTTAAATGTACTGATTGTGATTGCTTTACCATCAGTAAACTTTGGAAAAACCTTCCTCTCCAGAGATTTGATAAATATATACTTAGTCCCATCTTTTTTCTTTGACTTTCTAAAATGTTGTGATAGCTTTAGAAAATGGTAAGCTGGTTTATTTTTAAGACAAACTAGTGGTGTCAGGTTTTTTAAAAAAGGAAATAAAGATAAAATGCATGTGACATGGAAAGAAATCTGAAAATTATAACCCTTCCCTAGTAATTATATATTTACTTTTTAAAATTGATTTTAAATTCCTATGCAGTAAAATGTGGCTAGCGTCATATTACACAAGAAGACAGTATTGGCCTTCTGCTTAAGAGTCAGTTGACATCTAGGCTGCTGAGTTGCACAGGCCTGGCCTCAACCCGCCTCATCTGCTCTGTCAGATCCCGGAGCTGAAGCAGGACATCAGCATCCCTGATTACTGCTGCCTAGGCGACGGGGAGGAAGAGGAGATCACCATCAACGCCTGGTTTGGTCCACAAGGCACCGTCTCCCCACTCCACCAGGATCCCCAGCAGAACTTCCTAGCCCAGGTTGGAGCCGCTCAGAACCTTGGCCTTCCCCCTCCTTCTGGCCCAGCCACACATCATCCACGTTTAAACACCAAGGAGATGAACCACAGACAGGGGCGTGGACCAAAGTGAGACCAGAGACTCGGTACCGGGCCTCGGGGAGGGGAGGGGCTGCTTCCAGACTCCTGCATCGTCTGGGATCCCACTGGACGCCTCACACAGGCAGAGCAGGGCCGGGCACCATCTCAGCATGGGGCAGGTGCCCCCACGGCTGCCGCCCCCCTGCGATCCATCAGAGCCAGGCCGGCTGCTCCTGCTGGAACCCTCTTCAAATACAGGGAAGCTGCTCAGCCAGTGGGTGGTTTTCCTGGGACACAGACAGGGGAGCCTGCGTGTGTTATAAGGGGAGGGGCGTGGCGGGGAAGGGGGACATCTGTTATAATACCTTCCGTCATAAGCAGAGAGGTTTGACAAGCCAGAGTGTTCTTCCAGTCCAGGGCCCATTCCCCACTCGGGATGCGGCAGAGAGGCTGGGAGCCAGACCACCTGACGTGAACACAGCTGTCCCCTCTCAACTTTGTGAACGTGGGCAGCTTGGCCTCTCTGTGCCTGCATGTCCTCACCTGTAAAACGGGGGCGGGGGGGATGATAAACCACCTTGGAGGGTCATGGCAAGGATTAGCCAGCACACATAAAGCACTTCAACAGCAGTGGCACAGCCAAGTACCCACTGGTGGTTCCGGACAGCAGCAAAGGCACTCGACCTAACGCGTCTGCTGGGAGTGGGGCAGCCTGGGCGGGGAGGCCGTGCACGGGGACAGCGGGCACCTGCTAATGGAGGGGTCTCTTCCCTGCAGGTGATGGGCAGGAAGTACATCCGGCTGTACTCCCCACAGGAGTCGGAGGCGCTGTACCCCCACGACACACACCTCCTTCACAACACGAGCCAGGTGGGCCTGGGGCCCCGGTGGGACCCCCACCCTGTCTCTCGCGACCAGACGGGTGACTCCCTTCGCTTTCTCAGGTTGACGTGGAGAATCCCGACCTGGAGAAGTTCCCCAGGTTTGCTGAGGCCCCCTTCCTGTCCTGCGTCCTGTGCCCGGGCGAGGTCCTCTTCATCCCGGCGAAGCATTGGCATTACGTGCGGGCCCTGGACCTGAGCTTCTCCGTCAGCTTCTGGTGGTCGTAGCTGAGAGCAGGGGGCCAGGCACACACAGCATGCTCGTGGTCACACACATCCTTCACACTGTGCCCGGCCCAGGGACCAGCTGCCTGAGGACACCTTCGCCAGACACGTAGGCCCAGGGGTGGCCCAGCCGCTGTGGGTGGCAGAGGCAGGCAGGCCGGCCCCCAGGAGGACAGTCCAGATCCACAACCCGCATGGAAGCTCCTGGGCTCCGAGGTGGGCTGCCTGGATTCAGGCCCAGGCCCATTGCTGAACTCCTGTGTGGTTTGGGGCAGGCAACTCCGCTGTGCGCGTCTCCACCTGGAACACAGGGCAGCGCTGGTCCTTGCCACAGAGGGCTCCAGGGATGGGGCACGGGCGGAGCTGTGCTGCAGATCCCAGCTGCTGTGACCAGGCTTCATCATTAGTTCAGTTGTTAACACCGTTCGTGCTGACTGGTCCGTCAGGACAGCCACAGCCTGCGGGCTCTGGAGCACGGTGGCCGTGGCCCGGTCACAGGGGCGGGGACCCTCAGTGTCTTGCTCAGCTCAGGCCTCTGCTGGGTGGTGAGGAGTCTGGGGTGGTTTCTGTCTTTGTTACCCAAGTGTAACCTGCCTTCAGAGAAGTGCTCACCCCCGCTCGCTTGGTGGATTTTCCACTCTGCACGCCCCCGACCAGTTTCCAGTCAAAAAAGAGAACATCTGGTAGGCCCCCCTCCTGCGCCTTGCTGTCTCCATAACCCAGGGGTCACTACTCTCCAAAGAGGGTTTTAGGTCAGGAGAGACCCAAGCTTCAGACTTCACATAAACATATTTGTTTCATTTATATAAAACATGGTTGGTTTTCTTCTGAGTTTGGACCAGGTGAGGATGCTGGGGACGGGGGTATCACAGACCTACAGGAAGAGCTGCGGAGGAAGCCCAGGGCCGGGCCTCCACCCACCAGCCTCCCTCCCTCCCTGCCACGCACGTCTGCTGGCATGGCCTTGGTTTCCGTCTCTCCTCTCTTGCAGGTGGGTAGCTTTCTCCCCTGGGGGAGATGGCCCCAGCAGGTCCACTCCAGATCCCTGCACCTTGACCCACAGCTCAGAAACCCCAGGGAGGGTTCTGACCAGCGGGCCCGGGACCTGGGCCCACCCAGGGGCAACGCCAGGATGCCAGGGCCGCTCTGATTGGTGAGGCCCGTCTCGCCAGCCTCCCCCTGAACCCCGCTCCAGTTACTGGGAGAAGCGGGGATAGAAAGCGTTGGCGGGCAGCCAAAACTAGCTCCTAACGTCCTCTGTAGTCGGGCCAAGGAATTTGAACCTCACCACGTGGGTCTCGGGGCTTCAGAGTTTTGAGCGGAGAGACCTTAAGAATAGGCCCTAGAGGAAGCTGCCTCTTGGCCGGAAAGAGGAGGGGCTGATGGTCAAAGCTGCGGGGAGGCCGAGGGGCTGATTCTGAGTGAGCCCGTCCAGGGCCTGGCCTGACAGGCGAGGAAATGGGAGCCATTTAGAAAGGAACCAGGGGCTCCGAGCAGGTGCTCATGAGGTCGTTTATCCCCCTACCTGGCAATGTCAATAGTTATTTACCTGATTTTTTATATGAAGAATTTATAGTAAATAACACTGCTGAAGGTAGTGAGGCATAAAACAGGAAAGCCACGTGTCCACAGGCTCACCACCAGTGAGGAGCGTGGCACCGGGCCGCAGACGAGCTGTTGCTCCGGAGCTGCCTGTGGCGCCCTCACCCCTCCCTGGCTCCAGCTCCCACGGCGGCCGTCGGTCCTGCTCTGAGCCACAGATGACGGACGAGGCGCGGGTCACCTGGGTTCTGGTTCTGAAGTTAGGGACTAGGGGAAATGTTCCTTAGAACATAGTGCAGCCTGGCCGCCTGAGCAGATGTCTCTTGTCAGATAGGGCCGTCACAGTAGACATCTGAGCAGAAGCCTGACGGACCTGGAATCCGGAACTGACAGACTTGAGGACAGCAGGGGCAGGGGCTGAGACAGGAACGCCTTGGCGAGGAAGGGGCCCGCGCAGCGCTGGAGAGGGCGTGTGGGGTCGGCAGGGCCTGGACGGTCCCAGGGCGGGAGGGACAAGGTCTGCTGGAGCTGCCCTGTGAGGAGGACAGAAGGGGGAGGCTCGAGAGCGGATGAGCAGTGAGTGTCCCTGGGCCAGTGACCCCTGGGGTGACACGGTCAGGGTACCAGTGGGAGCGCCGGGCAGTGGAGGACAGGCTGTGCTGGGGGACAGGCGGAGCAGATCACAGGGGCCCTGAGGGCCTGCCAATTGGGGGTTGGGGTCCCCAGGAAGTTCACACTGGAGGCCATGCAGGGGAGAGGGCAGCAGGGTGGTGCCCAGCAGCAGATGCTCAGAGCCTCTTCTGCACCAGCCAGGTGTGACCCTGCCTCCTCGACCGCCCAGCTCGGACAGGCAGCAGGCCGCAGGGTGCTGCTCTGCTCCGGGTCCCCCCGCCTCCTGCCCGCTTGCCTGGAACAGCACCGTGGAGGACCCCCCCTCCCCAGGGGTGCAGCCTTGGGGAGTGCGGCAGCTGTCTCTTATACACATCTCACACAGCATGCTCGTGGTCNCAGGGTGCTGCTCTGCTCCGGGTCCCCCCGCCTCCTGCCCGCTTGCCTGGAACAGCACCGTGGAGGACCCCCCCTCCCCAGGGGTGCAGCCTTGGGGAGTGCGGCAGCTGGGGCTACCTGCCTCTTGAGGGCACAGCAGAGGATGGAAGGAATAGTGGGAGCTGCTGCTCGGTGCCCACTGTGGCCAGGGAAGGGCTCTCAGCAGCCAGGACGCCCGAGGCCGAGACTTTTCCGGAGCAGCTCTCCTGACTTGCTGTGCTTTCAGCGGCCTTCCTCAGAGCCTTGTGAGAAATCCCTTTTCTCGGTAAGCTGATGGGGGTGGTTTCTGTGGTGTGCCTGGCACACACACCCACCCCCACTAGTCGGGGCTCCTACAGGGCTTCACGAAAGCTTGCATTTGCCCTCAGAAGGCTGGGCCAAGATCCAGCCGGGCTCACACAGGCTCCAGCTGAACACCTTTCACCGCCTGGGAGGCGGGCCTCAGGGCCCAGGCTGGACACACTCCACACCCATCAATCGGGCACAATGTCCCTCCCTGCACAGGTGGAGGATACCCCACTCTTTCAGCGCCCACAGCTCGTTCCCTCTGCCCATAACATCATATTCAATTTGCTGAAACGACTTCTTCCTCACTCGGCCATGTGGCTCAGGAGGGACTCCTTCCTGTGGCTGAGGAGAGACCCAGGTCACCAGTGCCCCCTGGACTCTCCCACCCCACTTCCACAAGCATGCAGACTAGATGCTTGCTGAGACGAGGGAGCCACTAAATGAGACCTGCCCTCTTCCTCCGGATGGTGGGGACTGGGTGTGCGGGTCCCGGAAGCATGGCGGCCATTTTGCTACCATGAAGAGGCTGATTTGCTGAGACCGTGTTTTAGCCCCAGCACAAGGCCGGCACGTAACAACAGGATGGGAGAGCGATGCAGACGCGTGGGCGCCCTGGGCCCACTGCAAGCCTCTTGAAGGAACCCCTGGCCTTCTGTGCTGAGGCCAGTCTGAGTCGGGTTTTGTATCATGACTGAAGGGGTCCTGATTGATACTGGGGTGGAAGGGAGGGGAGTCAGGGAATTAGTGTGGCAAGTGATGGTCGAGGACGTACAGGGAGGTGGGGGACTGGGCATGGGAGGTGGTGAACACCTCGCCAAGATCTAAAGGATGAACAGGTGTTGGCAAGGGCAGGACACGCGGGGGAGAGCAGGCAGGCGGAGGGACCATGTGTGCAGGCTGCGGGGTGAGGAGTAGGAAAGTTCATTCAGAAACAGAGAAATGCCACGCCCTGGAAAGTGGGAGGGGGGACAGTGAAACGCACAGGGTCCCTGCGTGGCCTAAGCCTCAGGGCAACGGGGGCCATCAGCAGCTTCAGCAGGGGCGGCCGGGCGCCACGGGAGGGCAACCCTGGGGGAGAAGCTGGGAGCAGTGCAGAGGGGAGGGGAGCTGGGCCAGCCTGGGTGGTGGCTGTGGGGCTGAGGGCCATCCGGCAGGTGGGCTGCACAGGATTTGGTGGTAGGCATGATGCAGGAGGCCCAGGGGAAGGAGGCACCCAGGCCGACTTCCTGGGTCCCGCCTGGGGCAGCTGCAGGCGAGGCAGAGCGCCCAGAGACGACACACAGCCACAGCCCCTCCTGGAGCCTCGTGCGGTGCAGGCCGGTGCATCTCAGGCCAGGGAGAGTGCGGGGCGTGGGGCGGGCCCAAGGCCAAGGCTCCCACACATCCAGTAAGTCGGGCCGGCCAGTGTGAGCAGGACCAGCGACCAGAGCTAGGGGCCGAAAGCAACGCTGCCCCAAGCAAGTGGCCTCGGTCCGTGCTGGGCAGGCGGCGCTCGGGCAGCCTCAGCCCAGACCTGAGCCCGGGCCCCCAGCTCTCGGTGAGCGCCAAGAGAGGGCGCGCCACCAGATGAGGCCACAGAAGCTGCTGAGCAAGTTTATTCCAAACCTGTTAACAAGCGAGCGTAAAAGGTAAAAAGGTGATCCACGTGAACCGTGAAACTGATGCCTCTCTTCCAAATGGGGCAGGCACTCCCCCGAAGGCGGCGGCCTGGCTAGTGCTGCCGGGACCGCAAGGACCTTTTGTTCGATCTGGACATACTGGTCTCCCTCTCCTTCTCGGGGTCGAAGACTTCTGCACAGAAAAGCCAGAAGGCACTGTGAGTGGCGGGGCTGGTGGGTGCCCCCAGCCATAAGCCTGTGCCGAGGACTCTGTCCCACGGAACAGTTCACCCCCCAGGGAGGCAGGATGAGCCCGTCAGGGGATGCGCTTTCACCTCCCCTCCAGAGACAGCTGCAGGGGAGCGCGTCTACTATACCAGACCCTCTCGCGTCTACTATACCAGACCCTCTCGCATCTCAGGGTTTCTGCTGGGTTCCAGAGCGCCTTGCGGAACCAACGCCAGCAAGCAGGCCAGCCTCCACTGACCGCAGAAGGTACTTTAGTACACGGGGCCCGGGGCCCGCACACACAAAGCCCTTGGTGGGGCGCCCCATCCGCCCCTCGCCCTGGTGCCCCCTCAGTGCCGGGCACACACACTCTGGCATACACACAGCCCTGCCACAGGCCAGGAGGAAAGCAAGTGGCCTGGGGACACAGACCCGGCACCTCGTGGGGCCAGTAGTCGTTACAGTGGGGGCAGTGCGGCTCCGAGTTGGACTGGAAGTACTTGGCCACACAAGGTAAATGCATCCTGATTCCACACGTCTCGCAGCTTTGACCCTGAAATGAGAAAGGGATGGCTTGAGAGCCGCTACACACCTCCGTGTTCACAGCCCTTCAGCGGACCGCAAGGAAGGCTTCCCACTGGCTTTGGTAATTTTGTCTTCCAGGCCCCAAACGAACAATGAGAACAACTCTGAGTCTTCAGCGCAGTGGGTTTTAGTAAAGCAGCTGACGAGTGCAAAGGGAAGAAGCTCAAGGCTCCAGAGGCCAGAGCAGGGCGTAGTGGGTGGCGGCCAGGCCCTTGGAGCAGCAAGGCCGCCCCCAAGCCTGGACTCTGAGCACGAGTGGGCCCTGGAGGGGGCATGAAGACGACCACGGCTTTCAGAAGGCACTTCAGCAACGTGGGGCAGCCGTGTGCACACTCCACAGCAACGTGGGGCAGCTGTGTGCACACTCTGTTCTAGAAATTCCATTCTTGGCATTCCAACCCAAGAAAAATAACCACCAGGTGCCCAAGGATGGATGTGCCAAGAGGCCCAGCCTGGTGCAACTGATAAATGCAAAAAGAGAATGAAAAAGCAGGAAACACAGGGGCTTCCCTGGCGCTCCTGTGGTTCAGACTTCGCCTTCCAGCACAGGGGGTGCAGGTGCGATCCCTAGTCAGGGAGCTGATGTCCTACCTGCCTCACTGCCGAAAAACCAAACCGTAAAAAAAAAGAAGCAACACTGTAACAAATTCAATAAAGGCATCAAAAAAAAAACTAAAGCAAAAAGACAAAAACAGAATCATCCAGCTCTGGTCCAGCCGCTCTGCTCTGAAGCTGTACAATGTACACAGAGGCAGACAGACAGGAGTCTGTGGCTGAGACAGAACGGTGCTTGGCGCATTGCTGCCAAGATAACATGAGACACAGACTTCTGAGAGCACGTGTTGTAGCCCTGGGGCTACAGTGGGGGTCCTGGGCAAAGGCGCACAGCAGGGCGGGGGGCAAAAATAAAAAAAGCCTGGGACAGAACAGAAGGACCAGGGAGAAGCAGGCCTTCGTGCACTTGTCGTCAGGTGCTTCTAAGGAGATGCCCATTGTCAGACGCCTGGGCCCTGAGTGAGTCCTGGAGAGTGTACCCCACCCGGCCCCGGGTACCTGGATGAGCAGGCTGCGGCAGATGTTGCAGACCTTCACGGCTTCGGGGTACGTCTCCCGGATGTACTGATCCATCTCCAGGATGGCCCGGCCATGAAGGGTGAACTCCCCTTCTTTCTGTGGGGACAGAAGGTGGGGGCATCTTTTATGAACTGGCACACCCAGCCTGCTTCCCGCCCAGGAAGTACCTCTGTTCCCACGGCCCAAGGCCAGGAAAGGGGCAGAGGTCCGCACACCCCTTGCCCCGCAGGCGTTCACACCGACGCCTTGTATAGCCTAAAGTGGAGAAAATAGGTGAGACCTGAAAGAAAAGCAAGGCGAGGACCACCGCCCCACATTTCCTTAGCACCTTCCTCATGCCTTCACAGACGGGAATCCTGGAGCTGCCCTGGAGCCCTGGATGAGGACAGAGGCTGGGAAAGGGAGCCGTGACCCCACAGAGTGAACCCCACAACCCCGAGCCAGGCCCCTACTCCTTCCTCTCCCTCCTCCAGTGCCTCCCACCCCGACCCCAGGGAACAGCATCGCAGTGCCTCCCAGCACCACTGCCTGGAGCCTCTGCCTGGACCATCCAAGATCACCTCTGCCCACGCCACTTCACAGACGATGCTGCAGGTGGTCCAGGGAGGCCCCAAACCAAGTGGCATGGGGCGTGGTGAGGCCTTCCGGTTCCCATATACAGACACTCCACACACTGTGTAACCCCAAACCATGGGAAAGCCAGAAATATGGAAAAACTTGGCTGACCCTACGGCCAACTGACAAGGAAGAGGCAGGATGAGACCTGACTGGAGACAAGCGTCACAGAAGCTCATGGACGTTTACGCATCCAAGTCAACTAAGGAACTGGGATGGAACTTCCTGAGCACGTGTTGTAGCCCTGGGACTACAGTGGGGGTCCTGGGCAAAGGCGCACAAGCCTTGCCAGGGCCGCCCCCGGAGCCTGTGGCACTGGGCTGGCTCAGCGCCCCTGCGCCCGCTTCTGCACCTCACACCACACAAGGGGGCCTGCTGCTCCCACCCCACACCCCGTCCCCGCGACTCCTGCCTCCATCCAGCGCGTGTGGTGGACCCGGCCAGGGAGGCACATTCATCCTGGGCCTCCAGTGTCGGGCAGGTGACCACCCAGGAGGAGATGGGCATGGGCACAGAGTTAGAGAGCCAGCGCTCCGACCGAGGGGAGCGGGGCAAGCAGGCAGGACAGAGCCCAAGGAGCCCCGCACATGGAGGGAGGCCCAGCTCGAGGCAGCGGCGCCGGCACCGCCGAGTCGGGCCAGTCAGGAAGGGGACAGGAGCTCTGTGCCCCGTGGTGCTGGGCATGAGAGGGCGGGGCCCAAGGCCGCCCTGGGCCCTGTGGCTGCTACCTTCTCAAAAGCCCCAAGTCCACAACAAGGCCACCCCCCTGATCCAAACTCCCCCTGCTCGCCCCTCTGGGACCCTCTTTGGAGACCTGACCTCTGTGAGGCCCAGCCCCTGAGGCGCCACCGTTCTTGGGCTGAAGAACCGAACCCCCGTCTGCCCACCTCCAGGCTCACCTTGTGCCTCTCCCCAGAGCACCCAGCCCCTCTCAGCCCCGAGCCCACCCCGCCCGCTCGGGTGCAGGCCGCTGCCTCTGCCCTGGACTGTCGTCCCCACCCTGGCCGGCTGCCTCCCGCAGCCTGCAGCTTCCCGCAGCCTGCAGCGGGTGCCACATCCTCCGCTGAGCGCAGGCCCCCTGTGAGCGCTGCTTCCTGTCTGTCTGTGAGTCTGTTTCAGCGACAGTGGGCTGACCTCCAGCTCTCTCCCCAGACTGTGAGCCAGGCCTGGCTGTGCTCACCCTGTGTCCCCAGCACCTGACGCGTGGCCCAGCACTCAGCCGTGTCATGATAAACATCTGAGGGAAGAGTATATAACAGCCCTCGCATCGATCCCAAGGAAGAATGCCAAGGCTGGGGTGGACAAGTTCAAGTTCAGAGTCAGGCTTGAGTCACGTTTACTAAACGCCTACTGGCTGCCTAGAAGTGCCCTGTGCTCATCACTCACGATGGCGCTCAGTCCTCTGTCACTAGGAGGGGCGGACTGCCCTCCATCTCCAAGGAAGGTCCAACCCCAAGTGACCTAGGCCTGACAACCATCCTGAGTTGGGCCCCTGTGTTGGGGACTGGTCCCTAGGCCGTGCGGACGTGCAGCTGCCAGCAGATGCCCAGGCATCCACACTTCTCTGAGGCAGCCTCTGTCTCAGGGCCTCGCCCACTGATCCTGACCACCCCACCCCAGGGCCCCTGAGGGGCTGCACAGCTGCCTCAGCAGCTCCGTGCCAAGGCAGAGCCTTGCACAGGGCAGGGCTCTCCCGGTACTTGGCTGGGGGGAAGGGGTCCCATCATAACAAATACAGCGCTGCTGGGGGACAGGTCCCCCCAGCATGGCTTCTGAGGAAAGCCCCATTTCTGAGAGGCCAAGGGGGAGACTCAGGCATGGTCCCTCCAGTCAAGGTGCTGCTCCAGGAAGGCTGGTCAGAACACCGGCCAGCACTCACCCCGTGGCCCCTCAGCTGGTGCTTCAGAGTGACTCAGAACACACGGCCATGGCCGTGCTGATCAGCCTGGGAGCACTCCTCCCGCAGGACAGACACCGGCCAGCCAGCACGGTCCTCATCTTCCAGATGGGAACCGGGCTCAGAGGCGAGAAGCCCCCTCCAGAGGGAGCGGCCAGGCCAGAGGAGGACCCTGGGGTGTCTTGCCACCACACCCTGCCGCCCCCCGCTCTGTTCCTCCGTCCACGTGAGGCNGCACCCAGCCCCTCTCAGCCCCGAGCCCACCCCGCCCGCTCGGGTGCAGGCCGCTGCCTCTGCCCTGGACTGTCGTCCCCACCCTGGCCGGCTGCCTCCCGCAGCCTGCAGCTTCCCGCAGCCTGCAGCGGGTGCCACATCCTCCGCTGAGCGCAGGCCCCCTGTGAGCGCTGCTTCCTGTCTGTCTGTGAGTCTGTTTCAGCGACAGTGGGCTGACCTCCAGCTCTCTCCCCAGACTGTGAGCCAGGCCTGGCTGTGCTCACCCTGTGTCCCCAGCACCTGACGCGTGGCCCAGCACTCAGCCGTGTCATGATAAACATCTGAGGGAAGAGTATATAACAGCCCTCGCATCGATCCCAAGGAGGAATGCCAAGGCTGGGGTGGACAAGTTCAAGTTCAGAGTCAGGCTTGAGTCACGTTTACTAAACGCCTACTGGCTGCCTAGAAGTGCCCTGTGCTCATCACTCACGATGGCGCTCAGTCCTCTGTCACTAGGAGGGGCGGACTGCCCTCCATCTCCAAGGAAGGTCCAACCCCAAGTGACCTAGGCCTGACAACCATCCTGAGTTGGGCCCCTGTGTTGGGGACTGGTCCCTAGGCCGTGCGGACGTGCAGCTGCCAGCAGATGCCCAGGCATCCACACTTCTCTGAGGCAGCCTCTGTCTCAGGGCCTCGCCCACTGATCCTGACCACCCCACCCCAGGGCCCCTGAGGGGCTGCACAGCTGCCTCAGCAGCTCCGTGCCAAGGCAGAGCCTTGCACAGGGCAGGGCTCTCCCGGTACTTGGCTGGGGGGAAGGGGTCCCATCATAACAAATACAGCGCTGCTGGGGGACAGGTCCCCCCAGCATGGCTTCTGAGGAAAGCCCCATTTCTGAGAGGCCAAGGGGGAGACTCAGGCATGGTCCCTCCAGTCAAGGTGCTGCTCCAGGAAGGCTGGTCAGAACACCGGCCAGCACTCACCCCGTGGCCCCTCAGCTGGTGCTTCAGAGTGACTCAGAACACACGGCCATGGCCGTGCTGATCAGCCTGGGAGCACTCCTCCCGCAGGACAGACACCGGCCAGCCAGCACGGTCCTCATCTTCCAGATGGGAACCGGGCTCAGAGGCGAGAAGCCCCCTCCAGAGGGAGCGGCCAGGCCAGAGGAGGACCCTGGGGTGTCTTGCCACCACACCCTGCCGCCCCCCGTTCTGTTCCTCCGTCCACGTGAGGCCCAAGGGATCGGTCAGCAAGGAGGGCTCCCTCAAGACTCGAGAGGCTCTGGAGCCAGGCCTCAGGAAGGCAGCACCAGCACCTCCAGTTCCCCGAGGAGGAAGCAGAGAGGACGGGAGCTGGGGCCCGAGCCACGTCCAGCAGACCCCCAGAGGCGTTCTTTGCTCCAGTCGTCCCCGCTCCGGGGAGCAAAGCACCAGTCCTCATAAAGTCGGGCACCCAGCCCTGCATCGTGACATGACAGCATCTAAGTCCGCTGGACCCGCACGGCCACCCGTGGGCCCAAAGCCGGGCACAGAGGCTGTACCGGGGTGGCAGAGGGTGAGCCCCGGGGAGACGACAGGTGTTCGTGCCAACGTGGACTGCATGAGTGCTGGTACCTTCTAACCTACGAGGAGTTCTCGTATCATCTCGGGGGTAAGTGTGAGATACACTCTGTTCCTCTGGAACTTCAACAACCTGCCCCGCCACGGTTCAGTAAGCAGTGCCTCCAGGAGTGATGAGGTACAAAGATGAGGTCACAGTCCCTGCCCTTAGAAAGCTTAGCCTGAGGACAGAGTGCAGTCGGTTATGACCCCTGAGCTGTCTGAGAACATTCCGTATTGCCAAATCCACCCAAGAGAGGAAGAAAAACTGTGACGAAGCAATTGACAGGGGCCTGCAGTCACGCTTGCTGGAGTCTGGACAGGGCTCGGCCACTTGTCTGGTGGGGGACTTCATCCAGAGCACGGAGCTGCAGTGGGCTCAGCTACAGAACAGAGTGAAGGGCTCCCCGCGGTCGCAGGGGCTGAGCACCCGAGCACACGATGTGCAGACGTACCCAGAGGCGCTGACCCCACTAGCGGCTCCCACTGCTCCTGCCCTCACCACTGTGGCCCCTCCAGACAGCTCCTCCCATCCAGAAAGCACCGCAGGAACTGGATGTTTCTGGTCAGACTGCCAGGGCAGCCCACCCCGAGATCAACTCAGAGCACGGCTGCCACGACTCAGAGCTGAGCTCTCCCCGGAAAGGAAGTGAGCATCGTGTCACCACAGCAGCGGCCTCCAGCCTCAGGTCTGACCACCAAGTGAGGAAGTCGAGGGCCCCTCTGAGCAGTCCTGCCCAGACACAGCCCAGAGGGGCAGGAGCGGGATGCGCGAGGCGGCACGGAGCCTGTCTGGCTTGGGTTTCTTGGAAACAGTGGTGCATTTGTGGAAAAAGAACTGAAACATCTGACTGTTCCAGCCAACAGAAATAGACACAGGGCATCAAGAAACTGAACCTTTCACAGATTGCTACAGCTCCTCTCCCAAAGCTTGTCGACACATCCTCTTTGCTCTTCAGGGCCACCATCTAAGTGAAAGAATCCCAACAGCACTGGCCTTGGAGTACATGACAGTGATAATCACGATGGGGACAGCGACTCCCGTGGGCGCCCAGCACCGGGGCCTGACTCCTGCCCCTCATCCTGCTCCTTCTCGCACAGACGAGGAATGCGGGGCAGCAGCCCCATGCCTGCCGACCGCACTACACCGCCTGCCTGGGGACCAGAGTCCGGGGCCCGCACAGCTGTCTTGAGACCCTGGCTCTGCCACTTCCAGTTGGGCCTCCCACCCAGGTCACTTAAGTGAACAGGGTTCTCCTCGCAGGGTCGCTGTGGGCCTCAACGCAGACAGCAGGGGCTCCTGACCTCCAGGATCTAAAGCCTGACAATCTGAATGTGGAGCTGACGTAATAATAGTACCAAAAAAAAAGCACAATGGGCTTCCCCAGGGCTCAGACGGTAAAGAATCTACCTGCAGTGCAGGAGACCCGGGTTCGATCCCTGGGTGGGGACGATCCCCTGGAGAAGGGAATGTAATGCAATGCAATGCACTTGAATCATCCCCAAACCATCCCCCCTCCTCAGTCTGTGGAAAAACTGACTTCCACGAAATCAGTCCCTGGTGCCAAAGAGGTCGAAACTGCTGAGATAAAGGAACCTGAACAGGCTCAGCTCAACAGACACCCATTAAATACGATACGACTTTGGAGGAAACAGTGAGATTCACGATAAAAAGTGAGCCAAGCTGGAAAACCCGCAGCAAGAAATACCTCAATCAGCCACTTGTTTTGTACAAACTTCTGCAGCACGTGCTCAGCTTCCTTCTTCCTCATCTTCTTGCCTTTAAGCTGATCAACCAGGTTCAAAATATTTGTGGAAGACGCAAAGCCAGTGTCTGAGTCAATAATCAGCTCCAACTGGAAGAGACAGGAGCCATGTCCATCTATTAGACTGGGGAGAACAACTCTTAGGCCATAATGCCGACTCTGGCGGGGTGCAGTGAGACTACTCATATCACAGGCAGAACTGCGGGACTCTTCAGGAAAACAGCTTAACAATGTGCATCAAAAGCCATAGATATGTTTTGACCCAAGTCGCTCCTGTAACACCATTCCAATTGAAGGACCTTAATGCCCCCTGAATCAAGAAGGATCACTTCACCTCCTGAAGATGGAGAAGATGAGCAACGAAGGAATAAGGAAATAGGGCAGCGTCCGTCCTCCTCAGAGGTGGGCAGGCTGGAACCGGAAAGGGAAGGCACCAGGGTGGCCCAGCAAGAGGACACACCTGGGAGCCACGGAGCTGCTGTGGACTGGGGCTGGGAGAAGCTTGCTGGAAGCTGCCTTAAAACTTCTGCCCACAGCAGAGCAAAGGAACCGGGAAGACAGGCTGTTTGTGTGCACACACGTGCACACACACACACGGCCGTGTATTTACCATCTTAGAATCCAATTCTCAACCCTGGCTGCTAATCAGCCCCAGAGGCGGCTTAGGAAGGAATGATTCTAGAGCTCAGACCTCAGAGACTTGGACTCCACAGACCTGGAGGGAGGCCAGAATGTCCACATTACTTTTACCTCCTCAGTTACTGCGGGGCACCCAGGGCTGAAAACCACTGTCCTAACCAGGTGCTCACCCAGGAGAGTGGCAAGGTGGCTGAGTGAACGGCTCTGAAGCCGGGCAGGCAGAGCAGCGCCCCTCAAATGACTGGGCAGACGGATCACTGGACACCTTCTCAGAATTCAGGCTCGGATTCAGCAGCCTGGGTGGAGACTAGGGTTCAGCCTTTCTGGCAAGCTCCCTGGGGGTGCTGTTGAACCCTGGGACTCGAGCGGCAACACCCGCTCACCTGCATCCCACACCCAGGAGGTCCACTGTTATTCAACCAGTTGGAGTCAAACCCAGACCAGCTCTTCTTTCCCAGGCGGCCGTGGCAACCTCCCCAGCAATCACCTGGCAGCTATGAATTCTGAGAGGGGCGTTCAGTGACATGCCCCTGCAAAGGGCTTTCTCAGGCAGCAGGGGGACCCAGTAAAGTTGAAGTTTCCATTTCTGATGAAAGACGGAAGTTTTCTGTAAGAAGCCTGGCTGATGGGCAATGGGAGTTGCTGTACTTACAGCCTTTCTAAAGAGATCCAGCTCATTCTCTGCAAAATCTGATGCCATTTTGGAAATTGAAGTCGTTGCAAGATTCACCTAAAAAATAAGTTAGTGTGAGAGTCGGGCTGTGCCCTTCACTTGTCACAGTTAATTCACCCGCAGGCTCTTCCTTCCTCCCTTCCCCCTCCCCACCTCACCAGTCCTGGAGCACTTTGTGTCCAAGCACTGTGGGCCACGGGGATAAACTTAGAACCAGTCTTACAAGCTTAAATCTTTAGCTCAGTCAACATGTCTAATTTTCAGAGATTTCAGAACTCCCAAGGTTGTGCGATAGCTCCCAAACTCAGAAGAATTCGGGAAACTCGTCTGCATGCTGGTGGGGCTTCAGATGCACAAGGCACTGAGAACTCTGGCAGTAAACAATACTGACTTACCGTCTAACCCAACATTTCCACAACCCTTTCTTCCACGGAACAGGGTTTGGGAAACCCTGGGCTAGAGCCCGGTTCTGTGTGGGCCTGGCTGGCAGGAGCCTGGTCTCTGAAGGCCTAAAGCAGTTCCCTACCCAAAGATGGGGGCTTGTATTTCACATCCTTCCCTAGCCAGGAGGGAAAAAAAAAAAAATGTGAACACAGCAGGAGGGCCCACCGAGGTCTCAATCCTTAGTGACCTCACATGTTTCTTTCTTTCCAAAGCTTCTATGTCTTGTTCTAAATGAAAAGGCATTTTTATCCCTTTACCCCTAATANAAAAAAAAAAAATGTGAACACAGCAGGAGGGCCCACCGAGGTCTCAATCCTTAGTGACCTCACATGTTTCTTTCTTTCCAAAGCTTCTATGTCTTGTTCTAAATGAAAAGGCATTTTTATCCCTTTACCCCTAATATTCCATTCATCTAGGGTGACTTGCAGATGCCTGGCAACAACCAAAATAAAACCTAAGGCATGCTGCCCAGTCTCAGGGTGGAAGGGGCATTCCACGTGGGGCAATAAAGCGAGCGCTGCGTTGAGGGCCAGGCCCAGGTTCTATTACCCCCAACCCTGACGGCTGCAGAGGACACTACAGACCAGGGGGCCGGCAGCGAGCATAGAGTGACGGGACTGGGCCAGGGAGGTGGCCGGGCCCGGTGTCTTTCGCCCTCCAAGCCCCTGGTGAGGCAGGTGCGCCTTCATCTCCACCCCAGGAAGGAGGGCAGGGGCTGTCTCCACTGCAGTTCCCCAAACACCCACCAGGGGGCTCTGTCTGCTCTCACCAGCGCGTAAATGGGTCTCCCGTCATCTTCAGTGACACCTTTCTTTATCTCTATATACAAGGACTCCAAGACACTGTTAATGTTGTTGATGAAGTCCTCCAGCTTTTCTACGGTAGCATTACCTGGAAATAAAGAGGCGAAAGAAAAAAGGCGGAGGGTGCTGCATCAAAAGTGTAGCTTGTTTCAATCTGCCATTAACCTGAACACGAAGCAGCAAAGCCACAACTGGGCGAAGGCCCCAGCCCTGCCGGGTGAGTGCCGATGCCTGTGGCTCCTTCCTTCCTGGAGCATTCAAACAGACGGCGCTGTGAGGCGGAAAGCCCGCCAAGTCTTCCTGTCTCAGCTGGCAGCCCCAGCCTCCTCCCCGCCCCTCCCCGCCCCTAGTTCCCCGCTGCCTAGTCACCATCCCGACCTGGCACCTCGGTGCAACAACCCGACTCCTCCACAGAGCCTCTGTCCCTGCCCGCCTCATGCAGGGATCACGTCCACCTCTGTCCTTCCTCCTTTCAGTCAACACGTAAGCCCGGACTGAACACTGACACACAGGCCCTGTNGTCACCATCCCGACCTGGCACCTCGGTGCAACAACCCGACTCCTCCACAGAGCCTCTGTCCCTGCCCGCCTCATGCAGGGATCACGTCCACCTCTGTCCTTCCTCCTTTCAGTCAACACGTAAGCCCGGACTGAACACTGACACACAGGCCCTGTGTCACGGCCCGGGGCTGCAACAGTGAAGAACAACCCCATGGCAGGAACAGCCACTCACACCGAGCACCCATCCCAGGGAAGGCCCTGATTTGAGCACTTTTCACACAGTTATGAACCCATCCTGCCTGCAGAGGGGGGCAGACTTGCCCAGGGTTCACTGGGAGCCCCTGACCTGAATGCCAGCCGCCTCCTGCTGCCCCTGATGGCAGGAGGTGCTGCCCAGAGATGTTCAAGGAAGCCAGCACCCTTCTCCAGGGCCACCAGTCTGCCAGCCCGGGACAGATCCCCGGGAGCACTGCAGGGACGGGGAGGATGGACAGCTGACTGGCGGGGGAGGGAAGGACGGCCGGGAGGGCTGTGGAGGCTGCAGTGGAAAGTGGGAGCCAGATGGCCCAGGCCCCTGTGGGCCGGAGGGGACAGAGGTGTGTGCCCGTCCTCCTGGGGGCCACAGGAGCCTTTCAGAGCTGAGAGCACNCTGACTGGCGGGGGAGGGAAGGACGGCCGGGAGGGCTGTGGAGGCTGCAGTGGAAAGTGGGAGCCAGATGGCCCAGGCCCCTGTGGGCCGGAGGGGACAGAGGTGTGTGCCCGTCCTCCTGGGGGCCACAGGAGCCTTTCAGAGCTGAGAGCACAGGAGGGACATGGTCAGCCCCATGTCCTGGAATCACCCTGGGAACTGAGAGATATTTCCTTTTTTTTTGGTCTCATCTCACTGCATGCGGGATCTCAGTTCCCTAACCAGGGATCAAACCTGTGCCCTTGGCAACAGAAGTGCAGGGTTTTAATCACTGGACCACCAGGGAAGTCCCTGTGAGACTTTTAAACCCAGAGCATGTATTACTGTTTTCACTAACTAAAATAACAAATTTTGAAAAATTTGTGCCTTAGAAAAATAATTAAGGGGAAAAAAGCGCAGTAAAACAGACAACATAATATTTATGAATAAAGCAATAATAAAACCAACAAAACAAAATGCTGCAGGAAAAAAGGGCAGGAAGGTTATCTACCGCACTGATGACCAGGGCCACTGCTAAGAAGGAACTAAGGCGATCCGGGGGTCATCCCAGGGCCCTTGATATCAGTTTGGCTTCTTACAGAGAGAGGTATGTGTAAGCTCTTTGAACTGCTAACTACTATGAAAGTCTAGAAAAACAAAAGGTCACTCTGGTGGCAGTGGGGGTCACGGCCAATGTAAGGGCAGCAGCTGTGTCACAGGCACAGCTGAGGAGGCCCAGGAGGCCCGGACAGAAATACCAAGATGCGCATCACAGCGGGGTCTAACCTTCCTTGGTTTAAGTTGCTTAAGTTAAAAAAAAAGTAACTGAAAGAAAAAAATCATATTAATAAACATGGTACATGGACGTGGCAAAAATTGTAACAGCAGTGTGCTGATGTGGCCACAGATGCTGTTAAACTGTGATCAGAGGAGTAGGACACGCTCGCATTTCCTGCCTCTGTGCCTCTGAGCCTCTGAGCAAGAGCCCTCCTTCTCACTAGTTACGAAAGCCAACTCACAGGACACTTTTTTCCAAAAGCTGCTCTGGTGCTCTCCTCCTCTCCCACACCACACAGCACCTCCACCATGTACTCCTCGGCCCAGAAAAACTTGGCCGTGGGGAGGGGAGGCCCAGGCACCAAGACCCACCTTCCGCTGACGGACAGGAGCTACCCCATCTACCCCAAGTGACAAAGCGGCAAGTCCCACCCCCTCCGAAAGTGAGAATTCACTTTTTCCACTGAAAAGGCCTCTCCTGGGTGCCATTCAGAAAAATGTACTCTGGGGGCGGATCAAAAGCCTTCTGCTGCCGCGGACTTTCCAGAAAGCCTGTCTGCAGAGCTGAGCTGATAGCCACCCTGCGCTTCCCTTCACCCACCGCTTTGGTTCGTTGTCCAGCCTCACTTTTCAGAAACACGAATGTTTCCAAAATATTTTCATCTAAGGAAAAAAAACCCACTTCCTATCGCCGTCCTTCTTGCAGCAGCCCACCCCCTGCTCAGGGGCTCCTGTGTGTTCCACGAACCCCGCCCTCCGTTGAGTGTGAGCGTCCGTCAGGGCTCGGCCACTGTCCTCACCTCGGCTGACCTGCACGTGGTTCCCACAGACACGCTGTACCGTGTCATTACCTGGGAATAAGCTTTCTTCCTGTTCAGCAGCAACCCCTCCCCAACTGGACTTCTTAGGGGCAACCAAGGCATCTGGAGGGCCAGCCCAGGCCCGCCTTGCCCCTCGGGGCCCGCCTCTCCCTTCCTCTGATCCCTGAAGGCCACCTAGCGCCTCAAGGCCGGCCTCACACAAATCTAGGAAACTTCCCTCCACCCTCTCTCCTCCTCCGCGCCCCACCCCCCAGCTCCAACCAGCCCAGTCCCGCCTCTCAGGCATCCCAGACACGCCCCTCGCTGCCCTGCCCACCAGACAAGGGTCCTGGGCTCTGCCTTGTCCTCCCAGAGCCCTCAAGCACATCCTCCCTTCTCACACTTTGTTCCAGGCACCAGAGCTGGCTGCCCTACTCCTTGAGTTTTTCTGCCGTATGTGTGACTTTGAGGGGAGAAGAGACCCCACAACCAGAGAACCGGAAGGCAGGAAGCTGGGGGGGGGGAGCAGTCAGGTCCCAGGTCAGCCAACAGTGGGCCCAGGACCCGTGTGCAGCCTATCAAACGCCCTCTCAGTCTGCGCGAGCGCGGGCAGGCTGAGGGGGGCTCCAGCGCGGCGGGCGGGCGCTGCAGAGGAAGAGGGGCTGTGACCGGGAGGAGCTGCCGCGCTCCCCGTGCCTGTGCCCCAGCCTGACCACGAGCCCTCTGCCAGTCCTGCGTGCTCCCTTCCCAACAGCCTCCCACACGTTTCTTCCTAAGGTAGCCAGACCTGGGAATTCTTGCTTGCTACCAAGATCCCTGACGCGCCCATGAAGGGTCGAGATAACACAGATCGGCGCTTCCCAAAATCAAGCCTTCCAAGCAGCTGCTTTTCACCGCTCTGCCCCCTCTCCCTGGAGCCCACAGTAGAGAAGCCACAGCTGGCAAGTCTGGGCTACACGAGTGTCTAATGATCCATTTGGCCCCAGTATCCCGTGAGTCCAGGGTCATGATACCAGGCATGAGACACCAAGCATATCACGTGATTCTGAAGCAACTATTTCTAGTCTTGGTTCTACCGCTTCAAGGGACTTCAGCAAACTAACAAATAACATGGCTTTTCCCTTCAGATTCCAAATCAACTAAGGAAAAACGATAAGCTTTAGGTATCAGTGTATCAGGTTTCTGTGGGGAGCTCTGGACCAGAGGCTGGGTGCCTCCACACTCATGACCAGCAGTCAGCAAGGTAGGAAGCCCGTGCTCGGCAGCACGGCTGGGCCAAGCAAGGGTCCGTAGCTCCCCGGCGCCCCTGTGCCCTCTCCCTGTGTGCACAGCGTGTGCCCACGCCTTTCCTGTGGGCTGTGGTGAAGCCCTCCTGTTGGGTTGGGAACAACGGGCCTGTAAATGCAGGGCTCAGTTCATCACTGCGAGAACACTAACTCCTTAAGGTGAGCTGCTATCATCAGCGTTACATGCCAGAGCTAAAGCACTTTCCCCAGCTCCTCCAAGCGGAAATGAAGCCCAAGTCAAGCATGGGCTCGAAGAGCCCTCAGGGCCTCTGGGAAGCAGAGCAAGCGTCCCCTGGGAACATTCCCTACCCCAGACCCCGCCAAAGTCACATCTAATTCCTCTAGAACTTGCCCTTAGAGTCACAGAGATACGGCCACTACAAAAAGACAGTGAGTGTGCAGGCAGGCCCTGGGAAGGACATCAGAGGGCCATGCTCAAAGGATACATGCTGAGCTGGGCCCAGCCAACATCTCATCCACTGGCCAAGAGAGGAGGTCCAGCCCTGACCCTTCAGCCAGGTCACAGCTACGGGAGGAACTGAACTAGAGGACTCAGAACAGAATTGCTCTTTCTGTAGCAGGAAGTGCCTCCCCGTAGGGGCAATTAAAAAATGGGACTCAGGGCAATGGACAGGCTGGGGCAGCAGAGAACCAACGGGACGCTTCTCTGAGGAGTAGGGGCTGGTTCAGTTCCTTTTAAGAGACTTTTTTCTGGCCATCACTGCATACATTATCTCTTTTTCTTTAAAAACAAATTTTAATTTAACCAACAGACTTATGCATCAGTCTCTGCTCCCAGAAGCTCACGGGAGCCCAGGGTTCACTGCATGCTCGGGCAGCAGGAAGTCTGCTGCCCTAACTTCTGAGCAACAAATAGTTTTGTTCCAAACTAGACGCCACGGATGGGACATTTTTAGGCAGAGGAAATACTATTTTAGGCAGAGGAAATAACAGCAAAAAATAAGACCCCAGGGGACGGAACCACACATGGGCCAACCTGCCCCCTGAGAACCCTCTCATCTGGTGGGGCGAGCTGGGTGGTCCTCCTGAGTGCCACACTGAGGACGGGGCAGCCCAGGCCCGGGCCAGACACGGGTGCTGGGGCACACGGGCCAGGGAGCAGACCCCGGGGCTGGGCGAGGCCAGCAGGCAGGCACACTGGGCCGCAGAGATGTGTGAGGGGTCACGTCCCAGCCTGGGGCTTTCGTATTAACTGTCTGGGGAACATGGTCCTCTTGACCAACAGTGCGCTGGGTGAGTGGGAAGACGGGAGCTGACAATGTCACTTCCGTGGTGCAGCTAGTGAACAGTGCTGGGAAGAGCCAGCATGAAAGGTGGACAGCCTTTCATGGGGCAGACAGACTAGACGAGAGTTCTCTCCATCCGTAAAGCACCTGCAACAGTTTCATTCCCTCAGGATCTCATAAAAGGCCCCCACAAACAACTGCCAAGGACACAGCAGAGTCTGTTTTCCAAAAGAGAACACCAAGGGTCAGAGAGGTTAAGGACTTAACCAAGATCACAAGGCAGGTGACAAAGTCTGGACCAGAAACATGTGGCCTTCAGCCTGGCACAGCGACCAAAGGACTTGAGCATTCATTTTTTTAAAAAAGGAAAAAATTCTTACTCAAATATGCAATGAGGTCTGAGAACTACGTCAAAATGATACGGGGGTGAGCAGTTAGAAGCACAGATAAAATAAGATTAGTCATGAATTGTTTTAACCGGGTGACGAGTACATGAGGCTGCATTGTATTATTCTCTCTCCTTATCTCTCTTTTTCCATAATAAAAGGTTTAAAAAACATTTCAATGCTCAATAATACACCCTGGTGCCATTAACCCTCAGGAGTCTGAAACAAGGGAAAAATGACAGTGTCCTGTGACAATAGAGATTAGCTCAGGGCTCTGATGGTGCAGAGGGAATAGGCTTTTAATAATGGGCTCTTTTAAAAAATCTATTGGTGAGAGATCTGTCTCCAGGTATAGACATCATTTTTTTTTTCTTTCCCCAAAATCAAGAGGTCATTTCGGTTAAGAAGTCTACTCTCGGGCCTTACTTCAAATGACAGGGCATAAAACTTACTTGATAGCCCTCGGCACAGTTCCAGCACCTCGGCCACATGCATTCAGTCCATAAATCCCATGAGAACATTGCTGGAGTGGCGACAGGGACAGACGCCAGCTGTCCATATGAGTGCAGGAAGCCTCCTCGTCAGCCATTCCCCTGGCCGAGGCCTGCTGTTCAGTACTTCTGGCAACAGAGCAGCAGGACTGCCATCATGGTGGCACTGAGGTGGGGCAAAGTCCAAATTCCACTGTGAGTCATCCCAGAAAACCCAACCACTTTCAGCAGAACTTCATTGCTGATGCTGTTCATGTGCATCTCATTTTCATCTCGCCCTCTAAAAACAAGCGGTCCACCNGCCATCATGGTGGCACTGAGGTGGGGCAAAGTCCAAATTCCACTGTGAGTCATCCCAGAAAACCCAACCACTTTCAGCAGAACTTCATTGCTGATGCTGTTCATGTGCATCTCATTTTCATCTCGCCCTCTAAAAACAAGCGGTCCACGCATCACTGAGATGTGTGGCAGCCCCCACCCGCAACCATCCAAGCAGTCGAGGAGCTGATGAAGGCTATGCAGGGCTGGGCTGCCACCCCTGCTGGACCGAGCAGCTCAGCTGCGTCCCCGAGCTTCTCCCTCAAGCTTATCTGAGCAGAGCTGTGGAGACTGACAAGCCACATGTCCACGCAGGCCGGGTGGGAAGCTAGCAGTGGGCACAGAGGGTGAAGTAGACAGCGAGCGTCCCGTTGAGAGAGGCAGGGGTCTTCTGCTCCAGGCATGTGCCCAATTTTTAGATTTTTATTAGAAAAATTGTTTTTTCTCATGTGAAAAAAGTTGTTTGTTTGTTTTTTTTAAGTTTTTTAAAATTAGAATTACTCTAGGGTAAAAACTACACTTGCAAACTAGATCCCAATGAGAGCACCAGTTTTCAAAACGTGGTTTGGGCTGGAACGCTGCCATAAAGACCAGGGAGACCACGGAGGCCACAGTGTCCCGGGCGCACCGGAGAAGCAGCTGCACCTTCTCAGAGGAAGCAGCTCAGAGGGACCGACTGTCACACACACTCATCTGACACACTGCGTGGACAACGGACAGCAAACCATGTATAAGACCAGGGCTCTGATGCACAGTCAGCACCAACCAGCCCAGAAACCAACCGGTCACCTACAGGAAGCCACCAAGAACCTCTGTAGAATGACCAAGTCTTGATTAATACCTGACAGCTTCCCTGATTTCTGTCTTAGGCCCAACCAGAGAAAGTCAGGAATGCTCCCCCAAACCCATCACAGGCTGTCCTGCCTCTAGTTGGCCTGCCTCCAGCTCCCCGAGCCGCAGCCTCCAACTGGGCCCGCGAGGCCTTCCCTCTCCCCCACCATGGAGCTTCCCCACTCCTCTGCCTGCCATCAGGTCTCCAAAACACAAGTGCCTTGAGAGAGCAAGCTCTGAGTAAACAGCCCTCGCCTGTTCTCACCTGGGTGGTCTTTGCTTATGCCCACACCTCATACACACGGGAACTGGCTCAGCGGCCCATTGCCAGCAGGGCTTAGGAAGGGGCTGAAAGGCGTGCAAGCCTGCGGTGCTGTCAGAAGAGGACTGACCACTTCCGTCCTGCTCATTGCAGCCCTCCTTTGAGTCCCCACCACTCAGCCCCGTTCTCCATGTGCAGCTGGGGTGAGACCAGATCCTGGCACTACCACCACCCACCTGGAAGCCACCCGTGGCTCCCACCACTCCCGGCCACACTCTTGTGTGCCTGCTCACTCTCCACTCGGTTGTGCTAGCCTTCCCCTGGCACTCACGCCCCCCTCGGCACCTGCACTCGTCATCTCCTTCTACGAGGAAATGATGACCACACTGTCTGGACTTTCTAAGAAAACCCCTGGATCAGAAAATAAGCTTATAAAGGGCTTCCCTGGTGGCTCAGGGGTAAAGAATCTTCCTGCCAACACAGGAGACACGAGCTCCATCCCTAGTCCAGGAAGATCCCACATGCCACAGACTAGCTAGGCCCACGCACAGCAACTACTGAGCCTGTGCTCTAGAGCCCAGGAACCGAAAACTACTGAGCCCACGCGTCACCACCACTGAAGGCCACGTGCCCTGGAGTCCATGCTCTGCAGCAAGAGAGACTAACGCAGTGAGAGGCCTGTGCACGGCAACCAAGAGCAGCCCCGCCCGCCACAACCAGCGAAAGCCCAAGCAGCAGTGAAGACCCAGCGCGGCCAAAAATAAATAATTTTAGGGAAAAAAAGAAAGAGACTGAGCTTATGAATTCCTATTGCAATTTCCATCGCACTAAGGACCAACGTCACGGACCTTCTGGGGCTCACTTCCCCACCCCCAGCCCCGGGATCTGAGAGTGGACGCTATGGGGAGGGACGCGCAGGAAGGAAGGGGCCGCAAGGAGCAGGAAGTACTCTGAGCCAGGCACGTCACCTAAGCTCCCTGTGTGACCCTCACAACTTTTCCATGAAGTAAATCAGATTTCCTTTACAAAACAGAAAGCAAAGACAGAAAGTGAAAAAAACCAAAAAACTTTTCCGAGTCCCCGATTTGAACTCGCGTCTTCAAGAAAAGGCTTCCTTGTTCCAGCGTGTGTGGTGATCCTGCTGAAGAACCCACTCTCTGTCCTCCCACACATCCACAGTCCGCCCTTCGTGGGGGGATGCAATGCAAAACACATTCCGAACCTAACGAGGCCCACGCTTGGGAGAGCGTGGAGCACACAGAGGTCCCAGCTCAGCAGATCCCCGCTGGCCTGGGAGGGACCGTGCCCACCCTGCCCCCACCTCACCCCACAGACTTGGACACAGCGAGTCTTTCAAGAGCCAGAGACGCGAAAGCCGCAGCATTCGTTCCCTCCTGGCTGCAGAACTTCCAGAGCCCAAACGCTCCAGCCGGGGCACACATCACAGCCGCCTGCTGTAAGATTCCGTAGGTTCGAAAATTCATCAAGTCCCGTTGGAGATGTTACTTTTCATGCTAATTTTATGCCACTTTTCAGTTACAGGCACACGCGTAATCCCCTCTGATTAACTGGAAAGGCAAGCTGGCTGACATCAGTAAGGTTATCACAGCGAAAGGAGGGGAATGTGCAATGGGATCATTAAAAGCAGGAGGAAAACTTATTTGGAGCCAGCATCTGATCATCACTGAGTGCTCCGTGGAGTCAGTTTAAACATGACTGTGGACTCAGGAGGGAACATTCAGCGGAAAGGTGGGCAGCATCACTGCCTCGCCACTAACACAGGCCATGCACCATGAGCCGGAGCCCTGAGTGCAGAAATGGCCGTGTAAACCCACATGAGAAAAACAAAGCTAAGAGGAGAGGTTCGACAAACACAGAAAATATCCATCACTCCCAACGTTCCTCTGACAGTGTCCCCTAACCTATTTTTGGTACATGCATTTCAGTTCACTAGTTTTTTGCCTGAACATCCTACTGCTTATTCTACTCACTGAAATAATGTGTCAATTTTTTAATCTAAGATTTTAGACATTCTACCTAATTTGTCCTTTCGACAAACTGTATATGACAACTAAATGTAACATGTGACACTGGGGTGGCTCATTTGCTAAAAAAGACAACATTGGGACAACTCGAGAAACTGCAACGGGATCTGTGGACCAGGTGATAGGGATGGGTCAGTGTTTGGCTTTTAATGGTTACATAGAATGTCTTCGCTAGAAGCAAACACATGCTGAAGAATGTAGGGGTAACAATTTCAAACTGGTAACCTATTCTCAGATGATTCAGGGTAGGGGAAGTTCTTACAACTCTCCTGTGAGTTTGGAACTACTTCAAAATAAAAAATGAATTTAAAAAGCAAGGCTAGGAGCTTCAAGCAAGGCAGGCCCTCAGTGAATCAGGCGCTAATGTGGAAGGCAGCACGGGGCAATGGAGGGGAAAGCCCAGAGCCACTGTGTGAGAAGGGGCCGCACAGCAATCCACACTCCAGGGGTTTCTACTTCCTGCTCTGTAAGACAAGGAGGCTGCACCCAATGATTCCCTAAAACCCAACACGTTCAACCACACAAAACCAGAAAGACCAGCCCCCAGAGTTTAACAAGGTAAGTAACTTTGAGAGACTTGTTACCATGAAACTGTGGTCTGTGGCGACATTTTGCTTCTGCCCTTAAATCCACATGATCAATGACACACATTCCAACCAAGAGTCAGGTTCAGGTTCGGGGGCCCCTCAACCCCTCAAGTGGGGGGCAACACCATTCCCTGACAACATCATCAGGAAGAAACACCTACTTCCCAAGGGCTCTTACTTCCCGGGGCCTCTTACAAAGGCTTCAAAATGCAGGTTTTCATGCTTGTTTTGTTTTTAGGAAACTGAACACCAACTGTCTTGGGAGTTATTTTGGGGAGGGGGCCTCTCCAGGTAAGCAGAAAGAATACTTTTCATTGAGTCCCACACTGATGACACAGAGCCTTATGAGACCAAGAGAATGAGCTGCATTTTGGAAGCCTGCTGACTCCCCTACACGGCACTGACAGGCCATAGAACGCACGCCGTATGCTCCATTCATACAGCTCTGGGGTTGAGTGACTTCATCAAGGCTACACAGCTACCAAGGAGCAAAGCTGGTTTACATGCAGATTTTTTTTTAAACAGCTTTGTTCAGATATAATTTACCTACAATTTTAAAGGGCACAATTTAGTAAGTTATGATACATGTTACACCCTCGAAACCACCACGACAATCAAGATACTAAGCACATCCATCCCCACTTAAAAGTCTCCTTGTGTCTGTGTGCAATCCCTCTCCCACTCCTCACTACCCTCCCCTGTGCCATATCCCCAGGAGACCGCTGAACTCCGTTTTCTCACTCCAGCTAAGTATGCACTATCCAGAACTGTGTATATATGGATTCATACAGTATATACTCTCCTTTGCTTGGCTTCCCCACTGGGCATGACCATGTTCAGATCCATTCATAATGTAGCACAGAGCAATGGCTCGTCCCTTTTTAATGCTAAGTAGCACCCACCATCAGATGGATAACACCACAGTCCATCTATCAGTTCACCTGTCGATGGGACCATTAGTTTTTGTTTTTTCATTTTAGGGCCATTACAAGTAAACCTATGCTGAAGACTTGGGCATGAGCCTTTGTGTGGATACATATCTTCATTTCTCAAGCCTAAAAACAAATACATGAGAGAGAAATAGCTGTCGTGAAACTGCCACACTGTTTTTCAAGACGGCTATAGCATCTTATACCCAACAGGAGGTGAGTGCTCCAGTTCCTCCGCTGTCTTGCCAACACATGATACACAGTCTTGTAAACCACATATATTCTGACAGGCATTTAGTGGTCTCTCACTGTGATCTTAGTTTGCATTTCCCTAAGATCTAATGAAAGGATAACCATCTTTTCATGTGCTCGTCTGCCATCCATAGAACTTCTTTGGTGAAGTGTCTGTTCAAGTCTTTTGTCCTTTTTTTAATTGGGTTGTATGTTTTCTAATTGTTGAGTTTTGAGAGTCCTCTATATATTCTGGATACAAACCCTTTATCAGATATGTGATATGCAAATATTTTCTCTCAGTATTTGGCTTGTCTTTTCATTCTCTAAGCAGTCCATCACTTCATGGGAAATAGATGGGGAAACAGTGGAAACAGTGTCAGACTTTATATTTTTGGGCTCCAAAATCACTGCAGATGGTGACTGCAGCCATGAAATTAAAAGACGCTTAGTCCTTGGAAGAAAAGTTATAACCAAACTAGATAGTATATTCAAAAGCAGAGACATTACTTTGCCGACTAAGGTCCGTCTAGTCAAGGCTATGGTTTTTCCTGTGGTCATGNCTCCTTTCTGTATCACCCCCTCCTGGAGTATAACAAGTGTGTCTCTGGGATCTAAGAGTATAATAAACTTTTTTTTTTTCCTGAGTCTCTCCTCTTTCTCCTTTTGTGGTCACACTTGACTGATCATCTTATAAAAGAATACAAAACACATGGGTCCCAAGCAATTTAAAAATCCCTCCTGGCCCTCCATTCTGCCCTCTGGGTTTAACACTCTACTCCTGGAGTCATCATTCCTTTTCCATAAAAGCTAGTGCACGTTTGCAGCTGGGTAGCTTTATCTGCCTTTTTTGCCAGTAGAATTCTGGGGGTCTGACAGGATTCTTCAGTTTTGTACTTTCTCTTTTAGTCCAAACTTACACAGCTTCTGCTGGTGTTAAATTCTCAAGAGCCTAACACATCATGATTTTAGCCCAGTGAGACCCATGCCTGACTTCTAACCTACAGAGCTATCAGGTAATAAATCTGTGTTGTTTTAAGCCACTAAGTTTGTGGTAGTTCATTACTGCAGCAATAGAAAACTGTTACAACTGGATTTAGTAATATGGAGGTCACTGGTGATATTGACAAAAGCTATTTCAGTGAAATGAGAAATGGAAGGTTATTTAGAAGAGATTCAAAAGAGAAAGAGAAGAACAACTGGAGACAGTGCATATTTACCATCCCATATATGCCATACATTCTTACCTCTGTTTTAGCTCATTACCTTCCTTGACTGGCTGTCCTTCCATCCTAATTCCACTCCATTTTTGTGGTTAATTTCTGTCACTAAGCCCCCTTACTCTCTGTCTGGTTTAGCTCTTTCTCCTTTGAGTTCCTATCACCGAGACACTTACTACCGTGTAGGATGTAAACTCTCTCCCCAGTAAATTCCTTTGTATGCCCAGTGCTGGGCAGAGTGCTTAATTGGAATCAATGTCAATAAATACTTATTAAATTAATAACTATGGGGGGGGCTCTTGCATATTGATAAATTAAGAGTTACAAAATATACCCTATTTCTTTATGAAGTTTGTTGTTTATGTTCTTTAGGTACAGTTAAGTAGTTAGGCTCTGGCCAAATATTTGGTAAGATAAGCAGAATGATTAACCAACAGCACAAATACCCATCAAGTTTCAATCAAATTCTAGCTCAACACATAAAATCTGTTTACTTGGACAAAAGCCACATTTTCCAGAGAAATATTTGTAGATCATTATCCTTAGTTTCAAAAGTAAATTTCTAAGTCTCAAGTTGTATCTTTCCTTGGGAATTTTTAAAAAACACACATAAAACTGAATATGAAACTATTTAAATTTCAGGAAAGAGAATGCTAGGAAAAGCTGTAAACATTAGAAAGCTTAAACACACTTGCATTGAAAGTTTAAACACACAGAGACATGGGAACTAGAAACTTAAACCAATTATGATAACCAGGAAGCAAAATTTATCCAAGTAAACAGAAAATATGACTTGAGTTTTAAGGTGTTAAAGAATTTTACTTCCTCAAACTTTTAAGCTTTTTCATTTGTTCCTCTCAATTCCCTATACTTCCTCTCGGCAATGCACCCCTCTGTAGACAAAATATCCTGTGGCTTGAAAAACCACATTGTTCAGTTAATTTTTCCTGCCCTCTCACCATGCACCAATTCCCACACTTTGTCTTTTTATTATCTGATAGGCACTGAAATTTGCTTTGAGTAAGCACCACCATCTTACATAATTAGGAGTCTTTTATCTTGCAACTACACCCCTTTGAAACAACCTGAAACAAGGAAGAAAACAAGAGCTGTTTCTGAACAGCCTGGGACAAAGTCACAAACACCAGACCCTGTAATTCAAAGAAATACTTTTTGGAGAGTGCCTCAGGCCCTCCTTAAGTTTTTTTTTTTTTTTCTTTTTTTGGCATAGTCCATTTATCAATGTATTCTGAGAACATTAATGACTGATGTCATAAAACAATAACCAATATTAATGATGATTTTGAGTTATAAGTACAAGTTAACTAGTGTTCTGCAAATTAGAATAAATTACAACAGCTCATCTCTAGAAGAGTGCCATCCAAAATGCCTGAAAAAATTTGAGCACTTAAGAAGTGAGATTTATTAATTTACAATAATTTTCTAATAATGCAGAGCAAATCTTTCATTTGAATCACCAGTAGTACCTTGTCATTTTTAATTTACTTTACTTTTAAAATTAAATATGTTTGTGTAACAGTTCAGGATGATTGAAGAAATCCCAGGGCCTCACAAAACCTACTAGGGTCCACATGATGTAAAGGCTATAGAAAGTATGGTGTTTGAGTCAAAATCAGCTAAAGTGACTCTCCAGATATCTTCAGTTCCACTCATTGCTCTGCCACTGATGAGCTCTATGAACTTTTGAACTACATTATTGTACTCTGCCTCAGCTTCTTCATGTGTGAAAAGAGAATAATAAATGTAGCTGCTTCTTAGTGTGGGGCACAAATTAAAACACAATTAATTTTATTTGTTTTAACTTTTTGTATATATTTTTAGTTTTATCAGAAACATATCCTTTGGGGCATGGAGAGAAATAATGGAGAATTACAAAATCTTAGTATTGGAAGGGACCTTAAAAACTATTCAATGAAAGAAATTTAGAAACTAGTACAAATTTCACCTAATACAGGAACCTTTTCTCAAATTCCCCTATAGTCATTTAACATCTACATGGAAAATTCATGGCAAGGAGCTAACTTTTTAAGGGCTTTGTGTGTCTCTCTGTGTGTGTGTGTGTGTGTGGCATGGCTCTGCTGGCTTCACCTATTCACTCTAGTCTACCTTTACAGCAGTAGAGAAAAAAAAAATTCACCATTTATAGGGTGCAGGCAGAATTCCAGGCAATGTACCATATACTTTACATGAATCGTTACTTCTTGTAATAATTCTACAGAATTGATATTGCTAGATATTAAAAAATTGAGGCACAGAGGGCCAAAGACCTTTTCTGAGATCATACAGTTAATATAAGTTTTAAAATGATGAAGTATTCTTATGAGTAGTAGCCCTCTAAAATAGTTGAAAATATATATTAATTTACTGTAAGTTCCCTTTTCACAGCAAGCAATTTCTCAGCTATTCTTATATGATATGAAGAGTGCATTTCCTATTTGTCACCCATTCATGAATACTTAGAAAATTTAATATTGCTCTGAAGTGTGACACCCAGGCGTGAATATTTTTCTCTACATAGATATTCAGTTCAGTTCAGTCGCTCAGTTGTGTCCGACTCTTTGCGACCCCATGAATCGCAGCACACCCGGCCTCCCTGTCCATCATCAACTCCCGGAGTTCACTCAGACTCATGTCCATCGAGTCAGTGATGCCATCCAGCCATCTCATCCTCTGTCGTCCCCTTCTCCTCCTGCCCCCAACCCCTCCCAGTATCAAAGTCTTTTCCAATGAGTCAGCTCTTTGCATGAGGTGGCCAAAGTACTGGCATTTCAGCTTCAGCATCATTCCCTCCAAAGAAATCCCAGGGCTGAGCTCCTTCAGAATGGACTGGTTGAATATTATCTATCCTGATTTTACTGTTACTGTATTACACAGCCTAAGACTTTTTTTTTTTTTTTGCAGCTGTATAAAAATGTTGACTAATGTTCAACTAAAGATTCTAGATTATTTTTTCCCCATTAATAAAAATGCTAGCAAGTCTGATCTCACCCATTTTGTACACACGCAGGGTGTTTGTTTGTTCATTAGTCTGCTTTTTTATTCATAGCATGTCTGTTAATTTTATTGTATGCATTTCACCTTAGTGTTCAGCCTTGTCAAGAGCATTTTGAATCTTAATTCTGTCATCCAACAGATTAGCTCTGCCTTTCAACTTAGTGTTATTTTAAATTTGATAACCATCCTTTTCTTTGTATCATCCAGGCTGTTGATAAAAAATATTTACTAGGAAAAGGGTAAAGATATAATTCTATAGCATGCTATTAGAGAAATTTTAGTTAATGATGCTCCACCTGAATGAATAATGGTCCAGCTTTTAAAATAGTATTTATGGTTTCAAAATCATTGTGATCTACTCCAATAATCATTGTTATCTAACCAGATAGACAGAGAAGTCAAATTCAGTAACAACAGGCAAAAGGGGAGTGGTAAGTGCCTGTTATGCGCTAGGATTTTAGGAGCTTTGGAAAGGCACCCCCAGGATTCTCTTCATCATTCATGACCATATGAATTCAAAAGACCTTTATTCTTGTGACTTAAGTAAAACAAGTGTTTGTAAACTATTTAAAATGCCAATCTTTTCCATTTTTTCATCATAGCACTTATTACCATATTATGCTGCTGCTGCTGCTAAGTCGCTTCAGTCATGTCCGACTCTGGGCGACCCCAAAGACGGCAGCCCACCAGGCTCCACTGTCCCTGGGATTCTCAGGCAAGAACACTGGAACAGGTTGCCATTTCCTTCTCCAGTGCATGAAAGTGAAAAGTGAAAGTGAAGTCGCTCAGTCCTGTCCGACTCTTCATGTTCTACTTATTATCTTTATTCTTTATCCCATCATAGGGCAGGAATTCTTTTCCTGTATAGCTCACTGTTATTTTCCAGCACCAAATCACATGGTAGATGCTTATAGTAGATTCTCAAAAACCTCTAAATAAGTGAATAAAAATCTTTTTAAGGTTTATATAGGTTAAGGTTTATATGTCTGTTAAGTTTTGCATAAATGTGTTTTAGATTCTGCAGAACGAGTTTTTATAAGTTCAGCTTTATCAAGGCAGTGAATGTCTGTGAACCAAACAAACGTGAGCTCTCTGCCACTGACCTCTGCTCCCTTGGGTCCTCTGTCACCTTCCTTTTACTGACCCAGGATGTAGCGAGCATGTTCTCCTGCTTTACTAATACTTTCTCCATGGCTCAGATCTAAGGCTGGCCCTTTAGTCCCAATTCAAGTTTGTTTTCTAGTGATCAGTCTAGTCTTAACAGCTTTTCTAACGTGAAAAACATCTTGCTTCAGGCAGATGCTGAGAGCCTGCCTGCAGTTCTCCTTATTGCTCATTTGCATTCTTTGTTGCTCAGATTCTTCCTGTTATCTGCTTAGATGACTTAATAGGGATGCACAACTCCTTCCTTCACTTGCTGTCTCAACATGCTGCTTGCCCACAGCTTCACTGCAGATGCTGTAAACTCCCAGGCCAAAATGCAGATGCCTTAGGCTCTGGGCTCAGCTGGATCTCACCAAGTCCTTGTCCCTCTCATTATCGGCCCTATCTCATATTCAACTGCAGTGGTCCCAAGATATTTCAGACAGAGTGGGAGAATACATGAGGTCATTGATAGCTGGAAGACAAGACATTTAAAAGCCAAAATAACTATGCCTACGACTTGGTTTTGCATAGAAAGCCCCCACTTATTGCTAAAATACCTTGTACTATTGAATATTATTAGGAAATAAAATACATGTTAAAGACCGAAAGAACTTTTTTCCTGTTTTTAGGCTAGAGAAAGAGAAGTGACCTAATTATTGTTTTCAACTACATGACGGATTGTGTCCATCTGTTTTTGTCCTCCACCAGGAATAGAACTGGAGCAAACAGACTTAATCTGTAGCCTGAGTTTTGTAGTTTAAACAGAAAGGGAAATTTTCTGACAGTGAGTAGTGAATTGTGGAATGAGTTTCTTATGAGATTTTTCCATCTGTTTAAAGTATGTTTGATGCAGTTGTCTGTCTCTGAAGGTAGCAGAGATGGGTATTCATGGAGGTTAAATGACCTCTCAAACATTCTTATTTCTAAGAATTCATTATTAACCTAAAAAAAGAACTGCAATGGCTTCTTGGCTTTCCTAAATTTTTAATGCAGAATAATATTATAATTTATGGGGGGAGTATATTTAAAATTAACTTCAAAATGAAAGTTCAGCCACTTTTAGAGTATAGGTGGGCAGATCTCTGAATTTTGAAAAGAGTGAACATGATTTACTAAAATGTATTTCTGGGTTTGCCCTAGATAAAGTTGTTATTTATTCAGGTATGTTTTATATTTCTAAGATTGAGTTTGAATTTGGAATGAATATTATTTTTTTCATGTGAAAGTATTTGTGTTAGACAGTATCAATGACAGTGACCTTAATGCCCATTATCTTTGCCTTTGAGTGGAAAGAAAAGCTTTATGATAGACAATGGTAAAAGAAATAAAATCAACCCAGTGACTAAATTATACAATAAGGTTATTTAAAAGATATGGCATAGTTAGAGAGTAATTGAACTAGAAATAAATGACAATAGATGAAGAAGGAAGATGCGATTCAAAGTGACCTCAGGGTTACTTCAGACATCTATATAAACATCAAAGTACTGAAAATTTGCTAAACTTACATAAGGCACATGCATGAAAATAATCATCTCAAAAGTAAGTGCAAAATATTAAAAATGTGAAATTTTGAATCATGATAGAAATTGTTAAATGTTCAAGACTTATAATTAAAAAGAGATTTTACACAGTAGGTGAAAGGACTGATTACTGCACTACTTTTCACTAAGATATCTGTGTGCCTTTCAAGTTAGAAGATGGATTTTTATTTGCTTTCTTGATTGTATTGATATTTAAAATTCAATTGCACAAATGGAAAAAATAAATTTAATTTACACCAACAACAATGTTTTAATGATTTGATTAACACATTTTAATTAACAAATTTTGAAAGAATGTTAAAATTATGTTATAGAGACTGTCAAATGCTGATATTTGATAATAATTTAGACAATGTGAATTAATCTTCAGGTTAGATCGTTCTTTCTTAGATATACGAAGGAAAGCAAAGCCTCCCTAAGACACATCTAGGGCAGGTGACATTGTTGAGGATTTTCCTGGGGTAAATCCCAGGAAAAGGTTGTTTCCCCTTGTTCTTAGCTTTGTTTTAAAAAAGAAAAGTGGTTCAGGAATCTGTCAGTCATGGCATGTACAATAAACTAATATCTTCCTGAAGAATAGAAATTAAAGTTTGAGAAAACTTTCAAGTATTACACATAGGTTAAAAAAATTAAGAGTTTCACAATTCTGGCAGCATTGGTGAGTTGCAGGTAGAAATCACAAATCTTATGTGACTGAAGTTCATGTTCTGTGAGAATTATATTACTTTGGCTTTCCTTTCCTGACAGTCTTCTGCCTATTTACTGAGTTTGCATCTCTGTCATTTCTTGGGTCCCAATATGATTGTATGTAGCTTGTGTTTTACTTTACTCATACAACAGGGCTTCACTTAGTATTTTGGGTAGACCTACATATTCCCACCACGTGTACTTAGTCACTCAGTCATGTCCAACTCTTTGTGACCCCATGGACTGGGGCTCACCAGGCTTTTCTGTCCATGGAATTTTCCAGGCAAGAATACTGGAGTGGGTTGCCATTTCCTTCTCCAGTTCCCACCATAGCTCTCATCATTTTTTCAGTACAAGTAGCAAATTGAGAGGATGTGGCAGTAGTTTAGAATAGGACATTCTGGATTTGTATGTGATTAGAAAGTTTTAAGGATACAATTGTAAGGGGTCCTATATTGTGTTTGAAAAATGAATGATTTGGGTGAAAGACTCAGACTGAGAAATCATTTTCTAACATTGAAAAATAATCTTATGAGGTCATATTTAAATATGCCAACAAAGGCAGATTTTAGCTAGAAAAAGATGAACAGTTTTGAGAATCTTTTAGAAGACCCATTATTATATAAACTGTTAAAACTAGAAAAAGCTTCAAAGATTTAATACTTTCAGGAATATTGCTAGTTATCCTTCTTACAAAATCTATTTTTCTCTTCTTTGTGGGCACATGGTCACACATAACCTTACCCCACCTCCTTTGCTGCAAATGCCATGACACATTTCCTTGCCAGAGAATGTGAGGGAAAGTAATGTGGAACTTTGCCCTCACTTTGCCCTTACTTACTTTCTCTGAGTTAATCCCGTTTTCATGTTTTTTGAGCTGGAATGTGGACATGCTCAAGACCTCGCTTGACCCCAGGATGAGGACTACGCCCAAGGGCATGGTAGAATCACAAGGTAAAAAAGAACATGAAGTGAAGAAGTGAAGTTGCTCAGTTGTGTCTAATTCTTTGTGACCCCATGGACTGTAGTTTATCAGGTGCCTCCATCCATGGTATTCTCCAGGCAAGAATACTGGAGTGGGTTGCCATTTCCTTCTGCAGGAGATCTTTCCAACCCAGAGATTGAACCTGGGTATCCCACATTGTAGGCAGATGCTTTACCCCCTGAGCCACTAGGGAAGTCTTAACAAGAATACAGACCCTTGATAACTGAACGGAACGCAACTACCTTACCAAGCTGACCATTCACCTTGGAAACAGTGTGAAAGATAAATACTTACTTTTTAAAACCATTGTAAAAGGAATTTCTTTTAATACAGAAGTTTAACTGTTATCTAACTTAAATACTTTGTAGAAAAATATTTCAAACCAAGAAAAAAAATTTAGAGTTTAAATTAAATTAAATTAAAATTTAAATTAAAATTTAGATGTTAAATGGTTTTGATGGGGAGGATTAAAAAGAAAGACTTTAAGTTGTGTACATTTATGTTATCATCTCTTTACTCTCTTCTCCATCCTATTCCCTGTCCCTAGGAGATAGCCTATATGGATTATAAAAACAGACTCTCTTGTCCCCTGGCTCCTGGTTGGGTTTAACCAAAAGGGAGATTTGGCAAAGAATGAGAGGTATATGAATGAGGTCAAGGTATTTACTTCCCTGGCTTTTTCCATATAAGGATGCCTTTGGCTGTTTTCATTAGTCAAACTGATGGTAACTGATTTTTTTAAGGTCACCTCCCCTACAGAAGTCTCTCCTCTTCTAAAGTTATTGCTCCTTCTTCTGTCCCTTTGAAGTTAATAAACCTAGGGTAATAAACCATCCTTTGTAGTTCCTCTTACCCTGTCAACACCATTACAAATAATCACTTTGTAATTAAACTCTCCCTGAATTATCTTGAGTGTTCCTTCTGTTTCCTGTTGGGAACCTAACTAAACACTATTTGTGCATCATTCTTTTAAGTATAATGCTATCTGAATGCTAAGAAATTATTTATGATCAGCTTGAAATTGCTTTATTTTTATGAAGACATTATTATAACTGAATGAAAATTGGAGAGAAAGCATGCAATTTATATTCCAGGTAGTTAAACCTACATAACTACAATTATCTTATAGTGAAAACCTAAATTAGAATTTTGTTTCTTTTCTGTAGAAGAAACTTACTTAAATTATAGAGTGCTTGGGAAAAACCAACTAAACAAACAAAAACCAAGACTTCTAGGGAATGATACTGAAGTTAGTCTATTCTAGGAAGTGACAGACATCATGGGGATTTCTTTCTTTCTTTTAATTGGGATATAGTTTATTTACAATGTGTTAGTTTCAGGTGCACAGCAAAGTGAATCTGTTATACAATTATCTGCATATATCGGCTTTTCTTTAAAATTATTTTCTCATATAGGCCATTACAGAGTACTGAGTTCCTTGTGCTATACAGTAAGTCCTTTTTAGTTATCTATTTTCTATATAGCAGTGTGTATGTGTGAATCCCAATCTTTGCATTTATTCCTCCAATCTTCGAATTTATTCCTCCCCTCACATTACCCCTGGTAGCCATAAGTTTATTTTCTACACTTGTATCTCTATTTCTGTTTTGTAGATAAGCTCATTTGTACCCTTTTTTAAAAAAGATTCCATATGTAAGCCATATCATATGATATTTGTCCTTCTCTGACTTCCTTTACTTAGTATGACAATCTCTAGGTCTACCCATGTTGCTGCAAATGTCATTATTTCATTTTTTTAAATGGATGAATAATATTCCACTGGACTGTAGCCTGCCAGGCTCCTCTGTACATGGAATTCTCCAGACAAGAATACAAGAGTGGTTAGCCATTTCATTCTCCAGGACCTCTTCCCAACCAAAGGATCGAGCCCAGGTCTCCCATATTATAGGCGGATTCTTTACCATCTGAGCCACCAGGGAAGCCCATATATGAACCACCTCTTTATTCATTCCTTTGTAGATGGACCTTCAAGTTGCTTCCATGTCCTGGCTATTGTAAATAGTACTGCAATGAACACTGAGGTGCATGTATCTTTTTGAATTATGATTTTCTGTGAATATATGCCCTGGAGTGGGATTGCCGGATCGTCTGGCAGCTCTATTTTTAGTTTTTTAAGGTGCCTTCTTACTATCTCCCTAGTGGCTGCACCAGTTTACATTCCTACCAATAGTGTAGGACGGTTCCCTCTATTCCACAGCTCTCCAGCATTTATTGTTTGTCGATTTTTTTCATGATGACCATTCTGACTGGTGTGAGGTCATGCCTCATTGTAGTCTTGATTTACATTTCTCTAACAATTAATGACATTGAGCATCTTTTCATGTTCTTTTAAACCATCTATATGTTTTATTTGGACAAATGTCTATTTAGATCTTCTACCCATTTCTTGACTGGGTTGTTTGTTTTTCTGATACTGAGCTGTATGAGCTATTTGTATAGTTTGGAGATTAATCCCTTGTTGGTTGCTTCCTTTGCAAATTTTCTCCCACTCTCAGGGTTGTCTTTTCATTTTATTTATGGTTTCCTTTGCTGTGCAAAAGCTTTTAAGTTTAATTAGGTCCCATTTGCTTATTTTTGTTTTTATTTTCATTACTCTAGGAGGTATACTGAAAAAGATCTTCCTGTGATTTATATCAGTGTTCTGCTGACATTTTCCTCTAAGACTTTTATAGCTATCCAGCCTTCCATTTAGGTTTTTTAATCAAAGTTGAATTTATTTTTGTGTATGATGTTACAGTGTGTTCTAATTTCATTCTTTTACATGTAGCTGTCCAGTTCTTTCAGCACCACTTATTGACGAGATTGCCTTTTTTCCATTGTATATTCTTGCCTCAATTTGTCATAGATTAGATGACCACAGGTACATGGGTTTATTCATGGTCTGTGACCCCACGGAAACAGAGCCTTTTTCCGTTTCAGAGTTGATAGCATCAGATCTCACGGAGGCACTGTGACTGGTTTCATCTGGTTTGTGTGGGGAGGGGATGTCATACTTTGCATGACGAGGTTGGCTCCTGTTGCCAGTCCTGTGGTCAAGAAGGAAGGACCAAGCATCATGATTGACAACTGTCTAGAATTATGAAATTGAGGAAGACTAGGCATCTTAAAGTCAAACATCTCTCTTATAATTACTCTAGAAATGAGGCTGAATGTTTTTTAAACGTTTGGTAGAAAAGCGAATGTTCTTGGACATTTACTTCTAGTTAACAGCTGGCTTGGTAATTAAGAATAAAATACTTAAAATTTTTACTTAAAAGCATCAAATACATGAAGGAGAAGGTTTTAAACAAAACCCCCAGGAAAAGTGAAGTTCAGAGAAGCAGGAGCAGCACTTGAAACTGCTTTAACTCAAAGGATGTGTGTTATTTTCTTGGAAGTGATATTAACCAGGGTTCTTGACCTTCCCTAATAAATAGAAATTGATAAGATGCCAGACAAGAAATTCAGACAAGGCTTTACTGGGGCTCCTGCTGCAGCAGGAAGGAATGAAAAGAAGTTAACAATTTCCCTTGCTCAGCTCCCCAAGTGGGGGTAACCTAGTTCCTTACTTGGGGTAAGGGTAGGGGCGGGTCCAGAGGTGAGGCCAGGGGAATAATTTAGGTGGTTCTCCCATCCCTTTAGTGGTGTCAGGTGCACAGGGCATGTGATGTACCCTGGGGCATGTGATGCACCCTGCTTTTGCTCCTGGTATCCTGGTTTTTGCTCCTGGGTACAGAAATGGCCATTGGGTTTTTGGTCTTTTTGTAACTTGTCCATAATTTGCCCCAACTATTGCAGCCATGAAATTAAAAGACGGTTACTCCTTGGAAGGAAAGTTATGACCAACCTAGATAGCATATTCAAAAGCAGAGTCTTTACTTTGCCGACTAAGGTCCGTCTAGTCAAGGCTATGGTTTTTCCTGTGGTCATGTATGGATGTGAGAGTTGGACTGTGAAGAAGGCTGAGTGCCGAAGAATTGATGCTTTTGAACTGTGGTGTTGGAGAAGACTCTTGAGAGTCCCTTGGACTGCCAGGAGATCCAACCAGTCCATTCTAAAGGAGATCAGTCCTGGGATTTNATGGATGTGAGAGTTGGACTGTGAAGAAAGCTGAGTGCCGAAGAATTGATGCTTTTGAACTGTGGTGTTGGAGAAGACTCTTGAGAGTCCCTTGGACTGCCAGGAGATCCAACCAGTCCATTCTGAAGGAGATCAGCCCTCGGATTTCTTTGGAAGGAATGATGCTAAAGCTGAAACTCCAGTACTTTGGCCACCTCATGAGAAGAGTTGACTCATTGGAAAAGACTCTAATGCTGGGAGGGACTGGGGGCAGGAGGAGAAGGGGACGACCGAGGATGAGATGGCTGGAGGCATCACAGACTCAATGGACATGAGTCTGAGTGAACTCTGAGAGATGGTGATGAACAGGGAGGCCTGGCGTTCTGCAATTCATGGGGTCGCAAAGAGTTGGACACGACTGAGCGACTGAACTGAACTGAGGCAGTAAGTATATTTCAAAGAGCAGAATTTTAAAATTTTGAAGTGCAATTAATAATTCGTTCTCTTATGGATCATATCCAAGAAATCTTTGCCTAATCCAAGGCCATGAAGGTTTCTTCCTATATTTTCTTCTAGAAGTGTGATAGTTTTAGGTTTTATGTTTAGGTATGTGATTCATCTTAACATTTATATACGGTGCAAAGTTGGCTCAGGTTCACTTTTTTGAATATGGATATCTAATCATTCCAGCATTGTTTTTTGAAAAGACTGTTTTCCCTGAGTTGCCTTTACATGTGTGTCAAAAATCAGCTGTCTCTATTCTATTCCACTGACCTATAGATCCTTCTTTATGCCAATATCTGTCTTGATATAGTAGTTACATAATGTCTTAAAATCAGGTCATCTTAATTGACCTAATTAACCTAATTAATCAGATAATTAATCAGCATTAATCCTTTAAGTTTGACTGTCTTCTTCAAAACAGTTTTTGCTCTTTTTGGTTCTTAGGATTTCTGTGTGAATTTTGGAATCAGCTTTTCAATTTCTACAGAAAAAAAAAAAAGACCCTGCTGGAATTCTGATAGGGAGAGAATAAAGGGGAAAGTAGATAATTAAACAGTTAATCCCACTAGGGGACTGTAGGGCTTCCCTGGTGGCTCAGACAGTAAAGAATCCACCTGCAGTGTGGGAGACCTGGGTTCCATCCCTGGGTTGGTAAGATCTCCTGGAGAAGGGAACCGCTACCCACCCACTCCAGTATTATTGCCTAGAGAATTCCATGGACAGAGGAGCTTGGTAGGCTACAATAGTCTACCAGACTAGATTTGGACACGACTGAGGGACTTTCACTTTTCAGAGGACTGTAAGTAAAGCAAAAAGTATGGGAGACCCCCAAAAGTTAACGATCACTCAAGAAAGCAGGTTTGCTTAACCACAAAACCAAGAAGGCTTGCTTAGCAACAAAACCATGCAGCAGGAGCACCAGACACACCCCAACGCAATAAAACTACAACAATGGTGGCGTGAGACCCCATCTTGCCCAGTGAGCTAATGATTCCTAAGCACTCCTCTGCTTGCACCAATCTAAGAAAAAAGTGACAGTATACTAAAACCTGAAATGATTTACAGTTTTTAGCATATGTTACTACCTTTTTGCTCATTTCCACTGTGCCATGACAAGTTCCAGCTTGCCCATGTAGCAACAAGAAAAACTCCCCTGCCCAACCTCGAGGAGCTGATAAGGGAAGCATGATATCTACTCAAGAATGAGGAAGAAGGTGGTCTTTCAACTCCTTCCCACTTCTCCTGTGATTATAAAACTGTAGCCCATTAAGTTCTTGGCACATGCCACCCTCTTGCTGGCCCATCTGTAAGCCTCACAATCATCCTATTCTCATAAATCACTTCTTACCTATCACTTTGCCTCTCATTGGATTCTTTCTGTGCTGTGACATCAAGGATCAGAGTTCCCTGAACCCTCCTGAAATGCCACCAAATCATTTCAATCTGAGTGATATTGAGTTGAATTTATTAACACATATCATTTTGAGGAAAACTGGTATCTTAGCAAGACTGAGTTTTCCAGCCCATGACCATGGGTGTCTCTCCATCTATTTAGCTCTTTTTAAATTTTTCTCAGCAATATTCTAGGATTTCCAGTTTACAGGGCTCCTTACAAATTTTTGTCAGATTTATTCCTAAGTATTTCATATTTTTATGCTATATAAATTTGGTGCTTTAAAAAATGTTTTCAGTTTCTGATGATTCACTGCTAACACATAAAAAATGCAGATGATTTTTTGTACACTGATCTCGCAACCTGCAACTTTACTACATCCACTTATCAGTTCTGGTAGCTTTTTCGAAGACTCCATCAGATTTTGTAATACACAGATGAGCACGTCTGTGAATAGACAATTTTGCTTCTTCCTTTCCAATGTGGATGCCTTTATTTTTCCTTGCCTGAGTGCACTGGCTAGAACCTCTAGTATAATGATGAACAGAAATGATGAGAACAGACATTCCTGTCTTGCTCCTGAAATCAAGGGCAAAGTATTCAGTCTCTTACAATTAAGTATATTAGCTGTGGTTTTACATAGATCCCTTTTATTGAGTTAAAGAAGTTCCCTTCCTTTCCTATTTATTTGTTGAGGGTTTTTTTTTTTTTTAATCAGAATAGACTTATAAATTTTTCAACTCTGTGCAGACAGTTGTTGATTCCTCTCTCCTGCTCTAATCCCTGAGATCCTGTTTATCTTGCTTACACCCTGCTCAGGAGGATCTCATTGGTTTTCTGTAAGAGACTCCTGCTTCATCATGCCAGGGTAGATAACTGGATTTTGTCAAATGCTTCTTCTGCACCTACTGAGATGATCTTATGGTTTTGCTTTTTTAGTTTGCTAATATGGTGAATTACTACACTGACTGATTTTCAGGTGCTTACCCCTTGCAATCTTGGGGTAAACCCTACTTGGTCATTTTATATCATCCTTTTTATATATTGCTGAATGAAACTGGCAAAAATTGTGTTTAGAATTTTAGCACCTACAGAGATTTCCCTGGTGGTCTAGTTAAGAATCCGCCTGCCAAGTCAGGGGACATGGGTTCAATCCCTAGTCTGGGAACTAAGATTCCACAAGCCTCGGGGCAACTAAGCCACAACTACTGAAGCCCACGTGCCCTGGAGCCCATGCTCCGCAACAAGAGGAGCCACGGCAACGAGAAACCCACAAACCACAGGTAGCAAAAGCCCTCACACAGCAACAAAGACCCAGTACAGCCAGAAATAAGTAGATAAAAAGAATTTCAGCATCTACATTCGCGAGGGATCTTGGTCTTTAGTTTCCTCTCCTTGCAGTATCTGCCTGGTTTCAGTATCGGGACAGTGCAGCTCTTAGAGAGCGAGTTGGGAAGTGCTCTCTCCGAGTTTCTGGAGGAGCTAAGGCAGAGCTGGTCCTGCTTCCTCCCTGAATGTCTGATGGGATTTACCAGGGAAGCCATCCGGGCCTGGACCAGGCGCTACTCCCGGCCCCATGCGAGAAGCCCACATGCTTCCCGAATGCTTTTTCTCAAGGGTTTCTTTCCTTAGCTTCAGGGAGTTCCCTTGCTGATCAGTTCCCAGCTCGACCCTTGACAGGAGTGGAGGGGTACTCTACAGATCTCTACTCTTCTCTCCGCGCACCTCTCTCCTCCAGGACCCTGTCCTGCAAACCCTAGCTGCTTTCGTCTCCTGAACTCTCAGCTCCCATCTCCTCAACTCAGAGAGTCTGTCTGGCTCTGCCTGGCTCCCCCTGCGCCATGGCCTGAAGACGCTCTCACGGCAGTGAGTGGAGGCAACTGTAGTGCTCACCCCCCTCTTCCTTGTGGTGTAAGATCCTTGGTCACTGTCCCTGGTTCCTGGTACATAGCTCCTAAAACACTTGGAATTTCCCGAGTGAGAAGGTGACAGGCAGGTCTCCTGTTCTAATGAGATGACTCTTGGCAGGTCCCTATGTAACTTCAGGATGAGGGCCGCTTGCAGAAAGAACAAGCCTTAATTTGATGCTTGGAACTTTCAGCCTCATCCCACAAATCTGGGGAGCGGAAATTGAGCTAATCACCATCAGTCAATGATTTCATCAATCACACCAATGTGATAAAATCTGCACTAAAAAATCCCTAAATGTTGAGATCTGGAGAGCTTCTCTGACGGTGAACACATCAAGGCCCTAGGAGGGTGGAGCACCCAGAGAGGGCATGGAGGCTCTAAACCACCCCTGCATGCCAGGGCCTGGCTTTGAGTCTTATCTGTACAACTATTCTTGAGTTGTATTCTTTACAATAAACTTCAAAAGCTTCCCCAATGGTGCAGTGGGTAAACAATCCACCTGCAGTGCAGGAGACACAGGAGATGTGGCTTCAATCTCTAGATTGNAGAGAGGGCATGGAGGCTCTAAACCACCCCTGCATGCCAGGGCCTGGCTTTGAGTCTTATCTGTACAACTATTCTTGAGTTGTATTCTTTACAATAAACTTCAAAAGCTTCCCCAATGGTGCAGTGGGTAAACAATCCACCTGCAGTGCAGGAGACACAGGAGATGTGGCTTCAATCTCTAGATTGGGAAGATCCCCTGGAGGAGGAAATGGCAACCCACTCCAGTATTCTTGTCTGGAGAATCTCATGGACAGAGGAGCCTAGTGGGCTACAGTCCCTGGGGACACAAACAGTCAGACAAATAATAAACCAGCAAAGGCAAGTAACATGTTTTTTTAAGTTTTAAGACCCATTCTACCAAAGTATTGAACCTGAGGAGGGTGTCATAAGAACCCTGGATTTACAGTCAGTCAGTCAGAAGGATGGGTGGCCCTGGACTTGCAACTGGCACAGGAAGTGGGTGCAATCTCATGGGACTAAGTCCCTCCCTCACTGGTGGGATCTGACACCTAACTCCATGTACAAGTGTCAGAACTGAACTGAGTTCTTGGAAACCTGGTTGGTATGTAGAGAACTGGGAAGGCAGTGTTGTGGGAAAAACAACAACAACAACGAATATTTGGTGTCAAGATGGAAAAAACCCTCATTGCTCACCTCTCAAGAGATCACTGTCCTTCACTGACTAAAGTTCAGGGTTGCAAGTATTTTGTCCATTTTTAAATTATTTCAGACAGGAAAGTAAAGAGTTCCTGTTGCTCTAACCTGGTCAAAAGGGGAAATCCTCCAGTACAAGTCTTCACCAGCACTCCACAGGCCTCCTGTACCCAACACCCATCAAGGGGGCTTACTCTGGACTTGTCTAATTGTGTATACATGACTCACAAAACCCAGAGTAAAGTTTATCTCTGTGTCATCAGCCCTTGCCCAGAGGCCCGGCCCACCAGGGAGTCTCAGGAAGTGTTGCCGGATGGCCACATGCTTGCACACAAGCCCTGGGCCAAAATCGAAGGTGCTCCAGTGCCAGGAAGAAAGGCCAAGGCTTCATACCAGGATGTCAAAAAAAAAAAAATTCTTTACTAGCCAAGAGATGTGGGGAATTGGTCTTCCCCTAATGACAGTAACAGGGGAGCCCAAATTAGGAAGTGTTTTGATAAAAGGGACGAACGCTTCGGGAAGCTGCAAGGAGAATAACTTGCAGTTTCAATGACTTCTTTGCTTTGTCCTTCTCTGAGGACCTAGACATTTCTCTAGTTGGTAAATGGGGAATTTCCTAGGAATCTCTTCAAACGATAGGAGATTAATAATCTTGGTCTTCTAAGCTTTCACTTAATTTTAGATGATTTCTTTTTATCATCCCTTGGGGATATTAATCTCTCAAATAACACTGACACTTAATAACAAGCTTTTCTCTCTCACTCTCCTTTTTTTTAACGAAGGATGGGAGAAAACATCTACAGTTCTATCCTGACTATCCTAGCCATAACGAGATCTTGATGAACAGAAACGGTACATGAAATGTGAGGAATAAATCAATTCCTAGACACATTTTACAGGACTTTCCTAAATTAGGTCATGACAACTTTAAAGGTCAAATAAAGGCAAAAACACTTTCATTCTTAGTACTGAGGCATCATACAGCTCCTTACAGTCAGCTCTGAAACTTCCCCATCAACAATAAAGCTCAAGGTCAGAACTTAGATAAGAAACTAAAAGGGAGAAGGAACTGTCATGTAGGTAAGATTAAGAAAAACACGACTCTGCCTGTCGCTGGAGGACACTAATGGCCAGGGTTAAAGACCTGCTGTATTTTTTAAAAAGAAAGAGAAGGTAGCTTGACAGGTGTAATATTCCATTTCTATAAAGGAAAAGCGAAAAGTGAAAGGATGAGTCACTCAGTCATCTCTTTGCAACCCCGTGGACTGCAGCTGGGCAGACTCCCCTGCCCATGGGATTTTCCAGGCAAGAATACTAGCGAGGGTTGAGGCTCTCACCAAAGACCCTGATCCACCACAGTACAATCAATCAGAGCAGATATATTTTCACCAGGAGAAAAGTCTCAAGCACAGCAATAACTATGTCACTGTCTTGCTTCAAATCCTTCCAGAAGGTCTGTAATGTCCACAGAATTAAAAAACAAAAACAAACAAACAAACCCATGACTATGGGGTACAATTATGGGCTCTTCATAACCTGTAAACCTACACACCACAAGAACATGTTCTCTTCCCCCACAGCATATGTTCTTGTCCAAAGTTTCCCAAGGTTCATACGCCAATTAAGTTTGGACACAAGGATCGAGGGGAGTTTAAAGGGATTCCTTACTGAGGGCCCTGCCAAGCTTTTAACTTGCTGCTGTGCACCATCCAGCTCCCAGAATTTCCCATGAACACATCAGCGGACCAGCCACTTCAAACCTGCCTCCTCTCTGAATGCTATCCGCTTTTGTCCGCCTCCTCCTGCACATCGGGAAGGACACGGCTCTGTACTCGCCGTCCCCCCTCACTGCCCTTCCTCCCTCAGCTCCTGAGGACCCGGCCTCTGCCTCCGTCACACCACAGACTGCTAACGAGGCAGCTGGTCTCAGGTCCCTTGACCAGTGTCCCCAGTGCCCCACTCACACCTTACCCCAGCCCTCTTGGCTTAGCTCACTACTTCTTTTGAAAATTAAAAATATCAAAAGAGGGCCTTCCCCGGTGGTCCAGTGGTTAAGAATCTGCCTTGCAATGCAGGGGTGGAGGAGGGGGCATGGGTTCAATCCCTGTTCGCAGAACTAAGATCCCACAAGCCGCGGAGCAACTACGCCTGAATGTTGCAACTACGCCTGAATGTTGCAACTACTGAGATCAGACACCATAACCAGAGTCCGTGCATCACAATGAAAGATCCTTCATTGCGCAAGGAAGATGCAAGGAAGCGCCTTCATGCCGCAATTAAGGTCTGACACAGCCAGAAAAAAAACTCACAAAACTACAGAAAGACAAAAACATAGAATAAAAAAACACTTACTCCTGTTAATCAGCACAACCACTACACTATCCTAATAATGCCACATTTACTTCGTCTTTTTCTTTTTCAAAGAACAAAATAGACAATGAGGTGTCCATTGATTTCTAATGACAAAATGATCCCCCTCCTCCTCTCCCCAAAGACAAGCACCGCACAGCACACCCCACATCCTTTGAGAGTACACTTTTAGATTCCTACACGCAAGCATAGGTATTCACGAACAGTAAAGGTGGTTACGTTTTACAAAAAAACTTAGCACAATGACATTGTACAACAGGTATAATTTACCAACTTTTTCACTCAATGAGATCTACCTACACTGACATTCAGCTGAGTAAGATCTACGAATGTGGATTTCACTGATCTGTCCAAACGGATCCTCTTGCTTCTACTGAGCCTTCTACTGAAACCAGGTCCTGTCTCTAAGTGCTCCACATGTGTTATCTTTGCTTCTCCCAACAACCCACTGAGAAGACGTTCCCAATGCCCACAGCTGGTACAAGGCAGGGATGAACCTTACCAGCTGGGTCAAGTCTAAGGCTGTGCCCTCCACCACTGTGTGAAGCCACCCTCTTACGTCAACAGCCAAGTGAGCACCTTCCAGGCCAGGTGTTTAGCTCGCATCATGTCTCTTAAGCCTTTGAGCGACCCCGGGTGCCAAGTACAAATAAACATCCTCATTTTAGAAGTGAAGAAACTCGGACTGGAGAAGGCGCTAAAGCTTTAGTGTGAACCACAACTATCCAACCATCAGAGTCCAGGTTCTTAGCCACTGGACTAAGTGTCAGATTTACTTTAAAAAAAAAATCAAAAGAGTTGAAGATGAGCAAGATGAGCTGGTGTGAGACAGTGAGAGAACTGAACGCCCAGGTCGGGAGCATCGGTGGACTGGGTGCGCGGCGTGGGCCCAGCATCACTAGCCCCTGATCACACAGCGGCAGAACAGCCTGGGAGCAGGGCTGGGTACTCACCGTCATGGACCTTATAGCAGTGTTTCTGCAAGCGCTTGACGTCGCACTCCTCCAGCACACCGTGAGTCATCAGCAGCTGTAGGAATCGCCGGTGGACATCGGTCATGATGCCCACTCTCCTCGTGTTGCCCTGCATGGATGGAGGAACTAAAAAAGGAAGCAAAGAAAATCCAGTCACGTCCAAGCACACCAGAAGCGATGCTCCGTGCTGTGTTCCAATCTACAAGTTTGTGATAGTTTCCAGAATCAAGTTCCTCAGGCTGATCAGTACAAAGATGAAAAGGACACAAGTCCGGGACGAGGCACATTAGTACCGTGCAGAGGTAAGAAGCTTGAGCTTCCCTGGTGACTCAGTGGTAAAGAACCTGCCTACCAATTCAGGAGACGTGGGTTCAATCCCTGGATTGGGAAGATCCTCTGGAGGAGGAAATGCAACCCAAATCTAGTGTTTTTGCCTGGGAAATCCCATGGACAGAGAAGCTTCACAGGCTACAGTCCACAGGGTCACAAAAGAGTCGTACACAACTTAGCAACTAAATAACAACAACTGGTGAAAATAATGGACTCTGGAAGCGGCCAGAATGTCAGGGTTCACAGGTTGCTCCACCACGGAGGTGTGTGAAACGGGGAAATGGACCCTCTACGCACTTCAGTTTCTGATCTGTTAAGTGAAAATGACAGAAACATCCTCCTTAGAATTACTATGAGGATAAACGAACAAAGAACATAACAGCCTGTGACAACTATAAATGGAGTATAACCTTGAAAAATTGTGAATCACTCTGTTGTACCCCTGAAACTTAAAATATTGTATAACAACTATACCTCAATTTCAAAAAAAAACATATAGGAGCCTGGGGGTAACAGTCTAAATGCTTGTAAAAAACAAAAATGTTAGCTATTTTTACTAGTAGACAACTCCAAGTCTGAAAGTTGGCTCAACCTCCCACCAGGTCTGTGGTCTGGGATAAATTTAGCTGAGGTCCCATTTCTCACTATAAAATTAGAATAACAGTCACTGCTTAGAGAGCTGCGAGGAAACAATAAGAGCTGGGTTCCCTCTCCTCTCCCAAGCCACTGATAAAACAAATGTTGTGCTAGGACTACAGGGTGTTTTGAAAATCTCCTTGCTCTCTACTAAAACGATATCTTTCCACAAACCACAAAGATCAGAGCTGATAAAAGGAGCCTTGATTTTAAAAAAAGCACAAGTCTGTTCTAAAAGCCTGCTTCTGCCACAGAGAGGTGGCGCAGTGCAGGCGTAAGACCTGGGGTTTAGAACTAGACGAAGGGCTGCGAGACCGGTGCGTGCCAGACTCGCCTGACCTTAAGAATCACCCAACTCATGTATTACAAATGCAGATCTCCAGGTCTTTTCTGGAAGTTCTGACTGCAGAGGGGCTTGGAATCCTGAGGTTTTAACATCCACTTCCCGTGATGCCATGATCTTATCAGAAAGTCGTCATTACCTTAGGGAAATATAACACCGAATAAACACAGGTTTAGCTAATATGCTTAACCTCAGTTTTTTCATCTATAAAATGGGGATACTATCTTTAACATATACGATGCAGTTTAAATGAAATATGACTACCAAGGGTTTGTCAAGAACTAGCACCAGGAGAGATGCAAAAAGGTTACTATTCTTTCTAAAGGCATCATTGGCTGAGCCTCAGAACTAGGAAGACACACTATCTCATGACCAGCCTGCCTGCTAGCTACCCTCGAGTATATCTCACCAGCATCTCAATCTCAACCAATCCTAAACTGGACCCACCTTCTCCTTCCTCAACCCTTTTCCTCCCTGCAGTCCTCCTCCTTCCGGAATCACTGGTTCGGGTATTACAGTCCACGCAAACATACAGACACCACAGACCTGATCTTCAAACTCTGACCTTTCTCTTCTCTGGGGTTGACTAAGCTCCAGCCAGTGCACCAGTCCGGCCAAGTGTATCTCCTGTCATTAGGATAGGATATCTCATTCATTCATTCTATTTTTAGGTACTGTGTGTGCATGCTCAGTTGCTCAGCCATGTCTGACTCTTTGCAACCCCATGGACAGTAGCACATCAGGCTCCTCTGTCCACGAGATCTCCCAGGCAAAATACTGGAGTGGGTTACCATTTCCTACTCCAGGGGATCTTTCCAACCAGGGATCGAAGCCACATCTCCTGCACTGACAGGTGGATTCTTTACCACTGAGCCACCTGGGAAGTCCGTCTTAGTACTGAGTACACCCTTAATTGTCTGTGGTTGTTCCAGGGATAAGAACAGAATATTCTGTGGACTTTTATCCTAGAGACAATGGAAACTCAGGTTCTCCAAATTAAGGGTCTTTAAATAGATGATGCAGCCAGGCTGTTAAATCAGATCAAAAACTTGCCAAATTGAATAATGAATAAAACCTAGCTATATGACATAGAAGTTACTTCTAAAACATAAGAATGCCAAAAAATTTACAGTAAAAGGATAGGAAAATACACACTCTGCCAACTAACCAAATATTAATATGACACAAAATAGACTTTAGGGCAGAAATTATTATCAGAGATAAAGATGGTCCCCATAAAATGATACAAAGGTTTGGTTCCAAAGAAGCTCTAACAATTTTAAATGTTTAAGCACCTAGTAACAGAGGCTCCAAATAGTTAAGGCAGAAATAATCAGACCTACAAAAATAAACATATAAATCCATAACTATAGTGGAAGATTTTAACATAGCCCTCTCAATCACTGATAAAATGAATAAAAAGAATCTGTAAGTTTCAATGAAGCAAAAAGCTTAATCCAATGGACATGCATAAAACACTGCACCCAACAGCAACAGAATACAGAATCTTTAAGCATACTCAGAATAATTTTGCAAACTGCCACATATGGGCCAGAAAGCAAGTCTCAGCAAACTGTAAAGGACTGGTCTCATTCAGAGTATGTTCTCTGATAGCAATGCAATACAGGTGGAAACCAGAAATGAAAACTAGAAAAGTTGTTTAGAATTTAAGAAACATACTCCTAAATAAGCTATTATTAAAGAGGAATTATTAATGGAAATTAGAAAATATTTTGAACTGAAAATAACAAAAGATTACACACAGAAACCGGTGGAAAGAAACTAAAACAGAAGAAAGAAATTAATAGTCTTAAATTTTTATACATACTTGAGGGGGGAGGGCATGAAAATTAGTGAGTTAGACACCCATATCAAGAAGCTATGAAAATAATAACAGCAAATTAGATACAAAGAAAGTTAAAGAACGAAAAAAACAAAGACCAGAAATTAATGAAATAGAAAATAAGTACATATCTGGAAAGGTCAACAAACCTAAATTAATTCTTTGAAAAAAATAATTAAATGACAAACCTCTGACAAGATCTTTCAAGAAGAGAGAGAAAATTTATAAATAAATAACATTTGGAATGAAAAAGGGAAACCAAATGCAGACACAAATGTTTTAAAAAGATATTATGGACAAAATAACCTGAATTTTAAATATGTATACAGTCATAGGAACTCATTCAAAACTAAAGATTATTTTAAAACGTAAACAATTTTATAACCATTATAGACATTTTATGGGAAATTTATCTTCCCACAAAGAAAACTTCAGGTCCCAATGGATTTATCAAGAAGTTCTACCAAGTGTTCTAGAAACAAATAATTTCAAATGTTACACAAACTATCACAGAGCCGGAAAAAGAGCAAGCTGTCCCCAAAGCACCTGATAAGGCCGACATAAGTTGGGCACGGAAACCTACCAAAGACGTCAAAAGAAGGTAAAATGAAAAGTTCAATATTTTTCATGAGCACAGATAAGCAAAAACATTAACAAACCGAATCCAGCAACGCAAAAAGAACGATAGGTTGTGATCAAGCAAGGGTTTAACACTGAAAGTCAATCAAATGGCGTCTGTCAATAATATCTCCATAAAGCTGGAGGGGTCAGGGGACAAAATCAATGTGAGTGATCTGGGTTGGGAAGATCCCCCAGAGAAGGAAATGGCAACCCACTCCAGTACTCCTGCCTGGGAAATCCCAGAGAGAGGGGAGCCTGGCAGGCTATAGTCCATGGGGTCGCAAAAGAGCTGGACATGACCTAGCAACTAAACATCAACAATCAAATTAATAGAATGAAGAAGAAAAAGCACACAATCATCCTAATAGATGCAGAAAATAACAGTTGATAAAATTCAACATTCATTCATATAAAAACTCTTTTAACAGACTTGGCATAAAAGGAAACTTCCTTTACTAAATGACATCTACAAAAACCACAGCACACAGAACACTTAAGGATGAAAAGTTAAAAGCAGTCACTTTAAAATTCAAATTGATCCAATGTAACTGAATCAAAACAATTCCAATCAAAATCCTAACAGGCTTGGTGGGCATGACTGTATGTGATTTGACAAGATGATTCTAAAATGTATATGGAAAATGTAAACACAAAATGGCAAAGACATTCCTGGAGGACTTGTCATACCAGGTACCAAGACTTAATATACAGCTAGAGTAATGAATAAAGTGTGATAATAATAATAAAGTTGTGATAATAGTACAGAAATGGACAAACAAGGCCAATGGAACAGAACAGACAACTAAGAAATAGAAAAAGGTATATATATGGGTACTTGGCATGCTGCAAAAATGGAACTCCAGGGCAAAGCACTTTTCAATGAAAGGTGCCAGGACAGCCCATTATACATACATGAACAAAATAAAAATAAAATTAGACACTTATTTCACAGTATCCACAAAAATCAATTCTTGAGGGTTAAGGTCATAAGAAAAGAACATTATAAAACTTTTAGACAACACAAGAGTTCATCTTTAGGACCCAAAGGCAGGAAAGGACTTCCTTAAAAGATATGAAAGAAACAAACCATACAATACACTGATAAATTGACTTTGTTAAAATTAAGAACTGTGCTCACCAAAAACAGAAAGCAGGGGAGTCAGAAACAGAAGACAAGCTCAAACTAGAAGATATTTGAAACACATTTAAGCCACAAAAGATCCATAATGAGATTAAAAAAAAAAAAAACTCTTACAAATCAGTAAGAGGAAGACAACTGGAAGAGAAAAATGAACATGGAAAATTTTATGAAGAGAATCCACAAGTGATTAATAAATTAAGACAAGAAATGTTCAGTCTCTCAACAGGCAAATAAATGTTAAACCACAGTGATTAATGTCTTATCCATCACTAGACAGGCATACATTCTTAAGAATGGTTGAGGCTGAAACTTGCATCAACTTCGGGTAGAGTATAAGCCCTTATAATTACCTCAGAAGTTTATTTGATAACATTAGCAAATCTGATATCCCCACAAAACCACTCTTAGGTATATGCCTTACAGAAACTTTCACATTTACCTCAGGAAGTACATTTACAAACTTCCTAAGGTAAAAGTAGCATGCTGTAAAAGCAAAAATCTGGCAACAGTTCCAACTCAAGAATATCTACATAAAGGCATTTATAAACTTTACCATGGAATTCAAAGCAGCAATGAAGTAGAGCTACTCATGGCAATATGGATGCATCTCTTAGACGTAACATGATGTGCAAGAATCAAGTCACACAAAATATATATTTGGATCCCATTTATATAAAATCTAAAAACTAGCAAAACCATACACTGCATTCATGAGATAATACTAAAAACTACAAAGACGAACAAGGGAATGATAACACAATATTCAGGGCAGTGGTTATCTGTGGGAAGAAAAGAATTCAGTGTAGGCTTTGAGAAAATGATAATGTTCTATTTCTTAACTAGGTGGTGGATGGCCATTGTACTTTTGTTCTTCAAACTTATTTTATAGTTATGTGTTACTATCTTAATTAAAAAAATGATATAAGTATGTTAAGGAAGAGCCAAAATTAATGCTAATAAGGAAGAGGTACAGAACGGTATACAGTGCTATAATCTGGGGAAAAAGCAGGGGGGGAAGTGAGGGTGAAAAATACATATAGGCTTGTTTGTGCATAGAAGTCAGTTGCCTCTATGAAGGGGGCAGGGGTTAACCATGGATATGTATTACCTACCCTAGGAATTTATAAATAGAAAAGTTTGTGGAATAAAATCGCAAACATAACCATCTGTGCCAAGTGCCAGACACAGTGTAAATGCTTCATGTGCAGTCTCATTTCATCCTTGTCAGAATCTTATGAAGAAAGCATGATCCTATTTTACAGATGAGGAACCTGAGGCTGAGAGGGAAGAAGGCAACAGAATTAGTAATGAAGACAGGGAGTAACCATACAAAAGCAGAGTTAGGAATTCTGACACCCTCGGTTCAAATATTCAAGAAATATGAGTGAACAATAAAATTATCATCCAGGTCCCTTCTCTGCAATTCTCAAATCGAACATACTCTCAAAACCAACTCTTTTAAGTTTGAAAACCTGATCTAACCTAAGTTGAGGTTATTTAGGGTTGTTGTTTACTCCCTATATATATGTGTGTACATATGCATATATTTAACTGTGAAAAAAGTATCTGATTACAAGACACTGCTCAAGACCCTGCTGAAGATATGACAGGACGTACAATGCATGCACATTACCTTTGGAAAACTCGAGAAATTCGGGATTCTGAACACATGTAGCCTCAGGGCTTTGAAATAAGGAGCTGTACACTTGTCCAAGGTAAGAAGCTCTGTACCCAAAATAGTAGGGAAGCACAGAGGCTGTCAAGACTGAAAGCACGGTCAGTGGAAGGCCGTATTTATTCAGATTAGTCAATTTTGTGTTTCGCTTTTACAACTAATATTCTGATTTAAAGTATTCCTTCACCTAATATTACGACTTTAAAACGTCCGTCTGCGTGTAAGGGCCTAGCTGCCAGCCTGCCCCTCTGGAGGCCTCAGTTTCCCCACCAGGAACTGAGAAGCCCCAGGCCCCCGGACCCCGACAACACACTGTGGCACAGCACGGGAGCGACCCCGGGGCCTGACCGCACCTGCTGCCTGCCCCTCGCCTTTCAAGGCGGCCGTTTTCTTTTCCCTTCAGCCTCCCGCCCGGACGCCCGGATTACCCACCACGGCGCCCAAGCGCAGTCCACACAGACGACGACGAAGGCAGAGAGGAGGGTTCGGCCCCTCCTTCTAGGCGGGGCGAACGCGGACATGGCACTCCCATTGGTTGCCACCGCAGATCTAGCCCTCCAATAGGGTGACGCACTTCCGTTCTGCAGCCCGCGCCGTTGCCATGGTGCCGCGGGATCTGTCAATTAGGTCCGGAGTTAGCGCATCCTACGCGACTCTCTGTACCTTATGGGAAAGGGCTTCCTCTTCTCGTCCTCCGCCTTCCACCTCACAGTGGCACCCCGCAGCCCAAGAAGAGGAAGAAAAAGAGTGCCGTGTGCTCTACGCAGTGGGTTCGACTCCATGGGCACAACTTAATGCTCTGTCCAGGGGCAGTTTCCCCATCTGTAGAACAGATAGTGTTTGCCGAATGGTCAAGAACGAGGCCTCTGTTGTCAAATAGCCTAAACTAGAATCCTGGCTTTGCCACCTACTGGTTGCCGGATCTTGTGCAAGTCACTGAGCTGCACTGAGCCTCAGTTTCTTATTCTATCAAATGGTGATAATAATAGTACCAATGAAACTCTGTTTGTGAGGTTTAAAAGCGATAATGGCGCACTGCTACTGCTACTAAGTCACTTCAGTCGTGTCCGACTCTGTGCGACCCCAGAGAGGGCAGCCCACCAGGCTCCCTCATCCCTGGAATTCTCCAGGCAGGAACACTGGAGTGGGTTGCCATTTCCCTCTCCAGTGTATGAAAGTGAAAAGTGAAAGTGAAGTCCCTCAGTCGTGTCCGACTCTTCGCGACCCCATGGACTGTAGCCTACCAGGCTTCTCCGCCCATGGGATTTCCCAGGCAAGAGTACTGGAGTGGGGTGCCATTGCCTTCTCCGATAATGGCGCACGGAAGTGATTAAATGTTAACTACTGTCTTACCTGGGGATTGTTGTGAGAAGTAAAAAGTTATTAACAGTTATTAACAGATGAAAGGACTGTTTTGCATCTCCTGGACACTCATATTTACAAATATTTGTATTCCTGTCCCTGGTCTCAGTGCTACTCGAGCAGTCTAGCAGAGGCAACAGGTAACTAATTACAGACCAGTAGAAAGTACAAGTGTCTATCCCTGTGATGATAGCTTCAAGTCACTACTTGAAGGGTTTCCACTCCTGTGATCTTGGACAACTTCTCAGTTTCTCTGGACTTCAGTTCCCTCATCTATAAGGGGAGGAAAGCAGTAAAATATAGTGGTTAAAAGCTTGAGCTCCATAGCTGGGCCATCTGGATTTGAAACCTGCTTAAAACCTCTGAGACCCAGGGCAAAGTACTGAAGCTCTCCACCTCAGTTTGCTCCTTCTATAAAGCAGGATAATAATAGCACTTCGTTGATAGGGTTGTTGTGAAGACTGAATGAGTTAATAATGCAAACCACTTACAAGAGTGTCTGGCACAGAATAAACCCTCAGTAAATGTGAATTTTCTTTACTAATAAATTGCCTTAGGGGCAGTCAAATAAGAAAAGAACAACCCTCATGAGACCATCCATGCTTTATTTACTCTGCAAAGTTTTTGGCAAAGTTTCAGCTCATCATCCATATTTAAAGTAGAAGCATTTCAGTTAAAACTCTGAGGTATCTGACAGTTCTTGAAAAGTGGGGCAATGTAGTGACAATCAGCCTGCACTTTCCCATGGCAGTGTTTGTGCAGAGCTCATTACACCCGTTTGTAATGAATCGTGTGCTTCCTGGTGTGTGGAAAAATAAAAATTGAGGACCAGGAGTAGAAAACGCTGGGGACGTTTCAAGATCAAAGGGCCAAGAAAGGAGGTAGAAAGAGAAGAAAGAGATTCAAGACAGTGGTGTCGGGGCAAATAGGTAGGAGAGAGTTTTGAGAAGTAGGGCATAGTCAGTATCGTCAGCATTCTGGAGAGATCAAGAAAGAAGTGACACTAATTTAAAATCAGAGGGCTAATAGAGCCCATAGAGAGGGGAGGAAGCTAGTTGGCCTCCAAGAGAAGTGGATGCATGGAAGCTGAAGTGGGGGTTGCTGACTACTTTTAGGAAAGATGGTTTAGGAAGAGGAGATGCAGGAGCAGAGGGAATAAAACAGAACAAAAACAGGAGAGACAGGAGACAGGAGAGGATGGGGTCAAGGACATAGAAAGGATTACTTTTACTCTAGACAGGAAGAGAGACACTATGAAACAGGAAGAAAGGAAGTAAAATGACTTGATAAAGGCTCACCCCTGATATTTTCTATTTTCTCCAAAAATTAGCAAACTGTCATTCTGCTGAATAAAGAAGCTGGGGAAATGCGAGGGGACTTGAACGGAGTCTAAAGGTTTGCTGAAAAGAATGCAGATGTGAGGTTTCAGCTAAGGTTGAAACGAAAAATGTATAGAGAGGACTGGTCCTTCCCACAATCTCCCATCCCCATGACAGGAGCCTCAGAACAGAAGCTCGGCATGGATGCATCCTGGGGTGGGTCTTGGCTGGGCCTACGCAACTGACTGTAGAAGGCAAAGGAACTGGAGGGCGTTGGTGGGAGGGCCTGTGAAGTGATCCACGGTGGTGGGCAGGCAGAGGTAGGGAAGAGGGAAAGGGCTGAGAAATTGACTTGGAGGTTGCCATGACCAGAGGTCTCATGAGGCAGGCTGGGTTCAGGAGAAGCTAGTAGAGAGTAAGGATTAGAGTTGATGAGGGAGTGACCACCTCCCACTGGGTGACCTTCCTGTCTCAGTGTGACTCCACCCTCAGAAGACAGTCCATTTTCTAGTTGGCTCAATGAGCCTTTGCAGTGCCAGACTTCAGACTGTCTGCTATAAGACAAGTGTTTCTTTTGAAAGTTGACCTTCAGAGGTACGAGTCCCGTGTCCGTAAATGTGTTGTACCAAAGGGACAAGACTCAAGGTTTGGCTAACGAGGAAGCTGGGGGCAAAATCATAGCCTGGGGCAGGAGGTCTTTAACCTGAGGACCATAGAAGCTATCAGAGAGGAAGTGATGAGGTCAGGTTTGTATTTTAGACAAAGAACGTTGCACATCTGTTCTTTTCAAACACAGTGGCCGCAAAGGAAGCCTCAATAAATTCCAAAGAATCTACAGACTGTATTCACAAACCACAATGAAGTAAAATTAAAAATCAACAACAAAAAGAGAGCCAAAAAGAAACCCATTTGATTCACAGAATATACCTTAAATAGTAACTGCAGTTACTTCTGAGGAGGGAGCCAGGAAGACAAAATGATTTGGTTTTTATCATGTGCATCTATTACTCACATAAAATAAAATTGAAAATCATCAGCGTACATTTGAGTTTTATTTCTTAAGCTTATTTGTTTTATTTCTTATTATACATTTTTTTTACTTTAAGATTTTATAATACATCTTTAAAAGAAAAAGAACATACATTTGGAAACAGAAAAATACACGTGAAAAGAAAACCAATACAGAAATTTAAAAATATTTAGGAATAAATGACAATAAAAGCCTGACATAAAACTTGTGAGATCTAACTAGAACAATTACAGTGGGTATTTATAGTCTTAAGGGTACTTATTACAAAACAAGAAAAAAAAATTTTAGTGTTCCATTTAAGAGGTAGAAAAATAAAAACTGAAGAGACAATAAAAGGAAAGAAATTTTTAAAAAGCAAAGAAAGAAGAGTAAAATGAAAAAAGGAAAGGAAATTGACTATGGAAACCAAAAACTTGTGTTCTGTTAAAGACAAAATAGACAATCTCCTTGTAAAATTGATAAAATCACACATGTAGGCAGTATTTTAAATGGCAAAGGGGATGCACCAGAGTAAAAACGTTAGAAAACATCAGAGTATACAATGAACAGCTTTATGTCAATACATTTGAAAACCTAGATAAAAGGGGTAATTTCTGACAAAAATACAAATTACAAAACTTAGTCCAAAAAGAATAAAAGTAGACCAACAATCATCTATGCAACTGAAAAAGTAAGATAGAAGATTGACTCCAACTGCCAAAATATCTGCTGCTGCTACTGCTAAGTCGCTTCAGTCATGTCCAACTCTGTGTGACCCCATAGATGGCAGCCCACCAGGTTCCTCTGTCCTGGGATTCTCCAGGCAAGAACCCTGGAGTGGGTTGCCATTTCCTTCTCCAATGAATGAAAGTGAAAAGGGAAAGTGAAGTCACTCAGTCGGGCCCGACTCTCAACGACCCCATGGACTACAGCCTACCAGGCTCCTCCGTCCATGAGAGTTTCCAGGCAAGAGTACTGGAGTGGGGTGCCATTGCCTTCTCCGCCAAAATGCCTAGATCGAGGTAATTTTACTGGAATGATACGTACACATAACAAAAAAAAAAATGTGAAAAGCAAAAAACAAAACAGAGCTGTACAATGCAAACTGCAGTGGAATGTGAGCAGTAGTCTATCCAACACACTCCATGAGGCCAGTCTAATCTTGATACCAAAATGAGAACAGCAGAATTAAAGAAAATGTCAGTTCCATGTATATTACAGATATGGATGCAAACAGAGTCTTGCAGTGTGTCTTCCAGAAGAGGAAATTCAAATGGCTGCAGGGTGTGTAGAAAGATATTCAGCCTTACCATTACTTGGAAATAAAAGCAAAGAGATACCAATTTCCCCCCATAAGCATGATAAAATGCTGCCAAGGATGAGAGGAGACTGATATTCCAGTACGTATGTGGTGGGGTTGTAAACATTACAGCTGCTCTGGAGAGCACTTTGGTGTTACTAAAATTGAAAAAGCTCATCTAGGAACTCCACTTCCAGGAAATTAAGTGGAGAAAAACTCCCTTGTGCTCTTGAAGAGGGTTGCTGCCACAGTGTTAGCAACAGAGGAAAAAAATGAAAATATCTTTAATAGGGAAATGAAAATGCAAAATATGCATGTACAATAGGCAATCGTGTAACATTAAAAGGGATGGGTTAACTCACAAGTATTTCCACAGATGAATCTCAGAAGCATGGAATGGAGTGAGGTTTAAAAAAAAGCAAGATACAGAAATAATGCAGCAGAATTACCATTGATGCAAAATTGGCAAAATGCATGATGGGAATAGTTTATATTTCCAAGAGATACATTTGTGTATGCAAAATTATTTTCTTTTGAAGGATTGGAAATATTGTCATAAACCTGAACCTAGAGGGCCTTTAGGAAGGTGGAAGGGGGTTTAGAATGGGGTAGAAAATAAAGAAATCTTGAAGTATATCTATAATATGCTAACCTTAAAATAATAAAACCATATATGCATATATTGTTTGTATGATATTCCAAACATTAACTTTAAAAAAGAAGATAAATATGCCAAAATGTTAACAGTGGTTAACGTTGGATTGTGGGAAAATAGATGACTGTCAGTTTTTTCCTCTTTCACTTTTCTGTACTTTCTTTTAATTTCTCATAGGAAGAGTGAAAATAAGAAAAAGAACGAAAACCATGTTTTTTATTTTTAAAAATATATAGCAATCAATGGAGACTAGAAACTCTTTTCAAACCCTTTTCATTTTTTCGTGACAGTCCTCTTTAGCATCTATTCACATAATTTGGTAATTCTTTACATTTGAAGTTTGATGCAGTGGAGGTCATGGGTATGAGTCGGTGGGGCAGAAAGGCAAAGTCCCCTCTACTCATACCTTATCTTATAAGGGTGGTGACAGGCCCTAAAGGTCAACTTTTATTATATTTTATTTTTGTCCGTACTGCAGCAGGTGGGATCTTAGTTCCCCGACCAGGGATTGAACCCTTGCCCTCTGCAGTGGAAGCCCAGAGTCCTTCCAAAGCGCCAGATCACCAGGGAATTCCCTTTTTTCCCCCCTCACGGGTCAACTTTTAAAACAATCCCTGTTTAGAGTCTGAGGAGGACTCCGACAATGGATCGGGAATGATGCACACTGCTGGGGGCAGTGTAGGCTATTCAGTCTTCATCTTGACTGTACTTATTACCAGTCTAGACATACCATGCTCTTTGACCTCATAAGTCCACTTCTGGAAATCTATCTGAGAACACAATCAGAGACGCACACAAAAGTTAATGTACAAAGTGTATCATAGCCTTAATTCCATCAGAGAAAATGGCAACAAGTTAAATGTCTCCATAAAGTTCAAAAGAAGAATGACTGGCATCAATTAAAATTCTGCAGAACATTTATAGCCTAAAAATCATGCTTTCAAAGAATACTTGAGGTTGGGGAAAAACCATAAAGAAGATTATTTTAAGAGAGTGAGAGAGAGAAAGCTGGAAAACAAGAAGATATACTAAAATATTATCAATGGATATCCCTCATTAGAGGGATTAGGAGGAGGGCATAGCAACCCACTCCAGGATTCTTATCTGGAGAATCCCCACGGACAGAGGAACCTGGCAGGCAGCAGTCCATGGGGTCACAAAGAGTCAGATACGACTGAGCGACTAAGCATAGAGGGATTATAGGTAAACTTTTTCTTGTCACTTTCTTATATTTTCCAACTTTTTTCCAAAGCCTGTCTTGTTTTCTATTCATGAGGAATATCATTTTTGAAAATAAATTGATTCTATGTGATCATAAAGATTTTGGATATAATGGAACAGACACTATAAAAATCGGAATATAGTTACAGCCATGTTTATCCAGAGTCATCCGAGAATTGTTATATAGAAGGGAATTTTCAATATAACTGGATTATCCCTTTAAGCACTGATATTTTTTAAGGTTTTTCTATATTTTGTATTAATATTAATTAGTTTCTATATTCTGTATTCTATATCAATAATTCTAAAATACTTATCTGCTGTCTTAATCTAACAATGATTTTTCTTGATGAGTACAGGGAAGGCTTCGAGGACAATTACTGCTTCTAGGCCTTTTTGCTTTTGCATAAAATATCCCAAATTTCTAATTGTAGCATCACCTTTTTACAGTATTTGTTCTTCCCTCTGTCAAGCCGCCAACAGTCCTAATTTCTTCTTGTAATTGCCTTCTTTCATGTCTCCTTATCTGAGCAAATCAATGGTCAGTTTTGTCGGAAAAATGGCAAAAACGTAATAATAAAGCTAAATATTAGTAAAGTAGCCACATTTAGCAGAGAAGGCAATGGCAACCCACTCCAGTACTCTTGCCTGGAAAATCCCGTGGACGGAGGAGCCTGATAGGTTGCAGTCCATGGGGTCACAAAGAGTCAGACACGACTGAGCGACTTCACTTTCCCTTTTCACTTTCATGCATTGGAGAAGGAAATGGCACCCCACTCCAGTGTTCTTGCCTGGAGAATCCCAGGGACGGGGGAGCCTGGTGGGCTGCTGTCTATGGGGTCGCACAGAGTCAGACACAAGCGACTTAGCAGCAGCAGCAGCCACATTTAGAACTTGCTACAGCTACTTTCACTTCTCAGACCTCTATTTCACCTGCGTCTGTGCTCCTCTTTCTAAAGAGTGAAATTGCCAGAAAAGTGAATTTCAGATAAGATGCAAGGTCATAGCGATTTCCTAACTGACTTGAAAAGAAAACTTACTAAAGTTTGAATTCAGGGCAAGCTGATCAGAACTCCAAATTCAGTGTGGTCTCAAGCGGGCCTTTTAAGGGCTCTTGAATTTCAATGACTGTTCTCATCGCATCAGAAGCATTCTGCATTCACTCTCCCAAGGGTGATCCATGGGCTAGCAGCATCAGTATCACTTGGGAGATTGTGGGACATCTCAGGATGCGTCGGAGGCCCTCCCCTGACCTATTGGAGCAGAATCTGCTTGTTGACAAGATCCCTAAGTAAATCACAAGCAGGTCAAAGTTTCAGCAGAACTGAGTTAAAACAACACTACTTAAATTTGTTCATGTATCCCTGGGCCCATGCCCTTAAAGCTTATTCAAATAAAAGAAGTTTCTCTCTCTCCTTTCTCTTTCTCATTGGGAGCAGGTTGTAAATCATTTTCACTTACACATGTTTCTTTTAAAATAAAGAAAAGTGGAGAATTCCTTCTTCTCCATGTTTCTTACTCATGGGTTTGGCAGCTTCCGAGGGCAATTTTTTCCCCTCTGATTTGAAAATTATCAATTACTTTGGGAACGATAGACACAGAGCTCCAAATTGCTGCTTCTCTCTTGGTCTACAAAATAATATTAAACATCAGAGTTGGGGTGGGGTGGGATGGGGAGATGAAAAACAAAGTAATCAACATATAGTATCTGTCATGAATTAAGAGCTTAGTGAATATAAATTTCGTTCTGGTGTTTCAAAAGTATTTTATTCTTTGGCATTTAAAAATTTTTTTGAAATTATGACAATCATAATATGATTGAAAACATACATATGTATATATTGCCACTATTATTATAAAAAGAGATATAATCATATTTTTAAATCTCTTAATTAAAACTCATGTGAAAATAGATATGGAAACCAAGATTGAAAAGAATATATCTAGTTGACTCATCAAACTTTTCATTTTCATTCAACTTTTGACTTCATCCTAACAAATAATTATTGAGAGTCTTATAAATGTACAGCAATGTGGTAGGATGCAAAAATTAAATCTTAGTAGTCCTTAGCCCAACTGCTTATATATAAAGATAGCTGATTAAAAAGATAAGATAGATCCACATTCTTGCATGTGTGCTGAGTCATGTCTGACTCTTTCTGACCCATGGACTGCATCTCGCCAGGCTCTTCTGTCCATGGAATTTTACAGGCAAGAATGCTGGAGTGGGTTGCCATTTCCTCCTCCAGGGGATCTTCCCAAACCAGGCATCGAACCCTCATCTCCTGAAGCTCCTACAGTGGCAGGAGGAATCTTTACTGTTAAGCCACCTGGGAAGCCCAGATGCACATTAATAAGGGTAATCAGAGAAGAAACTGCCAAGTACTGTAGAGTTTATCAGTTAAGATATTTTAGGTGTAATGAACTGACTCTGGGAATTTAAGCAAAAAAATTATTGAAAGGATATCGGGTGTATATTATTCAGGATAGGATAAGCTATGGTGCTGTAACAAACATCCCCCTAATCATAATTTCTAGGTCATGCTACAGTCCTTGTGGGTCAGCAGAAGTTCTGCTTTTCACCGACTGGGGACCCAGATGAACGGAGGCTCCACAATCATTTATAGCCACATCACCTGAAACATGTAGCCTCCTTGGTGACCACACTGGGATCTCTAGAGACTGGAGATTTGCACAGGGGTTTTTTCACTGCCTCAGCCTGAAAGTGACACGTGTCATTTCTACTCCATTGTCATCAGTAAGAACTAGTCACGTGGTCTGCCCTAACTGCAGGGGACTGGAAATTGTAAGGGGAAAATGGAATCATTGGTGATCTTACTGTCTCCGCTACAGGTAGGTTCAGAGACTCAAAGAAAGAGCTGAAGAATCACCTCCTGCGCTGAACGGGCATGACAGCAGCTCGGGGGACCCAGCTAGCAGGAGCTGTGAGGACGCAGTCAAGCTGCCATTCCTTGGCAGTTTCTTGTCACCCGTCTCAGGATTTGTACCGGAAGGAGAGAGCAGCTGATTGGCCCAGTCAGGTTTTATGTCCCACCCAAGACAGAGGTAAGTGGACGACGTGATTGACAGTTCCACCCAAAAGAAGGAGCAATCATCCATCCAAACAAAACTGGTCCGCTGTTACAATGGAAAGGGAGGGTGAAGGCAGGTGGGCAAAAACACACACCTGCTCCAGAGCTGATCCAAATACCCAAGTGTTCAGGATTGACATTATTGAGAAGGATTTATAGAAGAGGTGACATTCAAGCTGAGCCATGAGGATGGGATAAGTATGATGAAGAGGAAACCTAATCTAGGCAACGTGTATGATGCAGAGGAAGAAGATCACCTGTAAGAAAGAGGAGACTAGTTGAGTTTTACCAGAAGAAATGGTTTTCAGGCACCTTTTCACCCCAGCACTCCCAGTTTGTCTTTGCTCCACTGGGTATCAGCTCAGGGGACACCAGGGAGTGGGGGCTGGTGGTAATGGCTCAACCTCCATCACGAGTTGGAGGCCTTGGTCTTCTGTCCTGGCCAAGATTCTCAGTTCTCCTCGTGGCCTCTCCTGGGGTCCACTTACACTTCCTTGTGCATGGTCTCCGGGTGATTAGATCACTTATCTGATGGCTTAGGGCTCCTGAGGAGGCCCTAAGTGGAATCTGGTGCATCGTCCTGACCCAGAGTGACACAGCATCAGGCCCTCTGCAATCGAAGAGCTAAAGTATTTGACAAGACCTGTGCAGATTCAGAGTGGGAAGGAGCTGCACAAGACTGTGGCTGGTGGATCATGGGAGATGGGCTCTACTGGGGGCCATCTTTGGAAACCAGGTACCATGGAGGATATACTTACTCTCGCGCTTCTTACTCCCAGCCTCCAGTAGGAGGTATGTGGTAAGAAGTGAGAAGTGGGTAATGTTGCAAGAAAGGTAACTAGAGAGCTAGGTTGTCTAGGCATCAAACATCAGCCAAAAGGTTTGACACTTCTGTTTTTCGTTTTTTCCCCCTATTTTTTGATCGCACAGCCTGCAAGATCTTAGTTCCCCAACCAGGGGTCAAACCTGGGCCCCCTGCAGTGGAAGTGCGGCATCTTAACCACTAGACCTGCAGGGAAGTCCCCAGAGCTTAAACTTCTAAAATATAAATGAGGGAATTCCCTGGTGGTCCAGTGGTTAGGACTCCACGCTTTCACTGGTGTGTGTCTGGGTTCAGTCTCTGATCGAGGAACTAAGATCCCACAAGCTATGTGGTATGGCCAAAAGTTAATAAATAAATAAAATAAAAAAATATAAATGAAAATGATAGTACTGGTGGGGATTGGGGAAGAGAAGTTTTCCTTTTCATGAGCCTCTTTCCAGATCTCCCCTGTATGTTTTATTCACCAAAACTGAATCACATCACTACCCTCTTGGTGCAAAGGAGCCTAAGATAGTGAAATCTGTCAAAGAGGATTAGAACTGCTGTTTCTGGCTTCAGTCCACCATGATTCATTCTCTGGGTATGAGCTGTGGCAGCCTAAATGAAGTGGGAGGTGAATAGGCTAAACACAGGAGCTGCCAGCAGCAACAAAAGGCAGTGTGTTGCTTTAGTTCTGCTGATAGGGAATTAGGGCTTGGACTAGGGCAGAAGAAGCAGGGAGAAGGAAATAGGGCAACTGTGAAAACGAATCGAGGAGTGGAGTGGGCAGACCATGGTGGCTCATGGCTGTCTTTCATGAAAGAGCAGGGAAAAGAGAGAGACAGACAAGGGGAAGTCAAAGATGGCGACATGGTTTCCAGCTTGCTTCATTGGATGGTGACACCATGAACTGAGGCTGAGAATACAGAAGGAGAAGTCAAGTTTGAGAAAGATGATGAGCTTGGCCTTTGGCAGTTGGAGTTTGAGAGACAATGAGGGGGAAATGTATACAAACAGTGGGTCATGGAACATTACAATTTGGGAGGACAGGCAGGGCTAGATGTAGAGACTGAAATTATAGTCAAAACCACGCTATCAAATTATGTCTGTACAAACTCCAAAAGAAGGCACATCTGAGCACTCATAGAGGAGTCTTCTGGTAAGAGGGATTGGGCGGATGGAGTGCAGGGGAGTAGATCCAAGGAAAAAACATTAACTGACTTTACATCCTTTTGTGTCCTCGAAGTTTTGATAACAGACATCTATCCAATAAGGGAAATGTAAGTTCGTAAACAAGCTGAACAATAAGGAGAGTGCTGGAAGGAAAAGAAGAGGATGTGGTGAATGATCCCATTTTGAGGGCAGGATGAAAGAAAGAGGAAAAGATGATCAGAGTCTCTGTATGGAATCTTGTGGGCATCCAATGCTGGAGACCTAGGTTCGATCCCTGGCTTGGGAAGATCTCCTGGAGGAGGAAATGGCAACCCCCACTCCAGTATTCTTGCCTAGGAAATCCCCTGGACAGAGGAGCCTGGCGGGGCTGCAGCCTTCGGGGGTCACAAAGAGTCGGACGCAACTTAGCAAGTAAACACCAATAGCGTGGAATCTTGTAAATCCATGCAGGAGGACATTTGAGGAAGAATGGGAGGTTGCAGAGGTGAAGGAGACTGGGTAGGGCCTGGGGTGGGAAAGGCCTTTGTGTTGAAGCTACCGCTGTTGACTCTAGAAAGTTCTACACGTGTGGAGATGAAATACGGTCACATAGAAATGTGACATAAGGCGAGAACACGGCAGCTCAAGAAAGCACTAGGGGGAGAGAAACAATATTTCTTAGCAACAGGAGGTCAATCACACCCTTAAAATGTATTATCCCATCCGTCTTCCCATTTTCGCTAGTTTTTGACCTGAGGGGGCCCCGCACCCAGTGTAAAGGCTCGGCCTACACAAGGCGCCCGCCAGTTATTCCTGTAACATCCTGCAACACCATGGGACCGGTAGTTGTTGTGGTAAAGGTACGTTGTGCATTTGTCTTTCCCACGAAATTTTTTCTAGCCACAAAATTAACCAGAAACAAAAGAAGCATAACCCCTGCCTCCCCCTCCCCCTTTTCTCAGCAACAGAAAGACAGAGTCTCTGATACAAGAGAATGAATGGCATGCCAAAATTAAGTTAGAAATACCACCGAAACCAGGTGAGGATAGGCATGGGTTTCTTCGCCAGCCCCCGGCGGGCTGACCCCCGTGTTGCCATTCCAATTACGGAACGCCGTGGATTAAACGAACAGGGCTGTGGAATCAGATGGAGGGCAAACTAAGCCCAAGGGGGTTGGATTGTTCACTTGCACATGATTCCTCCCTGCCTTGTGTGTTTTCTTTGGCTGTGGGTTCACCTGTTCTCTGATGGGTACACTGCAGAGCTGCCTATGAGGCCAACACATGTATTTGTGGAACAAGAAACATTACCTATCTATGACCTCCGCTGGCAGCCAGCTCTTGTGTTAATATGAGTCTGGCCAAGGGAGTGGGGGCTGGAGAGTGATGCTCAGTGAAAGCCCTTACCAGGGCCCCAGGAGCCCAAGATTTCCAGCCCGATACTGCCACTTTCTTTCAATAGTGCTGCTAAGTTGCTTCAGTCGTGTCCCACTCTGTGCGACCCCAGAGACGCCAGCCCACCAGGTTCCCCCGTCCCTGGGATTCTCCAGGCAAGAACGCTGGGGTGGGTTGCCATTTCCTTCTTTCAATAGTAACTGAACATAAATTTCTATAATAACAGATTCAATGGAGTTGCTTTCCAGGTGGCACTAGGGGTAAAAAACCTGCCTGCCAATGCAGGAGACACAAGAGATGTAGGCTCGATCCCTGGATTGGGAAGATCCCCTTGGAGGAGGGCACAGCCATCCACTCCAGTATTCTCGCCTGGAGAACCCCATGGACAGAGGAGCCTTGCAGACTGCAGTCCATAGGGTTCCAAAGATTTGGATGCGACAGAAACAACTTAGCATGCACACATTCAATGGAATACTTTCAGCTGCTAATACCAGAACCCCTAACTCAAAGTAACCCTCATAATAAGGACATCTCAAATCTACCTTAACAGTTTTCTAAGACAGGGAGTTCCTAGATTGGGGGAGCAATTCAACAGTGTCATAAAGCTCCCTGACCTTTGCATCTTTCTGCTCTGACAATTTCAGCATGTTGACTTTTGATTTTATCTCTGCCCTCATTGTCACAGCAGGGCTGCCACAGCTCCAAGCATCACCTCTTTCTCTTTAATAGTATCCAAGGTCTCTATCTTTCTGTCTTTTTATCAAAGAGGAAAAATCTTTCCCAGAAGCCTCTTGCATACTTTTATTCAAGTCCTGTTGTTCAAAATTGGGGTACATTTTCATATCACAGCTGCAAGCAAAGCTGGGAAGGTGAGTACTTTGCATTTTCAGTTTCTAGAGCAGAAAAAAAAGGAGCTGAGAATGACTGTTGGGTAGGCAGCCAAACATCCACAACAAGTAAGAAAAATGAGACAAACAAGTAATAGTAACTAATATTAATTAAGTTACTGGTATGAGACAGGCACTCTTCTAAGGAATTAATAATATTTTACCTTTGTTCATCTCAACCAAACTACTATGAGACCAGTCTCACTTTAGAGAGGCTGGGAGAGGTTTCACAAATTTGCCTTGGTTTCACCATTAGAAAGCCCCCTCTCGGGGTTTTGGAGACCAAGGTCAGTGAAACATTTCTTGATCTCAGAAGACACAATTCAGAGGATGATCCAAGCCAGAAAGTAAATCATTGCAATGTGGTGAGGTAGGTGCTGATAGATGCATAATAGGGTGTGAGTTAGTAAGAAACTGTCTGGCCTCAGCATCCCTTGCCCCCTCCCCTAGGCAAGCAAAATCACCCTGTGTTTCCAGTGAAAGCTCCCAGGGAGGAAAGGATGAGAGAGAAGAGCTCAGAGGAGATGAGTAGAAGCAGCCAGTTCTCCAACTGGAAAAAGGGAAATGAGGGCATTTGGGGATCATCTGACAATGCTGTGCAGACTCAAGTTACCCAGAGAGGTGACAGGATCCTAGATGGCATAATGATGTGATGCTATGAGGGGACGCTTCACTCAGCCACTGCCAGACACTCATGCCCCCTGGCTGGGAGGGACCTGGAAGGATACCCACCTTCCAGGGTCTGGCAGGATTGGACAATAGCCTCTCGGTGGTACCCAGAGGGCTCTGCATAATTGTTTGCACTGCAAACATGCCTCCACCCTCTGTCTCAGCCTGGAGGCTGAAAGAGTCTACAGCAACTGCTTAGAGTGATTTATCATGCTCTGGGGCATGAGCTCTTAGCACTAGACTTAATTTTATTGTGGAACAACAAATTCCTGTGTTGTGTCATACCTCCAAAGAGAGAGCCAGCCTGACTTTACAACTACATGCACAGATAGATGGAAATGCTAAAAAAGGAATCTCTGTCTCTGCCATGGGAGAAGGGATCCAGGAATATCTCCACAGATAAAGCACAGGTGAAGCAGGGTACTGAAGGATGAACAGGAATTCATTAGGTGGGGACAGGGGGGCTTCCCTGGTGGCTCAGATGGTAAAGTACCTGCTTGCAATGCAGGAGACCCAGATTCGATCCTTGGGTGGGAAGATCCTCTGGAGAAGGAAATGGCAACCCACTCTAGTACTCTTGCCTGGAAAATTCCATGGACAGAGGAGCCTGGTAGGCTACAGTCACAAAGAGTCATACACGACTGAGCAAGGGACAAGAGAGGAAAAAGATCTAGGCAAAGTCAAAGAGCTATCAAAGACATTGCTCCTCCTCAGAACTGTCAACATTCTGCTGCTTCTGCTGCTGCTAAGTCACTTCAGTCATGTCCGACTCTGTGCAACCCCATAGACAGCAGCCCACTAGGCTCCCCTGTCCCTGGGATTCTCCAGGCAAGAACACTGGAGTGGGTTGCCGTTTCCTTCTCCAATGCAGGAAAGTGAAAAGTGAAAGTGACTGAGCATCGGGCAAATGGCATTGAAGTCAGGTGATGACTCTGGTGAAGAAGACATCGGGGTTTTACCTTTTTTAAAAAACTTTTTATTTTGTATTAGAGTAGAGCCAATTAACAATGTTGTGGCAGTTTCAGGTAGACAGCAAAGGAACTCAGCCATACATGTACCTGTATCCATTCTCCACCAAACTCGCTTTCTATCCAGGCTGCCACATAACATTGAGCAAAGTTCCCTGTGCTATACAGTAGGGCCTTGCTGGTTATCCGTTTTACTTATTTTATCTTTGGTTGTCCTGGGTCTTCCTTGGTGCTCACGGGCTTTCTCTAGTTGCTGTGATCGGGGGCTACTCTCTTGATGCTGGGCGTGGATTTCTCACTGCGGTGGCTTCTGTTTTTGCAGAACATGGGCTCTCTGGGGACATGGGCTTCGACAGCTGCAGCGTGTGGGCCCAGGGGTTGTGGTGCACAGGTTTAATTGCTCCTTGGCATGTGGAATATTCCTGGACCAGGGATCAAACCCTTGTCCCCTGCATTGGCAGGTAAATTCTTACCCACTGTACCACCAGGGAAGTCCTGATTATCCATTATAAATATAGCAGTGTGTGCATGTTGATCCACTGGAGTTTTGTCTTAATCTCCAAGACCGTGAGTAGGTAAGCCCATCTCTTAAAACTGCAGAAACGAGTTTGAATGAGAATTTTCCAAACCTGCACTTTTACATAGGAGAACATTTTCTTATTCAGGAAAACCCTCCGTAAGCTGATATTAACTGTAACTCCAAAATAAAAACCAGATGTACCAGGGACACATTTTTCCTTGACCACACTGTCTTGAACATGATTTCACTAAAAAAATTAAATTAAGCCCCACCCTGTATGTGCAGTGACAAGGCTGCTGAGAAAGCTAACCTTCATCGGAATGGGAGAACTCTATTACATCCAGAGTCGAGTGAAAATCCAGTCGGATCCAGTCCATATGGGGGATGAGAGCCTTGTGGTTTTCATCCACACAGATGACTTCCAGAATGTTGGCTGCCTTCTGCTGTCACCCCCAAGCTGACTCTCTGATGGAGGAGATAGGATTCTTCATGTGGCCCAGATTCCCTGGGGACACCAGGCAGCTGTTTCCCACTGAGCTGGCCAGGACCTCCCACCAGCTCTGTTCCCAGAGTGGAGAACCAGCCCAGGTCAGCCCACTTCCGGAGACTCCGTCCTCCCCAGGCAGGCTGTCTCCAACTAAAACCTGAAGTACCTTGAGACTTCCCTAGTGGGCCTGTGGTTGGGAGTCTGCCTTCCAACGCAGGTCACGTGGGGTGATCCCCGGTTGGGGAAGGGAAGCTAAGATCCCACATGCCTTGGGGCAAATGAGCCCAAGCGCTCCAGAGCCCATGTGTCACAACTAAGACCCAGCCAAATAAACAAATAAATACCAAAAAAAGAAAATGTAAGTGCTTTGTATCTGTTAGTCACTCAGTCGTGTCTGACTCTTTGCGGCCCCATGGACTGTAGCCCGGCAGGCTTCTCTGAACATGGAATTTTCCAGGCAGGAATACTGGAGCAGGTTGCCATTAAGTGCCTTAACTGGGTCTAAAGCAGTGTTTTTTCAAACTGAAGGTCATGACCCATCAGTAGCTTATAAAGTCAATTTTTTGAGTCATGACTTCTAATGCTTTCACCATTATATTTATTATTTATTATCATTTAAGGTTTGAAGGGTGGAATGACTCACTTTTTAAATGTTCTTGATTTTTGGCTGAGCTGGGTCTTCACTGCTGCGAGGGCTTTCTCTAGCTGTGGCGAGCGGGGGCTGCTCTTCCTTGCGGTTCTCATTGCAGTGGCTTCACTTGCTGGGCAGCACGGGCTCTAGGGCATGCAGGCTTCAGTGTTTGTGGCACAGGGGCGTAGGTGCCCAGAGGCATGTGGAATCCTCTCAGACCCAGGATGGAACCCAGGTCCCCTGGCATGGCAAGTGGACTCTCAACTATTTTTTATTTAATTAATTGTCTGTTTGTTTTGATCATGCACACATTTATCAGTCACCTATATCTTTTTGATGACTTTTGCCAAAATCTGATTATGAACTTATTCAAACATACCAAACGGAGAAGGCGATGGCAACCCACTCCAGTACTCTTGCCTGGAAACTCCCATGGACGGAGGAGCCTGGTAGGCTGCAGTCCATGGGATCTTGAAGAGTCGGACATGACTGAGCGACTTCACTTTCACTTTTCACTTTCATGCATTGGAGAAGGAAATGGCAACCCCCTCCAGTGTTCTTGCCTGGAGAATCCCAGGGACGGGGGAGCCTGGTGGGCTGCCGTCTATGGGGTTGCACAGAGTCGGACACGACTGAAGCAACTTAGCAGCAGCAGCAGACATACCAAAAAGATGTAAAAAGATATATTTCCACCATCAGATTCCACTATCTAAATATATTTAAAATTTTTAGATGAAGATTTTTTAAGTTTTAGATTCATCTTTAGACTATTTTTTTGGACTTCCCTGGTGCCTCAGACAGTACAGCATCTGTCTACAGTGCAGGAGACCTGGGTTCGATCCCTGGGTTGGGAAGATCCCCTGGAGAAGGAAATGGCAGTCCACTCCAGTGCTATTGCTTGGAAAATCCCATGGACAGAGGAGCCTGGTAAGCTACAGTCCATGGGGTCGCAAAGAATCAGACACAACTGAGTGACTTCACTTTCCTTTCTTAGACTATTTTTAGATTAATTTTTTACATTATAGTTTACCTACCATAAGATTCACCTACTTTAGCATACAGTTCAGTGAGTTTTGACAAATACAGTCAAGCAGCCACCACCACAATCACGTCTCAGGGTGGTGCCTTCATCACAGGAAAACTCTTCCTGCCCTTTTGCAGTGATCCTGCTTCCCACCTGGTCCCTGGCAACCACTGACCTGGTCCCTGGCAACTGCTGATCTAGCATCTCTCCCCAGAGTCTGTCATATGAACAGAATTATGCGGTAAGTGGCATTTTTGAGTCTGGCTTCTTTCATAACACATCGTGTTTTGGAGATTTTTCCATAGTGCTGCGTGTATCCGAAGACTCTTCCTTTTGATTGTTGAATAGCATTCCATCGTGTGACTGAACTGAGGTTCATGTACTCATTCACCAGCTGGGGAACATCTGGTTTTTGGCAGTTATAAATAAAGTCACTGTAAACATTTGCAGACAGATTGCTGTATGGGGCTAAGTTTTCATCTCTAGGATAAATATCTCAGAGTGGAAAAATAGGTTGTAAAGTGTGCTTTATTTTATGAGAAACTGCCCAGCTGTTTTCCACATGACTGTAACATTTTGCATTTCCACCAGAGGTTGTGAGAATTCCAGTTGACTCACTGGCACATGGAACTGTGATGTATTTTTTTTTTTAATTTAATGTGAAAACACGAGCCGTTCTAATGTGTGTTGAGGTATCTCATTGTGATTTTAATTTGTAGTTCCCCAAAAAGTTGNCACTTTATTTTGATTAATTCTGTGTGCCTGTTAGCAAGATGCGTCCTAAGGTAATTACCTCTTTGTTTTAAGCCATTTCTGCTTATGAAAGGTTTCATAGCTGTCTCTTATACACATCCTCATGACACGCTGCTGCTGCTAAGTCACTTCAATCATGTCCAACTCTGTGCAACCCCATAGACGGCAGCCCACTAGGCTCCTCTGTCTCTGGGATTCTCCAGGCAAGAATACTGGAGTGGGGTGCCATTTTCTTCTCCAATGCATGAAAGTGAAAAGCAAAAGTGAAGTCGTTCAGTCATGCCCGACTCTTAGTGACCCCATGGACTGCAGCCTACCAGGTTCCTCCGTCCATAGGATTTCCCAGGCAAGAGTAATGGAGTGGGGTGCCATTGCCTTCTCTGGCTCATGATATGAGGCACTCCCTTATGAAGGTTTTTCACCTTTCCAGTTTGCTTCAAATGTTGATGACTGTAGAGTGGTCGACGTTGGTTCTTCAGCAACTTCTCATGTAGTTTAAGAGGATTAGCTTCAAGATTGCTCTGAATTGGTCGTTGTCAACTTCTGATGGCCAGCCATTGTACTCCTCATCTTCAATGCTCTCATCTCCCTTTCAAAACTTTTTGAAGCACTGCTCCACTGACATCCATTAGCAGTTCCTGGTCTAAATGTGTTGTTCATGTTGTGAATTGTCTCTCCTAGTTTACAACCCATTTTGCATTCAAATAAAAAAAAATTACTTGAATTTGATTTTTGTTTAAGATCATTTCTATAATCTAAAATAAATGTAAACAGCAAGTAGTAAGTCATTAGCAAAAAGCATAATGTGCATTAAAATGATGTATTATAACATTCAGTTCAGTTCGGTTTAGTTCAGTCGCTCAGTCATGTCTGACTCTTTGCGACCCCATGAATCACAGCATGCCAGGCCTCCCTGTCCATCACCCTGTCCATCCCAGAGTTTACTCAAAATCATGTCCATCGAGACAGTGATACCATCCAGCCATCTCATCCTCTGTCGTCCCCTTCTCCTCCTACCCCCAATCCCTCCCAGCATCAGGGTCTTTTCCAATGACTCAACTCTTATAACATTACCACATTTATTTAAGAATGTATTCCAGTATCAAACAGCAAGTTCAATAACGCAAAACAGCAATTACTTTTGCACTAATCTAATATCGGAAAAATACCTATGGGACTTCCCTGGTGGTCCAGTGGTTAAGAATTCACTTATTAATGTAGGGCACATGGGTCCAGTCCCTGGTCTGGGAAGGTTCTGCATGCCACAGAGCAACTAAGCCCAGGTGCCACAACTGCTGAAGCCCAAGTGCTGCAGAGCCTGTGCTTCACAGCAAGAGAAACCACAGCAACGAGAAGGCCAAGCATCAGAAAGAAGAGCAGCCTCCACTCACTGCAGCTAGAGAAAGCCTGTGCAAGACAAGGAAGACCCATCCCAGTCAAAAAATAGATAAATAAAATTTTAAAGGAAAAAAAAACTTACTGTAAAGGCTCAAAAATCAAGACATTGTGGTACTGATAAAAAGAACAGGCAAAGAGATCAGTGGAATGGAATAGAGAGCCCAGAAAGAGATCCAAATAAATATATACAGTCAAGTGGTTTTTGACAAAGAAACAGAGACAACAAATGGAGCAGAGACAGCCTCCTCAACAAATGGTGCTAGAACAGCAGGATACACACGCATACACATTAATGCAGACCCAGACCTTATACCTTTCACAAAGATTAACTCAAAATGGATCATAGGTCTAAATATAAAACACAAAACTATAAAACTGTTAGAAGATAACAGAGGAGAAAACCCAGATGACCCTGGTTATCTCTATGACTTTTTAGATACAAAACCAAAGGCATAATGCATGTATGTGGTAACTGATAAGTCTGGCTTTATTAAATTAAAATTTTCTGCTTTATTAAATTAAAAATTTCTGACTGTAAAAACACTGTCAAGAGAGGGAGTACATAAGTCACAGATTGAGAGAAAGTATTTTCAAAGGCACATCTGATAAAGGATCATTGCCCAAAATATATGAAGAACTCTTAAAGCTCAACAATAAGAACCTAATAAATGTTCTTTAATCATAAAAAGTCCACAACAATAATAAAACAAACAATCTGATTAAAAATAGGCCAAAGACCACAAACAGACACACCATCAAAGAAGATGTATTGATGGCAAAGAAGCATTTGAAAAGATACTCCAATTTATATCTCATAAGGGAAATGCAAATTAAAACAACAAGATACCACTACACACCCATTAGAATGGCCAAAATCTGAAACACTGAAAATGAATTGCTGGTGAGGATGTGGTGCAACAGGAACGTTCATTCACTGCTGCCAAGAATGTAAAATGGTACAGCCACTTTGGAAGACATTTTGGTAGTTTTTTTTAACAAAATCAAACATATTCTTATGATCTAATCCAGCAATCTCACTCCTTGGTGTTTGCCCAAGAAGTTGAAAATTATGTCCACAAAAAAACCTTCATACAGATGTTTAGAGTAGCTTTACTCATAACTGCCAAAACTCAGAAGCAACCAAGATATCCTTCAATAAGTGAAGGTATAAACAAACGGTGGTATATCCAGACAATGGAATGTTATTCAGCACTGAAAAGAGATGAGCTATCAAACCAGGAAAAGACAGAAATCTTAAATGCATGACAGTAAAATAAAGAAGCCAATCTGAAAAGGCTACATATTGTGTAATTCCAGCTCCATGACGTTCAACAAAAGGCAAAACAATGGAAACAGTGAAAAGATCACTGGTTGTCAGTGGCTGGGGGCGGATGATGAGAAGAGAGATGAATAGTTGGAGCACAGAGGTTTTTAAGTGACGGGAAAATATTCTATATGATACGGGAATGATGATGTCCATAGAAGCACAAGTCCTTAGTGTGTTCAAGTCCATGTGAGACCAAGAATGAACCATAATGTAAAGTCTGGACCTTGGGTGACTGTGATGTGGCAATGTACTCTCATCAGTTGTAACAAGTTCTGGTGGGAGATGCTTATAGTGGGAGAGGTTATGCATTTGTGGAGGAAGAGAGTGTATGGAAAACAATCTCTGTGCCTTCCTTTTAATTTTTCTTTAAACCTAAAACTGCTCTAAAAGAATAAAATCTTAATTTTTTTAAACCAATTCCTTATACAAGCAATTTCCCCCAATCTTGAAAGCAGAAACTGTGTTCATTTCATTTCTGCATCTCTTTATCCAATACCATTTCCATCACCCTCTCAGTCCTTGGCACAGTTCAGTATTTAGAGTTTTTTGGAGGAACTAAATTATTTCATTTTAGAGGCAGGAAGTTCTATATGAAAGCAAATGTACTCATTGGGCATAAACCCTTTCTTCTTACTGGTAAACCACCATGCCAACTAAAAATTTTTAATTTGTCTCCTGTCAACTTTACCAACACAGCTCACCTTTTTAGTCTTACCTAATCATTCAGCAAGGCTTGCTCCTTGTCAATTTTTTAATGAAATCCAATTACTAATATCTATTGAATAATTAATTTGCAAGAATGTCTTATGAAGAGAACAATGAACTTTGCTGTTTAATACCCTACCCCAAGTTTCTTTGAACAAATTGCCTTTATTTAATACTGTCTTTTCAGAAACATCATGTTTTTAAGTCTGTTGCCAATGTCAAGTCATTTTTATTTTGTATCAAGCATCCTTTCCCCCCCCTTTTTTTGCTGCACCCACAAAGCTTACAGGATCCTAGTTTCCCCATGAAGGATTGAATTTACATCCTCCGCCATGACAGCATGAGTCCTAACCACTGAACCACCAAGGAACTCTAGGGATCAAGTATTTTTTAATAAGTGGCAGAAATTAAATTGGCTCTAGCATAGCATAGCATCATGTTTATAATATTTATTGCTAATAATAATGATATGTCAGAATAGGTTCTAAACAATAGCTGGGAAGTTAAAACATCATCATGGTTGACAAAGGCAGAGCTAAAGAAAAGGGAAGAACCAGGTCACTAAGAGGGGAAAGTGAGTGTCAATGTCACAATTCAAACCAAAAAACAAAAACAACAAAAAAACACACCACCTTATACAACAGCTGCACATAATTCAGCCCCAAACTCTCCCCAATGCCACTAGCACCCCACCAAAGATATTAAATGGAAAATTCCAGAAATAAACCATTCATAAGCTTAAAACTGCATGCAGTTCTGAGTAGCAGGATGGAATCTCATGTCAAGCCACTCCATCCCAGCCGAGGAGTGACATGCCAGATTAATTCTGCAAGAGAAGCAGCACAGAGAAAAGCCTCCGGGTTTGTGTTATATCTACAGAGACCTTCTTCAGTGTTTTCATAGCTGGTCTTCTTCCAGGATTACAGACAAAAGAGGCTCTCTCTCCTGGCTGAGCACCTCAGCGCTCCCCTGAAATGACCACTCATCACTGAAGCAGAAGGTCCTTCTCTGACACCTCCCCATACTGTGTGGCCTTGAGCAGGAATGCAAATATCCTCTCACCCACCGTGTGCCCTTTTAACAGCCAGCGGAGACTTGGCACTATTAAGTTACCAATTTCCTCTTGTTACCTAATAATAAGTGGACGAATAGGTAAGGCGAGAGAATAATTACAGTGGCATGTAGCTGATTAAGTAGAGGATTAGGAGTCAAAAGAGTGAAATCTGAGTCCAGGTCTGAAACATGAGCTAGAGGTTAGATATCTCAACTGGTCATTTAACTTTCTCTATTTCCCAGTTTCAGTATTTAACTGGAGGCCATGAGACCCATATCAAAGAACTGTTCAGATAGTTAAATCAGATAATGCAAGTGAAAAAAAAAAAAAAAAACCCTGATAAACCCTAAAGCCCTAGCAGATATTCATCTAGTCAGTCATTTATGCAGTTTTCATCAACTGTACATTGAATACCTACTGTATGCTAGCTGCAGTTCCAGGCATAAGCAGTACAAATGTCTCTAAGACAAAGTCCCTGTCCTCATAGAGCTTAAAATGTAATATAGAAGGTATGTGAAAGGTTTATTTTATGTATTGGCCTGGCTTGGCCAACTATACCAAGATATCTGGTCAAACACTATGGATGTTTCAGTGAGGGTGTTTTTGGATGAGGTTTACATTTAAGTGACAGATTTTGAGTAAAACTTGTCCTCCATAATGGGTGGGCCTTGTCTAATCAGTTGAAGACTTTAAAACAGAACCCAAAACTGACCCCTTTCTCCCCATCTCAACCCTGCCCCCAGCGAGGAGGTGTCTACCGGCAGACAGGCTCTGACTTCAACTGCAACACCAGCTTTCTTGGGGTTTCAGCTTGGTAGTCTTTGTACTTCAACCACAGCACTGGCTTCTCCTCNGATGCTGGGAAAGATTGAAGGCAGGAGGAGAAGGGGACGACAGAGGATGAGATGCTTGAATGGCATCACCGACTCAATGGACATGAGTATGAGTAGGCTCTGGGAGTTGGTAATGGACAGGGAGGCCTGGTGTGCTGCAGTCCATGGGATCTCAAAGAGTCAGACACGACTGAGCAACTGAACTGAACTGAACTTACCGTCTTAGAAAGGATTAGAATCTAACCATGAAGACATAGGAGGGCGTGGCCTCTTGGCACTCCTAGAGTCCTTCTGCCTCTTTCTCTCCTGTCCGCTGGGTCTCAGCTCGCACTGGATGATTGCAGCACCCCAGCTGCTAACCAGCTGTGTCTCCTTCGGGTTCACCATCTGTGCAACTGCCAGAGGGATTGTTCTGAAACCCACAATTGAAACTCTCTTGCCTTGGTTTGAAAACCTTTTTTTAATTACTTATTTTATTTTTTGGCTGTGTTTCTACAATTGCAGTGCACAAGTTTAGTTGTCCTGTAGATCGAACCCATGTCCCCTGCATTGGAAAACGGATTCTCAATTATTGGACCACCAGGGAAGTCCCAATTTGGAATCTTTTTTTAACTGAGGATAATTGCTTTACAGAGTTTTGTGGTTTTCTGCCAAATATCCAATCTGGAATCTTTTGATGCTGCACATCACTTGAGGCTGGTGATCAAGACCTTTTGTAATATGACCCTAAGCTGGATTGCTTGCCCCAATTAGGCACTCCCTGAGATATACATGTACATCCCCAACCCTTGCTCGTGCTGCTTTTTCAGCCCAGATGCCCATCTTCTTTCTAGCCTCCTTTAGAATGCTTCCATGGAAGCTCTCTCCTTTTCAGAGATGCCTTCAGGACCCATTTCAGAGGCCTCCTTCCTTGGAAGTCCCTACGCTTTCTGTTTGCATAGTTTTATCCCTGATCGCAATCTGGTTGTGTTCAATCTGACTACTGTCTCTTGAGTCCTCATTGCTATGAACTACAGGTCAACATCAGGGGAAGAGAAAGAAGACAAGTAAGGGTGGGTCTTTGGCCTTGGGAAGCCCACTGTATGATGGGAGGGTCTTCTGAGAGCCCTGCGGTCAAATTACCTTTTAAAGATTAGAAACCTGTTTCCTTTGGCCCAGTGGTTCTAAACCAGGGGCCACCCCTAACTCCCACTCCAGGGGGCATGGTGGCAAAGCCTGGAGACATTTTGGTTGCTACAATGGGCAGATGCATCTGGAATCTAGTGGGTAGAGGTCAAGGATGCAGCTAAACATCTCACAATGCATGGGANGGTTCTAAACCAGGGGCCACCCCTAACTCCCACTCCAGGGGGCATGGTGGCAAAGTCTGGAGACATTTTGGTTGCTACAATGGGCAGATGCATCTGGAATCTAGTGGGTAGAGGTCAAGGATGCAGCTAAACATCTCACAATGCATGGGACACATTCTCATGACAAAGAATCACCCAGATCAAAATGTCAGTAGTACCAAAATTGAGAAACTCTGGTTTAACCTTTAAGCAATGGAGAGCCACAGGGAGAAGTTCACCCAAAAGAGAGAGGTTTAACTCTGTGAACTCTGATAGCTGAGTCCATGGTGACTTAGAGGAAGGCAGCCCTTGGAGACAGTATAATTCAGGACGTTTTTCCCTTTCTCCCAGGAAATCAGTGAAGTAAGCAGGCCTTCAGCCAGAAACACTAAGCTCTATAGACATTGCTCTCAGATGGCAAAATCGTACACATGGCAACAAGCACGGTGTTGCTGTCAGTTAGTTTCCTGAGAAGAGTTTCTTTCTCCTGAGGAAGCGTGCTCACTCAGCACTCATCAGCTATGCTCTCTGAAGCAAGTTTCATACCCTGTCTGTGCCTTTTCCTCCTCTGTAAATGGACCCAGTTCCTAGAGTTTTTGTGAGGACTAATCAGTATATGACAGGAGCCTACAACAGAGTCTGGTACACAGTGCCACGTTGCTCCATAAATGTGACATCACATTCATGATGATGATTTTATCTCTTAACATCATCCTCTCATCACCACCGCCATCACCACCTCCATCCTTATCACCATCGTCATCCTCAGCTTCGTCATCCTCACCATTAACATCACCGCCATCATCACAAACGGCATCATCCCAGCCACCACCACCGATATCATTCCCATCAGCACCATCATTGTCGTCACCTCCATCCTTATCACCATCATCATCATCCTTGCTTTCTCTTGGAAGAAACCTTGTTTCTTGGCCCCACCTTATTTGTGGTTTGATTGGATGTCAGTCAGCCCCAAAGGTGGCAGCAAAAGGGATCCACCTTCAGCCCCACTGACTCCTCAGACCCATAGTCTCTCTTGCAGAGCTTGGTTCAAGGTTGTTATCAATTCCTCATGTCCTCAGTCCCCCAAAATCAGGTGATCCAGGCCAGCTTGGAGACCCCAGTGAGCTCCAGTTCTTACAATAAACTCCCTGGATCTGCTCTGTTAAACTTCAGAATGACAAAAAGCCAAGTCACAGAAGTGTAAACAGTCAAATTTCTCCCCTGGAGAAATGGTGTCTGGCAGTTGACCGCAGCTGGTGTGATTCAGCTGTGCAAAGATGTCAGGGCCCCCGTGTTGGGAAAATGCTTCTCTCCTTTCCAGAATTTCAGATATCGCTGGTTGCTGGAGTTGCTTCTGTAGTTTGCAGGCCCCAGAACATCCACACTGTGCGGTCGTCTTAGCCTTCTCTCGTGGCAGCAAGATGGTCTGTGTTCACAACAGTGAGACCCCTTCTGTCGTGTGACGCTAACGGTTGCCCCGGAAGCACTTCCCCCATAATACTTGGACGTCCTCGTACATTTCGTTGGCAGAGCTGGATCATCCAGCAACCCCTCGGACAAGGGAGGCTGGGAAAGTTGGAATGGGATTGTCGTGATCAGCTGAAACAAATCATGCTCCATTACCTCAGGGAGGGTGGGTGGCTGCCCTGAGGAAGTCTGGGTTCTGTTGGCAAGAGAAAAAAAGGAAGGTGGGTGTCGCGGGTCGGCAGCAGGTCAATACAATGGCTGCAAAACAAACCATCCCCAGACTTAGTGCATTTCTTTTGCTCCTGAATCTGCAACCCGGTCGGGCCCAGTGGAGAGAGTTTGTGCTATTTGGCGTCAGGCTGAAACTGTCACAGCGTTCATTTGGCTCATGGCTTTGCAATCTGGTCAGGGCTCAGTGGACTCCGCTCGGCCCTGTCTCCCTTTTTATCAGGAGTGGAGCTGAAAACATCGGAAGTCTCCCTCGCTTGCGCATGGGCCTGGGCTGACAAGTTCCCAACAGCTGGGGATCCTCAGGCCTTCTATCTCTTTCCATGTGCTCTCTCTAGGATGAGTGGTGGCTTCAGCATAGCTGGACTTCTCACACATGTCAGCTCAAGGATCCCAAGGTATGGGCTGAGAGAGAGAGACAGAAAGGAAGGGAGAGAAGGAGAGAAGGAGGGAGGGATGGAGGGAGGGAGAGAAAGAAACAAAGAAAAATCAAATAAGGAAGAAAGAGAAAGGAAGAAAGAAAAAGATTCTATACACAGACCTTCTACCCATCACAAAAAGTAACCCAAATGGATCATAAACCTAAACGTATAATACAAAACTATAAAACTTCTAGATGACATAGGAGAAAATCTAGGATCTAGATTTGGCAATGATTTTTTAGATACAACACCAATAGCATGATGCGCCAAAGAGAAAACTGAATAACTTGGATCTCATTAAGAGGCAAAACTTCCACTTTACAAAAAAAAAAAAAAAAATTGTTAAGAGAATAAAAAGCCACAGGCTTGTAAAAAAATCTTTGCAAAGCACATGTCCAATTAAGGACTTGTATCCAAAATATACAAAGAATTTTTTTAAACTCAACTCTAAGAAAAGAAACAACCCAATTTAAAAAATGCACAAAAGTTCTTAACAGATGAAAAAGAAGATACACAGATGGCAAATAAGCATATGAAAATATGTTCAACATAATGTATCTTGATGGAACTTGCAAATTAAAATGAGATAGCATTACACATCTACTAGACGGGCTAAGATCCAAAAAACCGACAGCACAAAATGCTGGTGGGAATGCAGAGCAACAGGAACTCGCATGTATTACTGATGGAAATGCAAAATGGCTGAGCCACTTTGGAAGAGAGTTTGGCAGTTTCTTACAAAACTAAATATTCTTACCAAATGATCTTAACAATCACACTCCATAGTTACCCAAAGGAGTTGAAAACATGTCCACACAAAAACCTGCACACAAGTGTTTGTAGCAGCTTTATTCATACTTATCAAAAACTGAAAGCAATCAAGGAGTCTTTCCGTAGGTGAATAGCTAAATAAACAATGTATATCTAGACAATGGAATATTATTATTCAGTGCTAAAAAGAAGTGAGATATCAAGGCATGAAAAGACCTGGGGGAGCCTTAAATGCATATTACTAAACGAAAGAAGAAGAAGGCAATGGCAACCCACTCCAGTATTCTTGCCTAGAGAATCCCTTGGACAGAGGAGCCTGGTGGGCTGCTGTCCATGGGGTCGCACAGAGTCAGACACGACTGAAGTGACTCAGCATGCCTGCATGCATTGGAGAAGGAAATGGCAACCCACTCCAGTAATCTTGCCTAGAGAATCCCAGGGACAGAGAATTCTGGTGGGCTGCCGTCTATGCGGTCGCACAGAGTCAGACACACTAACGCGACTTAGCAGCAGCACCAAAGGAAAGAAGCCAGTCTTAAAGAGCCTATATACTGTCAGATTCCAACTATATGACGTTCTGCAAAAAGCAAAATTATAGGGACAGTAAAAAGATCAATGGTTTCCAAGGTTCAGGAGGAAGAAGAGGACGAGGCGAAGCCTAAGAGATTTTCGGGGAAGTGAAACTTCTCTATGTTGCTGCATGCCTGGATGGGCTTCCCTAACGGCTCAGAGGGTAGAGAATCTGCATTCAATGCCGGAGACCCAGGTGCAGTCCCTGGGTTGGGAAGATCCCCTGGAGAAGGGAATGGCTACCCACTCCAGTATTCTTGCCTGTAGAATTCCATGGACAGAGGAGCCTGGCAGGCTACAGTCTATGGGGTCACAAAGAGTCAGACATGATTGAGCAACTAACACTTTCACTTTCACATGAGTGGATAGAGGGCTTCCCACGTGGTGCTAGTGGTAAAGAACCCACTTGCTAATGCAGGAGATGTAAGAGACGCGGGTTCGATTCCTGCATAGCGAAAATCCCCTGGAGGAGGAAATGGCAACCCATTCCAGTATTCTTACCTGGAGAATCCCATGGACAGAGGGGCCTAGCGGGCTAAGTCCAAGGGGTCACAAAGAGTCGGACATGACTGAAATGACTTCACACGTGCACACACACATGCATGAGTGGATAGAAGTCATTATGCATTTGTCAAAACCCATAGAACTGCTCAAGAGCAATCCTACTCCTGGGCATATACCCTGACAAAACCATAATTAGAAAAGACACATGTACACCAATGTTCACTGCAGCACTACTTACAATATTTACAAACATTGTAAATATTTACAGTTTACAACAACCAACCCAGATGTCCATCGACAGAAAAAATTGTATATGTTATACATATACACAGTGGTATATTACTCAGCCTTAAAAAAAGAATGAATTTGATTCAGTTGAACTGAAATGGATGAACCTAAGTACTCTTGCCTTGAAAATCCCATGGACAGAGGAGCTTGGGGCAGGCTACTATCCATGGGGTCGCAAAGAGTCGGGCACGACTGAGCAACTTCACTTCACTTCAGAGCCTGTTACACAGGGTGAAGTAAGTCAGAAAGGGAAAAACTAGTATCATATATTAATGCATATATATGAAATCAAGAGAAATGATACTGTTGAACCCATTTGCAGGGCAGGAANGAGTCGGGCACGACTGAGCAACTTCACTTCACTTCAGAGCCTGTTACACAGGGTGAAGTAAGTCAGAAAGGGAAAAACTAGTATCATATATTAATGCATATATATGAAATCAAGAGAAATGATACTGTTGAACCCATTTGCAGGGCAGGAATAGAGATGCAAATGTGGATAATAGACTTGTGGACACAGTGAGGGGAGGAGAAGGTGGGACAAATTGAGAGAGTAGCCTTGAAATATATACACCACCATGTGCAAAATAGATCACCAGTGGGAAGTTGCTGTGTAACACAGGGAGCTCAGCCTGGTGCTCTGTGATGACCTAGAGGGGTGGGATGGGGGTGGAGGGAGGGAGGCTCAAGAAGGAGAGGATATATACATATACTCTTATGGCTGATTCACGTTGTTGTACAGTAGAAGCCAGCACAACATTGTAAAGCAATTATCCTCCAGTTGCAAATGTTTTCAAATGAAAGAAAAAGGGAAGCAAGTGTGAACCTTAATGTAAACAACACACTTTGAAGTGAAGTGAAGTGAAGTGAAGTGAATTCACTCAGTCATGTCCGACTCTTTGCCACCCCATGGGCTGTAGACCACCAGGCTCCTCCCTCCATGGGATTCTCCCTCCATGGGATTCTCCAGGCAAGAATACTGGAGGGGGTTGCCATTTCCTTCTCCAGGGGATCTTCCCGACCCAAGGATCGAACCCGGGTCTCCTGCATTCCAGGCAGATGCGTTAACCTCTGAGCCACCAGGGAAGCCCAAACAGCATACTTTAGTTAATAATAAAGTAAAAATACCAGGTCACTAATTATTACCAACGTACTGCATTAAAGCAAGTTATGTGACTAATAGGGGAAATTATGCACAGAAGAGAGGGTATATGGGAGCTCTCTATGTATTAATTTTTTGTTAAATCTACAGAAAAATTCTAAATAAATTTTAAATGTTTTTAAACCTGAAAGACAGGATTGAAAACAGGTAATATGATACAGCGTGAGCTGAGCTCATACTGAGACCAAACCTGGCAACTGCCTGGGTTGAGGACCGGAGTTTTTATTACTTTGGGGCCTCCAGGACCCCGCCAAGGCCTGACAGAGAGCAGCCACTAACAAAATTCAGGCAGCTCAGCAGGAACCCGAATAGTGCAACTGGGTGCGAGATGGCAAACTTTACATTTATTATCTCTCTAGGGCTTCAGGACAGTGCCCTGTTTTCATTAGCTGTTTATTTTGACATAATTTCGGACGTACAGAAAAGTGGCAAGTATGAAGAATTCCCATATTCCCTTCCTCTGTGCTGCATGCTAAGTCACTTCAGTCGTGTCCGACACTTTGCAACCCGATGGACAGTACGTAGCCCTCTGGCTCCTCTGTCCATGGGATTCTCCCGGCAAGAATACTGGAGTGAGTTGCCATGCCCTCCTCCAGGAGATCTTCCCAACCCAGGAGTTGAACTTGTGTCTCTTACATCTCCTGCATTAGCAGGTGGGTTCTTTACCACGAGTGCCATATGGGAAGCCCATTCCCTTTCTCTAGATTTCCCAATATCTTCACATCCGATCACATCTAGCCCCGCCTTTCCTAGCTGTTCAGTGCTATTTTTAAAAAATATTTATTTCTATTTATTTATTTGACTGTCCCGGGTCTTAGATGCAGCATGCAAACTCTTAGTTGTAGCAAATGGGATTTAGTTCCCCATCCAGGGATCAAACCTCTGCCCGCCTGCATTGGGAGTGTGTAGTATTAGCCACTGGACCATCAGGAAATTCCTTTCAGTGCTATTTTTACCCCATTTTACAACCAAGCAAACAGGCAGAGGGAGCAGACTCTAAATTGGCTTCTTTCTCATTTTCCTTCTGATCAGAACAACAATGTACATTTATTGAGTGCCTGAATGTGCCTGCCATTGCTCCAAGCACTTTTCATGTATTTCAGACCATAGGAAGTGGGGCCTGTGGTCATCCCCACTTTGCAGACGTGGGAGCTGAGGTACAGTGCCCAATCCACTTTGCCAGGAGTCCCATAGTAAGCAGAGGGGTTAGTGCACAGTCCATCTGGTAGAAGCTAGAGAAGAGAGAAGATGGCTTAAAGATGCAGAAAACAGGGTGGGAACCCAGTTTGGGAGGAGAGGAGGGCAGACAGCTCAGGCCGTACATTTCTAAAGTGAGACTTCTGCCCTCTCTGGATAAATGCCAGTTGCTCAGTCATGTCTGACTCTTTGCAGCCCCATGGGCTGTAGCCCGCGATGCTCCTCTGTCCCTGGAATTCTCCAGGCAAGAAAATTGAGTTGGGTTGCCATTCCCTTCTCCAAGGGATCTTCCCGACCCAGGGATCGAACCTGGGATTCTCTCATTGCAGGCAGATGCACAGATCTTTTACCGCCTGAGCCACCCACAAACTCAGAGACACCAAGACGGAGCCGAAGGTTTCAGGTTTACAAAGGGACCCCAGCACTGTCCAGCCTAAGTCTGCATACCTCCACCTGACCTTCTTCCCCTCTCCTCTCCAGAGGGCTCTCCAGTCAACCTGACCTCCAGGCAATTCCTCCAACATGCTAAGTCTGTTCCTACCCCAGGACTTTTGCACTGGCTGTTCCCTCTTCTAAACTAGTCTAGCCCGTGTCCTCGAAGCTCAAATCTCTCATCCCTGGGGTGGAGACAGGTCGCTCTGTTTTACTCTCTTCTTGGTATCTCTTGTTACCTGAAATATTTTATTCACTTACTGTTTTCCCCCTACTTTCTGGGCTCCATCACGACTTTCACGATGTTGCTTTTCAGGGATTAGTGATCCATGGTGCCTGGGTTCGAACCCCACACCAGTTGCATGATTCGGAACAAGTTTCCCCACAAAGGCTCTGTGCCTCGGTTTTCCCATCTGAAAAACTGGGGGACTGCGCTATAGCTCCCTCACAGGGTAGCTGGCGGTTAACACTAACACATGCAGCGCCTTAGAAAGGGGGCTGCCAGACGGTACCAGCTGTTGATTGAAGAATTGTTTTCTGGAATCCGGCATATGGTAGGCGCTCCGAAAACATTTGTTGAAGGGAAGAACACATATCCGCGTTCAGGAGAAGTTGGGCTTGTCGGAAAAGGGAGCAGGCTTCAAGATGCCCAGCCCCCCAATCCTGAATGCACCTGCCCTCTTGCGGTGAGAGGCAGCTGGGGGGCCTCAGCGGGAATGGCAGGGGCTAAATTCGGGAGCTGGGATTTTATTCTGAAAGCGAGGGGAAGCCCTGCGGAGTTCTCTTGGCTGGGGTGTGACCTCCGGTGGCCGCGGGGCCCAGGCGCTTGGGTCGCCTCCTGGAGAGATCGGAAGCCCCTCGGACTGCGGGGACTGAGGGAACAGGGACGCTGCCGGGACCCGCGGCGGCCCCACCGGGAGGGCGCCCAGGGGCGCGCGGGGCGCGCGGGGCGGGGCGGCGCGAGCCAATGGGCGGCCACGGGGCGGGGCTCAGGAAGCGGGGCGGGCTCGCCCGGCGCCCAGGAAAGCCCCGAGCGGCGCGGCCAGGGCAGGGACGGCCTCCCGGGGGTCCCCAGCTTCCCGCTCTGGGGCCGGCGCGGCGAATGGACCTGGAGCGCGCAGGTAGGACCCGGCTCTCGCGTACGGGTGGAAGGTGGGGGGAATCGGTCCGGGCGTGTCCTGGCGGCCGGGAGACCGCTGGGCTGCCGGCGGCGGGGACCCCGGGATCACCCGATCCCCAGCGGGGATCGCCCAGTTGCCGGCTCTTCTCGGCGAGCGGGGCTGCGGCGACTCCGGCCGGCCGGCCCGACTAGCTGGGGAGCCTAGTCCCGGGTGCTTGGGAGCGTCTTGAGCGTGGCCGCGAGACGGGTTTTGGCTGATCACCCCCGTCCGCCCCAAGTCCCTTCCCGGTTCTTCTCTGGGCACTCACTCTCAGCCCGCGCACAGGAAGTTGGTGAGGATTCCGGGGAGAGAAAGGGTGGGGAAAGTTCTGAAAACTCTGAAGTTGAAGACCGATCCAGAATCGACTGAAACTAGGCCTTTCGACCTTTGCTCTCCTTATTTGAATACTAGATGGGCCCAGTAATAGCGAACATTTGCTGGAACTTATGTTATATGGGTCTGTCCTGAGCATTGACGGTATTCTGAGTTAAATCTCAAAATAGCCCTTCTGGTTGGTGCTCTGTGTGTATTGTGGCCATTTTGCGGATGAGGACTGCTGAGGCAGAGGCAGCTTTAGTGACTTGCCCAAGCTGATGCCCACAAGGCAAGTGTGGAGCAGGAATCAGGCCCAGTAATTCTGGCACCAGAGCCAGAGCAGTCCACAAAACAACAAAATTTGTCAAATTATTTTATGAACAAATTCTCCAGGGGATTCTATTAAGATGCCCATTCTCAGGCTCTTTCTGGTGAGGTTCAGATTCAGCAAACCCCAGAATCTAGATGATTCTTCTCCTTATTTTCCTTGAACGAAATCTGTATTTCTTATAATCAGGAGACACTGGGGACCAGCAAACTTGATGCCTGCTGCTAAGATTCACAGATCACTCCCCAGGCCAGCACTTAGCCTGTTGGAACCCTGGCATTTGCCCTCTGTGAGGTGTGACCCCTCCCCCACAGCTCTTCCCCTATGGGTGGCCTTTAAGGAACACCAGGCATTTGCTAGGACATCAGAGCCTTTATGAAAATCCTCAAGTTCAGTGGGGAAACTGAGGCTCGGGTTTATGTTAGTCTGGGTTTCCCCCACAGCTAGGGCATTGCAGAGTCCTTCAAAGGCCACTTGAACTCAGCTAGACCCACCGTGAGTACAGATGAGCCTGATGAGATGTGGAAGTGGGGGTGACCTACCCCAGCCATTCATTCACTCGTTAGCATTCACTGGGCTCCCCCTGGGCACTACTTGAGTGCTGTTCAGGGCACTGGTGTGTGCCTTCAAGGAGCTCCCCCTGGGTGAAGCGGTTGTGGAGGCAGGGGAAAGCTATGAGAAAGAAAGGAAGCATGAGGCGAGGGTGATCAACCTTCTTCGTGAGGCAATGGGATGGACTTCGTGGAGCAGGGACCTGTGAGCCAGCCCTGGGAGAGGAGTGGGGGAGCTTGGTAGATGTAGAATGGGAGGGAACAGCTGAGCAGTGGGAACAGCATAGATAAAGGCTAAGGGGTAGGGGGGAAGGGGAGAAAAACCAGTGATGGATGGAAAGGTGGGACATGTCATGAAAGGCCTTGCACGCCATGAGAGGAGTAAGGGCCAATGTGTTTTACTTCTGCCCGAACCATAAGAATCACAATGCAGACTCCTGGACCCCCACCCTGGATTTTTAGAGTCAAATCTTGGCGGGAGGCTGTGGGAAGTTCGGAGTGACAGAGAAGCACTAGCCTGTAGCCCTGATTACAACACAGTCAGTTCCCAGCAGGTCTGGGATGACCTGAGCATTTCCAAATTCTGGGCAGTGGCACGGTGACTCAGTGACTGATGCGTTTTGCTGTACAACTAAAGCCCACGGTTGCAGAAAGCCCAGGCAGAGACAGGAATTGTCCCCAAAGGCATTCACAATTTCCTGGTGCTCAGATCCAGAAAAAAGTGCTGAGACAAAGTATCAGGGATGTGAGAAGAAAGACCCTTTCCTGGACCTCCTTTTCTCGAGCGTCCCCCACCCTCAATCCCTACCGCCAGATGGAGGAGAGAGTTCAGAGGAGAGAGTTCGGGATCAAATGCCCACTGCCCTCGATGCCACCTGGGAGTGGAGGAGAGACACAAGCCCCCTGGGTGCTTCATTTCCTCACATTTGTAAAACTGAGCCTCTGTGAGTTGTTAATGACCTCATGTTTTCTAAGCTCCCTAGCGCAATTTACAACACATAATACACCCACAGTCAGTGTTCGTGTCTGCTGTACCTGTCAAGACGTATAGCTTGGAGGTTAAGAGCATGGACTCCGGAGCCAGGTCGCCCAGGTTCAAATGCTGGCTCTGCTCATTCTTCTGTTTATTTATTGTTTACGGCTGAGCTGGGTCTTTGTTGCAGCGTGAGGGCTTCTCCTCGTGGTGGCTTCTCTTACAGTGGAGCTCCGGCTCTAGGTGCACGGACCTCAGTGGTTGTGGAGTGTGGGCTCAGTAATTGCGGCTACGAGCAACCCACTCCAGTACTCTCGCCTGGAAAATCCCATGGACGGAGGATCCTGGTAGGCTACAGTCCATGGCGTTGCCAAGAGTTGGACAGGGCGGAGCAACTTCACTTTCACTTTCAGGCTCCAGGGCACAGGCTCAGTCGTTGCGGTGCACAGGCTTAGCTGCTCTGCGGTGTGTGAGATCTTCCCAGACCAGGGATCGAACCCATGTCTTCTGCATTGACAGGCAGATTCTTAACCACTGAACAGGGATGTCCACGTGCTACTTCTTATGGAGCCACTGTCTCAGGACCTTAGTTTCCCCATGTGTGAGATTATTATGACTACTTTATGCCTTTTGTAGTGATGAACTGAATTCTTAAGCGTCAGGCATACAGAACAGTGCCTGGTGTGCGGTAAGCACTGTGTGTTTGTTAAGCAAATAAATGAATCCCATTGGATGGCATTGAGTCTATCCACGCGTTTTACAGGTAAGAAAACCAAGACTCAGAGATGTGCACAGTAGCCTTGCCTAAGGTTGTATATCTAGGAATGATAGGTGGAGGGATTCGAACCTGCTTTCCTTCCCAACCTGTGTCCTTTCCTATCATGCCAGTCTGCTGGGGTGGCTGAAAGGGACATCTTTGGGAGCATTCCAAAGTTGTTTGACCGGAGTTGTTTGACCAGATTTCCCTTGGCTAGAAGAGTGGATGATGGCTTACCTAGACATTGTCGAAACTTGCCCTGTTAAGAAAGTGGATGGGGTAACCCCAACGGAGACGGGGGTCCTGGAGAGACCAGGGAACCCTGATCTGATGGACCGTATTCCCTATTGCCTTGCTTCTCTGAGCCTGAGACAGAGAGAAGGGCATAGGTTTAAAGTCAGGGGCCCCAGGTTCAATTGTGAACTTGCTCTTCCTGTCTGTGGGATCTGGAGGAAGTTGCTTAACCTCTCAGCCTCGGTTTGCTTGTCAGTAAAATGGGTATTTGGAGGAGGAAGAGGCAGCATCTGTGAGATGATTTTTTGGAGAGACCTTGCCCCCGGCTCGGTGATTGCTGTTTCTCTCCCCAGTGAGGACAGAGTCACTTCTTCACATCCAGCTCCCGACTTCCTCATTCATTTCTTCTTTGGATATTTGTTGAGCACCTGTGTGCCAGGCAGGGCTTCCCAGATATTTTTGCCTGGAGAATCCCCTGGACAGAGGAGCCTGGTGGGCTACCCAGTCCATAGGGTCACAAAGAGTCGGATACGACTGAAGCGACTTAGTCATACACACGCACATGCCAGGCAAGGTGCCAGAGGACCGGCACAAAATCCTCGTTCTCCAGGGATTTGACTTCGAGTTGTGAAAGCAAGCAGTACACAAACACACACACAGAGCCACACTCCTTATCTAGCATTCGAAATCCACAAGCTCTGAAAACCGGAAGTGTTCTCGTCACTCAGTTGGAAGCAAGACCTGACATGAACTAAACATGAGGCTGTTTGGAGTCTTCATTTCTTCCCTGTGGTGTGAAGGCTCGTGTGTCTGCTGCAGAGATGCACATGTGATTGGTCACAGGGTGCCCCTCAGGCCCCGTGGGGGGCAGGGATGGTTATGACGGGTGGTATATTTTATACAAGTTGACCTTTCTCTAATCTGAGTAATTCTGAATTTGGAAACACGCCTGGGCTGCGGGAGGTCGCGTCATGTCCCATAGCAACAGTGCTCAGAAGAAAGTAGAGCAGGATGCGGGAGGAGTTGGAGGAGCCTCTCTGAGAAGGGACGTTTAGAAGGGCAAGGGGCCCTGGAGGAGAGGCCCTGGAGGAAACCACAGAGGATGCTAGAAAAGGTCTTGTCCAGCCCACCGGCCCCACTTCCGGGGCTGCTGCTTGCCCCCACTCTGGATGCACTGTTCTACATGCACACATCTGTGCCTTTCCAAGAAGTGGTGATGCCTCTGAGGTTTCGGGTTTGCCTCCAACTGACTCATTCTCATTCTTGGGGCCCCCTCAGGCCTCCTCACCTCCTCGTTGGCACTTAAATCCAGGTCTTTACCAAAGCAGGCGTGGGAGCTCTGACTCACTGGACAGGCTCACCCTCTGAGCTGGTATCTGAGTCCCCCTCCTTCTCCCTCCAGGAGAGAGGGAGGAGACAGATCCTGGTGAAGGGAGGAGAAGCCTGGCCCTCCGGGGTTTGGTGGAACAGATTTCCTGAAAAGGAGGAGGTGTTCTGAGCAACAGGACTGCAAAGGGACCAAAAGCCTCCAGCCTGCAGATTCCTTGTGCAAAGCTAAAAGTGACAGGCACGCACAGTGTCGAGTGCCTGCATGGGGCTCCCTGCTTGCAGTCAACTCAGCAAGTGTGTGGAGGCTGTGGACACAGCAGCATCTGACACAGAAGCAAGGGTCCTCGTGGGGCTGGCTGTCTAGTGGAGGAGGTGACTTTTGAGCTAAGACCCAAAGTAGAAAGACAGGCAGATATCTGGGGAAGGAGCGATCCCGGCCGAAGGAATAGCAAGTGCAAAGGCCCTGAGGTGTGTCTGACTCAGCACAGGGAAGCTGATGTGGTTGGACGGAATTGAAATAAGGCGAAGAGGGGAGGGGAGAGAGGTCAGGAAAGCCAGCAGGAGCCAGACACCTGCGTTGCCTCATTCATCTTATGCCGAAACCGTACAAGGTGGGAACTGCTCTTATCCTGATTTTACAGATATATGAAAAAAAAAAGACAGGGCAGCAGATTTAGTAATTTGTCTGGGGGTCACAAAGTTGTGAACCTGACAACTCCAGGGTCCTCAGCTTTTACCACTGTGTTTAAGCACATCATGGAAACTATTCAAGTGCTAAAGGCCCACCTGTCCCCATCCACGGTTAGTACTCACCTGCCATGGATCTGGTACTCAGATCCATGCTCAGCAACCTTTGTGCGTGTGGTCAGGCCAGGCTCGAGATCACAGGTGATCCGATCATTGTGCAGATCATTTTACAGATTATTTTGCCAGCGAGCATCCTCCCCAGCATGGCAGACAAGGAGGGTACCTTAAAGCAGAGGAGGCACGGTGCGGGGGACTGACTCCCCCATTAGGCATCGTGGTACATGGAGGCATGGGTGTCTCTTCATTTCCCTGGGGAGGAAACTGAGGTTCAGGGAAGAGACTTAACCCGGTGACGCAACTCGGAAGTGGCAGAATCTGGTTTCAAATCTGGGGCTGGAAAAGTATGCAAAGTTTAACCACTATTCTGAGCTGTCCAGCCCACGGAGCAGAGTTTAAAAGAACTGGGTTTCTTGGTTAGAAATAAGGGAGTGTAGTCACCAAGGACTGTTTTGGAGAACTGTGGAAGGCCTGAGGGTTTCCAGAAACAGCCAGAAAAGTGTTTTGTCTTTTTAAAAGGGGAAATGGAACTTCTCCGGAGAGGGAGAGGAGGGGTGCCAGTCCTCTGCGGGGGCAGCCTTCCAAGCCTGCAGACCGACCCCCACCCCTGGCCTCCCAGCAGCTGGCTTCTGGGGAGTAGGCCTTCTAGAAGCCAGATTCCTGCTGTTGGACAGCTCTAACTAGGAGAAGATGTTTCCTGGGAGTGAGCCAGTTCAGCTTTCCAGGAGCTTTCACTTTCTAGCTTTAGTTCTGTTCCTTGGAGGTTGTAGGCATTGCCCTCCAATCCAGCCCAATGGCTCTCTTTTTCTTTTTTAAAAATATTTATGCACTTATTTATTTGGCTGCACCAGGTCTTAACTGTGGCATGTGGGATCTCTGATAGGGGATCGAACCTGGGCCCCTTGCATTGGGAGCATGGAGTCTTAGCCACTGGACCACCAGGGAAGTCCTCTCTCATTCAGACAACACAGCCATAATTCCTTGTCATTCTTCCTGTTCGGTCTGGCTTTGTACATGATCCAGTTGGTTGGAGCCCCACGTAAAAACCATTGTCTCTCCCAAAGCCTTCCCCAGTCAGAAAGGAGGGAGACTATCACCTCCTTGGTCTGGAACCCACACCTCTGTTGATACCACCTGCTTTGTAGTGGCCACGTCCCCATTGGGGCTAGTACTGGATTTGTCAGCTAAATCCTCCAGAATTCCCTTCTACCGTTTAGTCACTGAGTAGTGACCGACTCTTTTGCTACCCTATGGACTGTATAGCCCACCAGGCTCCTCTGTCCATCAGATTTCTCAGACAAGGATACTGGAGTGGATTGCCATTTCCTTCTCCATGGGATCTTCCCAACCCAGGGATCGAACCTGGGTCTCCTGCATTGTAGGCAGATTCTTTACCTCTGAGCGACCCAGGAAGCCCCTCTTCTACATGAGCCGCTGTCAATAAGGGTTTCTTCCATTCTGAGACTCCTTGTTTGTGGCTAACAGTTGTTCTTAGTCTTTCTTGTTCCCTAATAAATCCACCTCAGGCTATAATTTTTTTCTAAGTACTGCTGTGACTTTATTCCACAGTTCTTGTTACACAAAATCATTCACTACTAAAATAGTTGATAATTTTTTTTGATTAAAATTGTTACATGCTTTATGATTTTTTAAGGTGGATGGAATTTTTAAGTTATATTTGGATTATTGATTTCTATGGATAGTGGTCAATATTTGTAGCATCTATGATGGAGTAGCTTCAGTGATGGAGAATTTGTTGAGATCTTCTTTGTAGGATTTTCTGATCAGTCTTTCTGTCTGTTCCTCTTGTCATTGAAAAGATGTGTATTTCTGGCTGAGTGTAAAGTTATAAAAATATGTCTATCTAGGTCATGTTTACTAACTATATCATTTGTGTTTTTCATGTTTTTATGTAGCTTTCTCTACCTGCTTCATCTCCCACTATAACGGAAGCTCTGTTCATTTTCCCTTGACCTGCTCTCAGTTTTTTGTGTCATTTAAAAGATATTTATTTATTTAGCTATATCAAGTTTTAGCTCTTTCATCCCAGCACTAGCTCACGGGCTCTCTAGTTGGGGCATGCAGACTCAGTGACTGCGGCACACAGGCTTAGTTGCTCCAAGACATGTGGGATCTTAGTTCCCTGACCGGGATTCAGGCCACATCCCCTGCACTTCAAGGTGGATTCTTCACCACTGGACCACCAGGGAAGCCCTTAGTTTTTTGCTTCGTTTTTGTAAGCTACGTTTTCTGGTGCATGTAAATAGAATGTATGAAAAGAAGAGGGTTCATGACTTTTACGCCTTCTTGCTGAGTTGCTCCTTTTATCAATATAAAACAGCTACCTTTCTCTCTTTTAATAATACTTTGATGCCTTGAATTCCATTTTGTTCAGTATTAATAGGACTCAATGGTAAAGAATCCACGTGCCGGTGCAGGAGACACAGGTTTGATCCTTGGGTTGGGAAGATCCCCTGGAGAAGGAAATGGAGAAGGGAACCTACTCCAGTATTCTTGCCTGGGAAATCCCATGGACACAGGAGCCTGGCAGGTTACAGTCTGTGGGGACGCAAAAGAGTCAGACACGACTTGGCAACTAAACAACAACAGACAGCAGCAGCAACAATAATATTTCTATACCTGTTATTTCTATTTGCTTTTTCCTTGACTAATTTTCCAATTATTTTCTTTTCTTCCCCTCTCAAGTTGTGGGACTTTTCTTTGATGCTGCTCTGGTACCCAGATGAGTTTTTTTTTTTTTTTTTAAGCAAAACAAAACTTGCATCTTCGTCTCAGCTCTGCAACTCACTTGCTCAGCAATCTTGGGCAAGTCATTTTCCCTCTCTGGGCTTCAATTTCCTAAACCATAAAATGGGGATATGACTTGCTTTGCCCTTCTGTAGGGTTTTTGTGAAAATAATAACAGAGTGAATATGAAAGACCTCGTAAGCATACCTGTACTCATATTAGTCACTGAGTGTCAATATTGGCCGGCGTTCTGGGCAAGGAGAATGGCCTGGAGGGAGGCACTCACCCACAATGAGGCAGCTGACAGCTTCAGGTTTGCAGGCATTGGTTGGCTGCGTCCCGTGTTTGCAAAGAGATGTGATGAGTAAGCCACAATCCCTGCCCTGGAGGACTTTTAGCCTGGAAATACAGAGAAATGACAGGCATGTTTCACCCTTTATGAGAATGGAGAGGATATTGGGACAGAGAGACTGGCAGAGCTGTGAAGTGGGCAGAGGAAAGAGTAGGGTTTGACCAGGAACTTCCTGAGGGTGCGTAGGTGGAGGGCGCCGGGAGGCAGAGGAAGTGGCCCAAGGGAAGTGGGGAGTCTGTGGCACAATCTGGGGACAGTGGGGCGGGGTGGGGAGGCTCTAAGGACTGTTCTTTGACCTCCCCTTGCCTGCCCCCGCTGAGGAGGAAGGCAGTGGGGCTTGCAAAGGTTTGGAATTCCTCACTGAAAAAGTGTTGCGGCTCAGCCACACAAGAGCAGGCAGAGATTGCGTGCCTCTAGCCCTGCTTCCTCTCATCACCATAACAACTACATTCCAGAGGGACAGAAGGAAGGGAACGTTAGGGGTGCTGGAGCTTAGGGAAGGTGCAGGGGGTCTCACCTGTTCCTCCTTTCCTCTTGTTGGGGGTCTTGGCATCTCAGGACACTCACCGCCCTGCACCTACCCCCCCACCCCCTGCAAGAGGACATCAGCTGGTGGTTATAAGCCAAAGGGGATCACAAATGTGGTGTGTGGTTTTAATAAATCAAACATTTAAAAATCAAAGTAGTATAAATAAAAATCTGGATTTCTAGCTTCTTGTGGAAAATCGAGAGTCCTAGTGATGCTTAGACCTTCACATACGTGATGCAAAGCAGAGTGGTGGGCGGCTGCCGGTTAGGGCTGGACATGCTCTCTCCGGTGTCCCCTCTCTATTCTCTGAGGTCATGTGTTTGAAGTCTCTTAGATGTTTGAGTTGATGCTGAGGGAGGTGACTCTCTGTGGCCACGAGGGGTGGCTGGAAGCTGCCCCCAGAAGGAGTGAGTGTCCCATCTTTGGGGGCAAGTAGCTAGATTGTTGATGGCGCTGTGCAAAGGCCTAGAGGGACCTGCAGTCTTTCCAACTGTGGACTCCAGAATCTTTGGGGATCCACCAGCCCGGAGAACTGTCTGTTCTGGGACCTCTGCTGACATACCCTGCTGACATGCACTTGCCTCTGCTCTCTTCCTTTCTGTCTCATCCATCTTTTTTTTTCCTTTTCCTTTTTATTGCAATGTACATGCAAGCAAAGGCCCAACTTCATAAAGTAAACACGAGCATGAAACCTGATCTAGAAACGAAGCATGACCAGCACCTCCCATAGCAGTTTCTCTCCCTCCCACCCTCTCCCAGGACACTCTCCCAATCACTAACCCCAAGACTGGTTTGTCTCCTTTGGGACTTTTTCTGAATGGAGCACGTATCGCCCTTCCAAGCCCAGCCTCCTTCGCTCAGCTTGTGCTCTGAGACCCCGTCTGTGTGTCACGGCATTTGCTGTGCACTCAGGGTTGCAGAGTGGCCACTAGCCACTGGGAGACGGGCTCTATCACCTGTCCTGTCAGCTCTGCCCCCGGCCTCTCTGCCCAGCCATGCCAGCCATGGTCCCTTTGCCTCTCCTCAACCACCCCAGGAGGCAAAGTGGTCCTGCTCTCATCTCACAGATAAGGAGACCGAGGCTCTGTGGTCGGTCTCCAAGGACCCCAGCTTGCCAAGGTCTCCCAGCCAATTAGTGCCAAGCCCNACTTTTTCTGAATGGAGCATGTATCGCCCTTCCAAGCCCAGCCTCCTTCGCTCAGCTTGTGCTCTGAGACCCCGTCTGTGTGTCACGGCATTTGCTGTGCACTCAGGGTTGCAGAGTGGCCACTAGCCACTGGGAGACGGGCTCTATCACCTGTCCTGTCAGCTCTGCCCCCGGCCTCTCTGCCCAGCCATGCCAGCCATGGTCCCTTTGCCTCTCCTCAACCACCCCAGGAGGCAAAGTGGTCCTGCTCTCATCTCACAGATAAGGAGACCGAGGCTCTGTGGTCGGTCTCCAAGGACCCCAGCTTGCCAAGGTCTCCCAGCCAATTAGTGCCAAGCCCACGCTCAGAGTTAAGCTTCTGTGTCTTAGGTGCCCTGGGGTCCCTGCCCATGTGGATCAACCCACATGACTGACGGGTGTCCCTGACCGGGCCAAGAATGATAAGGGGTGAGACAACAGAAAGAACTCCAAGGAGAGCCCCACCCCAGCCCCGCCTGTCTGCAGACCGAGACTGGAAGCAGGGAGCATTTATCTGTGCCGCCCTGTCAGGTTTGCCTAGGGGGCAAAGTCCTGGTCACTGTTAAGACATGCTTCTTGCAAGGGCTAGGCAAACAGAGTGTGTGTGTGTGTGTG
>SJYV01056333.1:136271-147767 GCA_006410875.1 Neotragus pygmaeus
AAATATCAATAACCTCAGATATGCAGATGACACCACCCTTATGGCAGAGAGCGAAGAAGAGCTAAAGAGCCTCTTGATGAAAGTGAAAGAGGAGAGTGAAAAAGTTGGCTTAAAGCTCAACATTCAGAAAACGAAGATCATGGCATCTGGTCCCATCACTTCATGGCAAGTAGATGGGGAAACAATGGTAACAATGACAGACTTTATTTTCTTGGGCTCCAAAATCACTGCAGATGGTGACTGCAACCATGAAATAAAAAGACGCTTACTCCTTGGAAGAAAAGTTATGACCAACCTAGATAGCATATTTAGAAGCAGAGACGTTACTTTGCCAACAAAGGTCCGTCTAGTCAAAGCTATGGTTTTTTCCAGTGGTCATGTATGGATGTGAGAGTTGGACTATAAAGAAAGCTGAGCACTGAAGAATTAATGCTTTTGAACTGTGGTGTTGGAGAAGACTCTTGAGAGTCGCTTGGACCACAAGGAGATCCAACCAGTCCATCCTAAAGGAAATCAGTCCTGAATACTCATTGGAAGGACTGATGGTGAAGCTGAAACTCCAATATTTTGGCCACCTGATGTGAAGAACTGACTCATTTGAAAGGACTCTGATGCTGGGAAAGATTGAAGGTGGGAGGAGAAGGGGATGACAGAGGATGAGATGGTTGGATGGCATGACTGACTCAATGGATGTGAGTTTGAATAAACTCCGGGAGTTGGTGATGGACAGGGAGGGCTGGCGTGCTGCAGTCCATGGGGTCGCAGAGTCAGATATGACTGAGTGAGTGAACTGAACTGAATTGAATATATATATATATAATGTTTAGGGCTTCCCTGGTGGGTCAGTAAAGAATCTGCCTGCATTGCAGAAGACCCGGGTTCAATCCCTGGGTCTGGAAGATCCCCTGGAGAAGGGAATAGCTACCCACTCCGGGAAACTTGGCTTGTTTAAATATTGGGGTAAATATTGAATGTTGTTGACTGCATAATGAGGCTGCAGGTGATGGGAGCACAGAGCCCTTTAGGGAAAGGCCTGCTAGATCCTCTGGGGTTTTTGGGCCCTCTCTGTGTCAGTTGTCATCCTCTCGACAAGCTTCAAGTCAGCAGGATTCCTTCCAAAGGGAGGCACAGTTGGGTACTATCACCTCCCTGGACGTGGCTCTCACATTTCTGTTAATATGGCTTTAGCTGGAAGGACTCTTTTGATTCTTGAACTAATCTATGTAAAAAGTTTAGAAGGAAGCAGAATAACCAACTCTTCCTTACTTATTTCATTCCATCTTGTTGGGTTCAGTCTGTGGTTCTAGGAGAAGTTGAAGGAGTTGGTATATTGGAAGGTACCTGGGGTCAGAAGCCAGCAGACCTGGATTCTGACCCTTGCCCTGCCCTCTCTCTAGCTGTGGTATCTGATGGGCAAGTTATTTGACCTCTCTGGCCTCAGTTCCCTTAGGAAGAAAGTGGGAATAACAACCCATCTTGCAGGGCTCTCCGGCTGAGTCAGTAAAGTCATAACTCCAGTGCACTTGGCAAAGGGTCAAGTGAATACTTGACAAGCAGGGTTCTGTTTACACAAATGCTTGGTTAGGATAAAGAAGCTATTTCCAGCAGTCAGGCTCTGCTCAGAAATGACCCGGGAGTGAGCACCGCGTCCATGAAGGAGTACAAGCAGAAACTGGACGGCAGCATGTGAGAAATGGAATATTGGCAGGCACCCCTATTTGGGTCATCAATTAGACTGGGCAGGCCACCATGATACCCTTCCAACCCCAATCTCAGGGATACCACAATGGAGGGTGGGGACTTGAAATTATTTCCTCTTACCTTGATTGCTTGCTAATTCTTCCTTTTCATTCCTTTCTTCTCTGCACCCTTGCCTTTCATTCCCTGTGATGTTCAGAGAGCCCTGTTGCCACCACATCTGTGCCGTGTGAAGACGTGCACACCACATCTTGTGTTTTCCCCTGAGATGCAACACCCGCTGTCCCTGTGAAACCAGTGGGTGTGCGTATGTGGGTGTGTGTGTGTGAACATACATACGTCTGGATGTGCCCTCCAAAAGAGATCAAAGGTAACACCCTGCCCGCTGTACATGTCATAGTTCGGTCTTCCCTGAGAGGGGCTTGCTTTGCTCTCCCACACCATCTTCGAGGACTTCACCACGTTAGCCTTCTGCTGTGTGACCCTGGACATGCGTCTTGACCTCTCTGTTTCTCTTTATTCAGAATTTGGGCTGGAGTGACCCCTTTGCCACCTCTGCCACAGGATGCTGTGGATCTCTGTGATCTTGCAAGAGGGAAGATTATGCGGACTAGGCAGAGGAAACCAGCATCACAGCCCTACCGCCCCACTCCCATCCCTCCTTCCTTGGTCTTCACGGCAGCTCTGCCAGGAAGGCCAGTTGGGACTTCAGGTGGATACCAAGTCTCCCCTAGGGAAAGTGTTCCAGCCCCGTGCTGAGCCCATCAGAGGTGCCAGATCATGTCCAAAGTGAATTCATTCGACAGACTTTCCTGAGCACATGCTTTGTACATGCTTTCCTAGCACAGGCATTGTCCTCGGTACTAGGAGCTTGATCGTACACGACACTCTTGTCTGGGCTCTTGGGATGATAGACACACAGTTGAAAGGAGAACATCTCCCACTCACCTTGCCTTTCGCCCTAGGGCACTTTTTGAAGAGTGCAGACCACTTGCTATACAGACCACCCTTCAAGTAGGCTTATCTGACATTTCCACGTTTCCATGTGACTTGTGCACTGGGGACAGGACCCCAGGGAAGGGATGCTGTGGAGAGAGAATTGTTTTCTGAAAGCTTATGACCTTGATTTGTCCCTGGCCATGTCAACACAGACCATTTGGTTAAGGTGGGATCTGCCAGGTTTCTGTGTATAAGGTTCTATACAATTTTATATATATATATACATACGTACATATACATATATAAAGTACTGTATACAAAATATCTAAAGTTATAAAGTTAATTAATGGGGCTTCCCAGGTAGTGTTAGTGGTCAAGAACCCGGCTGTCAATGCAGAATGCCTGAGAGACGTGCTTCAATCCCTGGGTCAGGAAGATTCCCTGAAGGAGGGCATGGCAACCCACTCGAATATTCTTGCATGGAGAATCCCATGGACAGGGGAGCCTGGTGGGCTATAGCCCATGGGGTCCCGAAGAGTCGGACATGACTGAAGCGACTTAGCATGCATGCATAGTTTATTAATAAGTATTTGACTCATTAATTCATAATAATATGAGTTGTGGGGAGATACTTGGAGGCTGCTGTGGTGAAATAGAGCTGTCTATTCCCCCCACTTATTCATCTGTATCACTTTAGACTTCCGCACCCCTATTTTACCTCTAAAGTGTTACAGTTGGTTACTAAAAGATTCATTATGAGGTTCCAGTTTTGCCTGTTTTGGCCAGTGGGCACCCATTCTAGCTGGCTCTGTCTTTTCGAGAGGTCTTCATCATTCTTGGAGCCCGCCCTTACTGGCACAAGAATTCTAAGCTTTTCGTGTACTTTCCCTGCTCCTAGAGTCAGCTGTTTCTCCGAGGAGCTCTGGTTTCTGTCAGTGCAGAGTAATATTTAGAAGCCAAGCCCTGGGCACTGGGATGGCATGGTCCTCAGATGCATAAAAGGGCATCATCGGGGCAATTAGCAAAATGGAAATAGGGTCTGTGGGTTAGCTGGCATCTCTGTTATTTTCTTGCTTTTGATGATCCTGTTGTAGTTATGTTGGTGACTCTCCTTGCTTTTCTTGATAAACTACTCGAGTATTAAGGGGTTGTTTATTCATTATTAATAAATGTATAAATAAATGCATGAGAGGGAGACAAGAGAGTGAACAAGAATGAATGCGAAAGATAGGGAGAGGAAAGGCCTGGGGGTGAGAATGAAGAATGTGTTTGAAGAGTGGTGGCAGGAAGTGACGGTGTCCAGTGGGCAGAAGTGCCTGTGTATGTGGGGGCCAGGTGGAGATGAGGCGGGGCCAAGCACAGAGGGGCGGGGCCAAGCACAGAGGGAGGCGGAGCCAGGTGGAGAGGGAGGTTGGGCCCCGCTGGGGAGGGATTTCAAGTGGGACAAAGTCACTGGCAAGCTTCCCACGGAGCTTGAGGGCCCTGGCCTGGTATTAGGCTCCCGACTTTGTGCCAGATGCGGTAGGTACACAGCTCACTTCCTCTTTGCAACACACCTGTGAGGTTGATCTTAGCAGTAAAAGGAGCCAAAACTGAAACATAGGGTAACTCTCTTAATGGCGCATGAACTTTGAAGCAGCCCGAGGCCTGGCAGCTGCTTTTCCAGATGGGACTCCCACATAGAGACCGCTGCGGGGCTAGAAGGGGTGGGGTGGGTGCTCTCAGTCAAGCCAGGGGAGCCATCCCAGTCTATTGCTTCTGAGAGGGCGTTTGGCATTACGCATAAGGAGTGGTGGGAGGAAATTGCAAACTCCTTCACCCTTCGGGAGTTGGCTTCTGAGCGCTTTTCTTAGTGATGATAACTGCTGACATTACTTGACCCATTACTTTGTTCAGGTCACTGTTTGAGGACTCCACGTGTGTAGTTTTTTTAAATCCCTCACAGCAGGGATTTCCCTGGTGGTTCAGCGGTTAAGAATCCACCTTCCAATATAGGGAACTCAGGTTCGATCCTTGGACGGCATAAGATCCCATATGCCACACGCCTCAACTAGAGAGAAGCTCCAGTATGCCTGCAAGTAAGAATCTACATAGCCTAATTAATTAATTAATTTGTAAAAAATCCTCATAACATCCTAGTGAAATGGAGTGTATTGGCCCCACTTGATCAATTAGGAAACCGAGGAACAGGGGCGTTAAGCAATTTGCTCTGTCCCAAGCGACAGAGCAAGTATTTAAAGTTAAGGAAATAATCAGAGAAATATATGGTGATGGTTTTCCAAGTAAGGGCTCATAAACCCCTCTGTTTATAGTAACAAAGTAATAAACATAATAAATAAGGGCTAAAATCTGACAGTGGCCACACAATGGAATACTACTAATTAATTGCCAGGGATCCTAGTGGCCTGGAATGATGTTAAAGGACGTAGTAAGTTTAAGTTTTAAGCTTTAGCATGTATTGGGTGCTGCAATTTTGGTAAATAAAATGTATATTCATCTCCCAGTTTTTAATAGAACAGATATGGAAGAATAGATTTCAGTACATAAGGGGTTCTTGCTGGGCCTTGTGATTTGGGGGGATTCGAATTAGGTTTTCTTTGGGGGTAACCGCATTTTCTAATTTTTATTCTCCAATCACGGGTTGGGTGCTGATTCTAGGAAGGTCTGAGGGCAGGAGGAGAAGAGAGCAACAGAGGATGAGATGGTTGGATGGCATCACCGACTCAATGGACATGAGTCTGAGCAAACTCCAGGAGGTGGTGAAGGACAGGGAAGCCTGTCATGCTGCAGGCCATGGAGTTACAAAGAGGCAGACACGACCGCGTGACTGAACCACAACAGATCACGGATTATGGGATGTCATTAACACATTAGGGGTGATGCACGATTCCATTTGTGTAAACAGCAGCAAAGTGATCCGGGGTTAGAAGTCAGGGTGGCGGAGTAATGACTGGAGGGGAACAGTAATAGTGTTATGTAACAGCTAACCACAAAACCTCAAGGGGCATGTAACAGGAGACATGTTCGTGGGGGCAGCTTACCTGGGCTTGGCTGATTTTGCTGAGCTGATCTCACTAGTGCATCCAAGGTCAGCCTCCAATTGGCCAGGCAGCCCTGCTGATCCTGACCTGACTCAAGTGACCTCACTCTCCCAAATGGGGCGGCCGCCTGTTGCCTAACGCAGCATGAAACTGCTGGGACTGTTGCATGTCACATCCTCCCAGAGTCTAGCCCAGGCGTGTTGTCCAGGCAGTGGCTCTGCAGCAGCGTGTCTCCCTGTGTATCACTTTTGCTAACGTCCTACTGGCTGGAGCTAGTCACATAGCTGAGGCCAGGGTTCAAGGGTTGCGGAGAACACCCTACCGGGAGTGATGATGGGGGTGGGAGCACTGCAAAGTTGTCGTTGTTCAGTTGCTAAGTCGTGTCTGACCCTATGGACTGCAGCACGCCAGGCTTCCCTGTTCTCCACTATTTCCCGGAGGTTGCTCAAATTCATGTCCACTGAGTCTGTGATGCTATCTAACCATCCCATCCTCTGCCATCCCCTCCTTCTTTTGCCTTCAATCTTGCCCAGCATCAGGGTCTTTTCCAGTGAGTCGGCACTTTGCATCAGGTGGCCCAAGTATTGGAGCTTCACCTTCAGCAACAATCCTTCCAGTGAATATTCGGGGTTGATTTCCTTTAGGAGCAACTGGTTTGATCTCCTTGCAGTCCAAGGGACTGCAAAGTTACATGGGTACAAGAGGAGTGAAGAAGTAAGCCATGGATGTAGTAAATCTAACGCGCTCAGCAGCGTCATTTTTAGTGGCTGCCTAACGCTTCCTGGGGGCTTCCCTAATGCCTCGTGGGTAAAGAATCCACCTACAATGCAGGAGACACAGGAGAAGCAAGTTCGATCCCTGGGTCAGGGAGATCCCCTGGAGAATAAAATGGCAACCCACGCCAGTATTCTTGCCTGGGAAATCCCACGGACAGAGGAGCCTGGTAGGCTACAATCCGTGGAGTCACAAAAGAGTCGGATATGATTGAGTGACTAAGCACAGAACACAATACTCCCTGGCATGGGTATCATTGTTTATTTAACCAGCTCTATAAGGCTGGACAATTAGAGATTGGCATTTCCAAAGTATATTTCAAGTAAACTGCTCCAGAGATTAATTGGGGTTTTCACACACACATACACACACACACACACACACACACACACACAAATGAAGGTTAGGTCTGGAAATAAATTTTGTAAGCCTTGGGTTAAATGAAGAAAGGTAGATTCCTTTACTGTGAGACTTATCAGAACCTTCACATGTTAATGTGCATTATGAATTTGCAGAAGTCTTAGGGGGTTGCTCAAACTTAACAGGCCATGGGGTTTCTTTTAAGAAGCATCTCTTGGGACAGGTGTTCTGTGGCTCTGACTCTGGGCTTTGTGCGGATGTCTTGTGTTTAGTGGTTGGAGGCAGAGCTCTCAGGGGTGTGGAAGGCTTGTTGCTGGCCGAGGGAGGGTCGTGTCTGGAGGGAGGTGAGCTCTGAAAGCTGCTCGGGTTGATGGGGCTGGGAGATCACGAGTCAGTGCTAACCCGCTCACCCGATTACTTGCTCCCAGCAGGCACTGCAGGATCTCCCGATGGGACGGCTTCTCTCTGTACTCATGTTCCCAGTGAGCTGCCTGATCCTGTTGTGGGTGGCTGGCTCTGGTAAGTCACCCCCCACCAGTCATCTGTTCCTTCCTTCATTCAGCAGACCTTTGGATTGTTTCCGCACCAGGCCCCCAGGATAACCAGAAAACAACTCAAAGATTTGAGGAGACTGAATGATAATGGGAGGCGACAGCTGATGACAAATGCTTCTAATATTAAGGAGATTCTAAAGATCCTTAGGGGCTTCCCTGATAGCTCAGCTGGTAAATAATCCACCTGCAATGCAGGAGACCCCAGTTTGATTCCTGGGTCAGGAAGATCCGCTGGAGAAGGGATAGGCTACCTACTTCAGTATTAAGAGTCTGCCTGCAATACCCAGGTTCTATCCCTGGGTTGGGACAATCCCCTGGAGAAGGGAAAGGCTACCTTAGAAGGCGATGTTGCTGTTGTTCAGTCGCTAAGTTGTGTCTGACTTTGCAACCCGAGGGACTGCAGCATGCCAGGCTCCACTGTCTCCCAGAGTTTTGCTCAAATTCATTCAGAAGATGATGACGAAAGACAAAATAGGACAGATGAGGCAGGACTTGGAATGCTGGCTGGAAGGGGAGGACTGTGATTTGAAGATGGAAGGGAGGCTCAGGAAGGGAGGGGACATAGGTATACCATGGCTGATTCTTTTTGATGTATGACAGAAAATGACAAAATTCTGTAAAGCAATTGTCCTTCAATTTAAAAATTAAAAGATAAAATAAAGTGCCTGGAGTCACAGTGGAGCAAAAATGTGAAGGAAAAGGGGAGCCAGGCACACGTTGAGGTTAGGAGCGTTCTGAGTGGCAGCCCCAAGCCCAGAGCCTGCCTGGAGTGTTGGAGAGACCAAACGATGCAGACGTGGGGAGTCAGTGAGCAGGAGGAGGGAAGAAGTGGAGACGACTAACTAAGCGGGAGCCCAAGCAGGGTGGGAGCTGGGAGGCATGGAGGAGGCACCGTGAGATGGGGGAGCCGGGGCAGGGCAGAGGGGGCGGGCCTTGGCGTTTGGATCCATCTGAAGGTAGATTTGAAGGCAGATTGGAATTGAGGTGAGAGAGACAGACAGCAAGAATGACTCCAGTATTTCTAACCTGAGTGACTGGGAGGGACACAGTTATCATTGAAGAGATGCAGAGGATATTTGGAGTGGGCAGGGAATCAGGAGTTAGTTTTGGACGTGAGGTGGGTTTGGGGTATTTATTAGACATTTATGACTCTCCTTGGGCTTCCCTGGTGGCTCAGTGTTAAAGAATCCATCTGCCAGTGCAGAAGATACGGGTTTGATCCCTGGGTTGGAAAGATCCCCTGGAGGAGGAAATGGCAACCCACTCTAGTATTCTTGCCTGGGAAATCCCAAGGACAGAGAAGCCTGGTGGGCTACAGTCTGTGGGGTCGCAAGAGAGTCTGACATGACTTAGCCACTAAGCAGCAGCAAGATTCTCCTTAATGTAACTCCTCTATCCAGCGAACAAACGCAAGTTGATGTGAGCTGGGAGGGGCCTGGTACTGAGCATGGGAGCCAGAAGGCACCTGGTGGCCGGGTATGGCCGCCCAGAGCAGGGCAATAGCTCCCTGATGATTCGGCAAACCCAGCATTCATCTGGCTGGGTTCAGATTCCAGCTCTGCCAACAAACTCGCTGGAAGAAGTCCCCCAAGCCTCTCATCCGATCCTTCAGCACTGGCCCAAGCCAGAGGACAAGGCGTCTGGATGACAAGGCCATGAGGGTCAGCCTCCTGAGCACAGAGAGGGCTGGGGAATAGATGGGGGGCAGGGAGCCAGTCAGTGGAAAATAGTGCCTCCCCTAACCCACACCATGGGACAGATGCCTCTGGTGGTGGGGTAGCAATCCCCAGACTGACATGTTTTTCCTTTAATTCAGCCACGGGCAGGTCATTGAGTTTGCATATGATAAAAGTGCACTTGGTCTGTCCCCACTGATGGACCCTGTACCAGAAGATATTTCTTCAGCTGCAGGCATCATCCCAGTGCTAGCTGGGAAACTCCCGGAGCCCGGTCCTGGGCCCCACTCTGTAGGGACTGTGCCTGGGACAGTGGTTTCATTACTGTGTGTGGGCTGGTTTCTGACTCATCCCTCTTGGTTGTCGGGCTCCAGCTGCTCAGAGGTCTTCTGTGTCTCCCCAGGGAGCATGAGGGTCCTGCAGGATCCCACCTGCTTCTCCGACTACATCAACATCTCCACCTGTGAGTGGGAGATGGCCGGGCCCACCCACTGCGGAGCCGAGCTCCACCTGTCCTACCAGCTGAATTTTTACTACTCTGAGTAAGCCCGGGCTGGAGCTGGGGGTTGGGGAGGGTTTGCCTTGGAGTTCACCTGGCCTAGGTGGTGCCCTGGGATGCGTGTGCTAAATTCAGCTCTTGGGGGCTTGACTGGGCACCGTAGAGATGAGGCACCCTGGGGTGCAGGGTGAGAGGCAATGAGTGCATTGTGGGGCTCCAGGCTCAGTGTCACCAAGGCACCTAGCAGGTGGATGTGGTGGAGTTCTGGACTAGATCAGAGGCTATCAAACATTTTTGTCTCAGGATTCTCTTGAATGCTTAAGAATTAGCGAGGACCCCAGAAGCTTTAGTCTGACATCAGCTGTTGTTGCTATTTAGTCACTAAGTCATGTCTGACACTTTACCACCTGCATGGACTGAGGCATGTCAGGCTTCCCTATCCTTAACTATCTCCCAGAGTTTGCTCAAACTCATGTCCATTGAGTCAGTGATGCCATCCAACCATCTCATCCTCCGTCACCCCTTTCTCTTCCTGCCCTCAGTCTTTCCCAGCATCAGAGTCTTTTCCACTGAGTTGGCTCTTTGTATCATGTGAAAGTATTGGAGCTTCAGCTTCATCATCAGTCCTTCCAATAGATATAGCCTGGGTAACTTACATCTATTGATATTTTCCGTATTAGAAATTGAAACAGAAAATTTAAATCACAAGAGCCAACAAGTTCACATTCAACAGGCTGTCAGAGCAACCACATGGCCACAGATCATGTAGCCTCTGGAAAATTGCACTCTAAGCTTGTGAGAGAAAACAGAGGAAATGACGGCTGATGTCAGAGTATTACTATGAAAACTGTTAGACCCAGTGGAACCCCAGACCACACTTTGAGAACTTCCCGGCTAGACCACTAGGGGTGCAGTGTCAGTGATAGAGCTCACTGCAGTGATTGGTGGACTGTGGAACTTGGAATGTTTTTCCAGTTCACTGGTTCACTGGGATATCCCGTGGTACACAGGGCTAACTGTTGTTGCACGTGGTACCCAGGACATGACCTAGTACACAAGACACAGTTATGGAGCCCAATGGGATACACAGCATACTACTGAGTACACCCAATGTGGCTACCCAATTTGGGCTACTGACTATGCACATTGGCTTAGACTGGGGATCTGCAAACTGCCCCATGGGTCACCTGGCCCACCACCCATGTTTTTAAAGTTTTATTGACATACATCCATGCCCATTTGTTTATGTATTGTCCATGGCTAGGGCTTTTTTGTGCTGTATCAGCAGAGTTGTATAGTTGGGACAGAAAGGGTATGTCCCGCAAAGCCACAAGTATTTAGTATCTGGTCCATTACAGAAAACATTTGCCAGCTGCTGGCCTAGCCCATGAGATGTGGGGTTGGCTATTTTGGGTGACACGTTAGGATTAAGCTGTGGGGCACAGGGCGTGTGCCTGGGCTGGACTGTGCGATCGGAGAGGCACTAGGACACACACATGTTACAAATTCTTTCATGCCACGGGTTCTTCCCTTTCACTGGCTTTCAGGGTCCAAGCCTGGGGACAGGGGTGGATAAAAGTCCCCGGTGGATGTGCTGAGGAGCTGTGGGCAGCAGCGAGGTGTTCCCAGGCCATTGTCCCCACCACACCCCAGCTACTGTCATCCCAAGTCCCCGGATCTGGTCCTTGAGGCAGGGTGACCAGGAAGCTGGAAGGGCCTGTGGTTCCTGGAGGCGTGTCCCAGGGTCGCCAGTGAGTCACATGCCCAGCCTAATGCAACATCTGTGTTTGCAGAAAGCAGACATGTGTCCCCGAGAACAGAGAAGGTGTGGGGGGTGTGGTGTGCGTATGCCATATGCAGATAGATAACCCGGTCAGAGAAGACATCTACCAGCTGGACCTGTGGGCCGGGGAGCAGCTGCTATGGAACAGCTCCTTCAAGCCCAGCAAGCACGG
>SJYV01056333.1:148295-183156 GCA_006410875.1 Neotragus pygmaeus
CGGGGCGGGGCAGCAGGTGTTCTGCAGCGTGCTGGGCAGCCTTCATTCCCGGTAGAGGGCCATCCAAGCAGCCTCCTACCGTTTCCCAAACCCAATGGGGTTCTTCCCTCTTTCTGGGCCTCAGTCCTCCCATCTTTGAAATGGAGTTGGGCTCAAGAGTACATCAGGCCCCGTTCAGTTCAGATGTTTCAACCTTCAGAATTTAAGTGCCCAGATCAACATGTTGAATGAGGTATGTTTGGTGGAAGGCATGCTTGCTGCAGGTCAGAAACTGAATTGGGAACCATCCTTCCACCCTCTGTCAACTATTCAGCTGCTGCTTCTTTAGACAGTGTAGACCATGGGAGGCTGCCCTTATCCTGATACCCAGAGTTCCCACAGGAATCCCTGGAGAGCGTGCTGGAGTGTAGTAACAGGAGTTTAAAACACCACTTATTCCTGTGTGACCTTGGGCAAGCCGTGTTACCTCTCTGAGCCTTGGTTTCTCAAAGACAGTTATAACCCCTATTATGGAATTGAGAAGAAAAAAGTACATAGTTCAGAGAAGGCAAGTAACCTGCCTAAGGTCACACAGCTATTAAGTGATAGAGGCAGTATTCTCACAGAGCACACAATCTTCGCCACTACATCAGCAATTCCTGAAGGGATTTCTCATACCCAGGGTGGGGTGGGGGTGATTTAAATTGACCTATGAGTGAATCTATCAATTAAAATAATTTTTACACATGCATGTTGATTTTAGGGGCTTCTCTGATAGCTCAGTTGGTTAAGAATCCACCTGCAATGCAGGAGACCCCAGTTCAATTTCTGGGTCAGGAAGATCCACTGGAGAAGGGATAGGCTACCCACTCTAGTATTCTTGGGCTTCGCTTGTGGCTCAGCTGGTAAAGAATCCACCTGCAATGTGAGAGACCTGGGTTTGATCCCTGGGTTCAATCTCTGGGTTGGGAAGATGCCCTGGAGAAGGGAAAGACTACCCACTTCAGTATTCTGGCCTGGAGAATTCCATGGACTGTATAGTCCATGGGGTTGAAGCGAGTTGGACACGACTGAGCGAGTTTTAATGCTCATTATGTACCTGTGATCTCATGGGTATGATCATTTTAAAAGAGACGAAGTTGAATCAAAGTAAAGAAAAATGCTTAGTAAATAATACAGCACACAGATGTGGCCAGAAGTATGAAGGATCAAAGTGGAAAAGCCAGAGTTCGGGTCACTTGGCTTATCCATTTTGCATTCACTGTGAAAAGGTAGTTAAGAACCACTGAAGTGCTCAGTGGTAAAGAACCTGCCTGCCAGTACAGGAGACACAGGTTCGATCCCCGGGTAGGGAAGATATTCTGGAAAAGGAAATGGCAACTCACTTCAGTATTCTTGCCTGGGAAATCCCATGAACAGTGGAGCCTGGTGGGCTACAGTCCATGGGGTACAAAAGAGTGTGACTTGACTTAACACCTAAACAAGAAGACAATCAGTGCTCGGTAGGATTTTAGCAACACGAGAATCGGGTATACGGTTGTAATTCTCTGTTATGACTAAATCGATGTGGTTTCCCATTAATGTGCTGCGGAGGTGGTGGTGACTGAGACTCTAAACTGTCTACCTGCCTGTATGGGCCCACCTCCTCCCGTTGCCCCATCCAGCCCCTCACCAGCCACTCCTTCTCCACAGTGAAACCGCTGGCCCCCAGAAACCTCACGGTCCACACCGACGACATCTCCCACACGTGGCTGCTGATGTGGAAAAACCCGTATCCTTCAGATAACCACCTGTGCTCCGAGCTCACCTACCTGGTCAACATCTCAAATGAAAATGACCCCACGGATGTGAGTGGGTGCCCCGCAGGTTTCTCTGTGACCGCTTGGGACTCGGGTGGGTGGAGACTCAGACTCTGGGGTGTGAGATGGGGAGAGCAACCCCCATCTGGACGTGGCTGGTCGTGGCTCTGTTCGGGGACCAGTCTTTCTACCTCTCCAGGCCCCTGATGCCCAGTGTGCAGACAGGGAGTTTATTTTCAGACATGGCTCCTCATCTGTAAAGGAAGAGCTGTGGACCACATCTGTTTCCCAGGGGTGGGGCACTTGAGATTTTAGGCGATACTCTAAACACACTTAAATGACTGAATCTCAGGGCGAGATGCTCACTCCCTCCTGACACTGACTGTCAAGAGTTGCTTCTCAGTTGAGCTTTTTTTTTTTTAAGAAGATTTTTTGTTTATTTATTTTACATTTGAACTAAATCTGTACTTTAGTTAATAATGCTGTATCACGTGTTAATTTCCTTCTTTTTTTTTTAACAACATAGTATTTAAATCCTCAGAATTGGATTAGAAGTTTCAAGCCTCATTCAAATACTTTTTTAAAGCACTATGAATAATAAACTTTCTAGACTTTTATCAGTAATACTAGATACCAAAATGAATGGAACTATGATCAAAGTTTTGAATGAATGTGAATTAGAAATTTGTCAGCTGAGCTTCTTTGTAACAGAGAGAAGGGCCTGCAGGCTCAGAGCCTTCCCTCAGAAAACATGTACAGCCATAATTTAATGCCTTTGCATTGCTCTGATTGCATTTACTTTATGAGACGTCCATGGCATGTTGATACTTGCCTCCAGTCACAGCAGTGGCAGAGGGGTTCTGTTTTATTTATTTATTTATTGTGATGTTCCTTTTTAAACGAACGTATTTGGAGCCAGAAATCAAATGGCCAACATCTGTTGGATCATCGAAAAAGCAAAAGAGTTCCAGGAAAACATCTACTTCTGCTGTGCTGACTACACCAAAGCCTTTGACTGTGTGGATCACAACAAACTGTGGAAAATTCTTCAAGAGATGGGAATACCAGACCACCTGACCCACCTCCTGAGAAATCTGTATGCAGGTCAGGAAGCAATAGTTAGAACTGGACATGAAACAACAGACTGGTTCCAAATCAGGAAAGGAGTCCGTCAAGGCTGTATATTGTCACCCTGCTTATTTAACTTATATGCAGAGTACATCATGAGAAATGCTGGGCTGGATGAAGCACAAGTTGGAATTAAGGTTGCTGGAAGAAATATCAGTAACCTCAGGTATGCAGATGACACCACCCTTATGGCAGNGTCACCCTGCTTATTTAACTTATATGCAGAGTACATCATGAGAAATGCTGGGCTGGATGAAGCACAAGTTGGAATTAAGATTGCTGGAAGAAATATCAGTAACCTCAGGTATGCAGATGACACCACCCTTATGGCAGAAAGCAAAGAAGAACTAAAGAGCCTCTTGATGAAAGTGAAAGAGGAGAGTGAAAAAGTTGGCTTAAAACTCAACATTCAGAAAACTGAGATCATGGCATCCAGTACCATCACTTCAGGGTGAATAGATGGGGAAACAATGGAAACAGTGAGAGACTTTATGTTCTCGGGCTCCAAAATCACTGCAGATGGTGACTGCAGCCATGAAATAAAAAGACACTTGCTCCTTGGCAGAAAAGCTATGACCAACCTAGACAGCATATTAAAAAGCAGAGACATTACTTTGCCAACAAAGGTCTGTCTAGTCAAAGCTATGGTTTTTCCAGTAATCATGTATGTATGTATGTATGTGAGAGTTGAAATACAAAGAAAGCTGAGTACCGAAGAATTGATGTGCTTTTGACCTGTGGTGTTGGAGAAGACTCTTGAGAGTCTCTTGGACTGCAAGGAGATCCAACCAGTCCATCCTAAAGGAAATCAGCCCTGAATATTCATTGGAAGGACTAATGCTGAAATTGAAACTCCAACACTTTGGCCACCTGATGTGAAGAGCTGACTCATTTGAGAAGACCGTGATGCTGGGAAAGATTGAAGGCGGGAAGAGAAGGGGATGACAGAGGATGAGATGGTTGGATGGCGTCACTGACTCAATGGACACGAGTTTGGGTAAACTGTGAGAGTTGGTGATGGACAGGGAAGCCTGGCATGCTACAGTCCATGGGGTCGCAGAGTCAGACACAACTGAGCGACTGAACTGACCTGAACTGATTGACATTCTGGGGCTTCCCAGGTAGCTCTAGTGATAAAGAACCTGCCTGCCAACGCAGGAGACATAAGAGACGTGGGTTCAATCCCTAGGTGGCGAAGATCCTCTGGAGGAGGGCATGGCAACCCACTCCAGCATTCTCGTCTGGAGAATCCCATGGACAGAGGAGCCTTGTGGGCTACAGTCCACAGGGTCACAAAGAGTTGGACACGACTGAAGTGACTTAGCACGCACTGCACGCATTGACATTTTTAAAACAGGGAGAGTTGCTATGTAAGAAACCATCAAATAATCTCAGGGCTATACAATGGATGGCTGAGGCCCCCTCTATTTTAGGTGCAGGTGGGGGTAGAGGCCACTGTCAGCCACTCATGTTTTCACCTCAGATATTCCCATTGGAGGGACGACATCTGAACGCCAGGGGCCCTGGCGCCCCATGGAGCCAGGTTCCAATACCTTCCCTGCCACTTGCTGCATGATCTCGAGTTTCTTGCTTACCCCCATCTTGCCTCGGTTTCCGCATCTGTAACTTGGCGCTAACAGGAGTGCCCAACCCCTCAGGGCTGTGGAGAGCACAAAGTGGGTGACACAGACAGGTGCCCCTGCCTGGCACGACAATGTCATAAACGTCATCTTCCTTTTCCCCTGAGAGCCTCGGGCCTCAGAATCCCACCTATCTCGTGCTCCTGGACCCTGGTCTGTAACTATTCAGAGTCTGCTAGGGACCATGCCTTGTGTCCCGGAAGCCAGTCTGGCCTGACCTTGTCTGCCGCAGAGAGGCCCCAGACGTCTTAAGCTGCCACATCAGCTCTGTTCCTGCTTCCTCCCTTTCTGGCCAAGCTGGGGGCGGGTGGGGGTGGGTGTTGATTTACATCTCTGAGGTGTGGTTTTCCTCCTTGGCACTGGGCCAGGATGTGGGGCAGGAACAGGAAGGGTAGCCGGGCTCACACTGGAGAGGCTCAGAGCAGTTGGGAAGAAGGGGCTGACACAGATGCCAAGGAAGGAGACAGTTTGGTCAGTAAATCCCCTTTCAATTCCTGCAACTGTGAGGGCTTAGCTCAGTGGATGGAGGGGAGAAAAGGGTACCACCTGTGGAGTCCAAAGGAAGGTCATGTGTTTGCCCGTCACGGTTGGATCCAGGATCCTGGAGTCTCCATCATTTGGTCCTGCCTTATTCTGTGCTGCCTTCATTTTTATTTATTTATAAATAATGTCACTGCAGGCAGGCCTTTTCTAGTTGCGGCGAGTGGGGGCTACTCTGTAGCTGCGGCGCTCGAGGGCAGTAGCTTCTCCTGTTGCAGAGCACAGGCTCCAGGCATGCGGGCCTCAGGAGTTGCGGCGTTTGGCTCCGTAGTTGTGGCTCGCAGGCTCTATAGCGCAGGCTCAGGAGTTTCACAGGCGTGTGGGCTCTTCCCAGACCAGGGACTGAATCCGTGTCCTCTGAGCTGACAGGCTAATTCTTTACCACTGAGCCACCAGGGAAGCCCTGGCTTCATTTAAAAAAAATAATAATTTCATTTATTTATTGTTTTTGGCTGTGCTGCGTCTTCTTCGCTGCCCAGGCTTTCTCTGGCTGTGGGGAGTGGGGGCTGTTCTCTAGATGTAGTGCCCGGGCTTCTCACTGCGGCGGCTTCTCTAGTCTCAGAACACAGGTTCTAGGACTCGCAGGCTCTAGTTGTTGTGGCTCGCAGGCTGTAGAGCACATGCTCAGTAGTTGTTGTCCATGGGCTTAATTGCTCTGCAGCACGTGGGATCTTCCCAGATCAGGGATCGAACCCATGTCTCCTGCATTGGCAGACAAACTCCTTTCCACTGAGCCAGCAGGGAAGCCCTTGGCCTCATTTTTAAGCAGGCTCTTTGCTCACGTAGAGGCCAATATGCCCAGTAGAAGCTCCGGCCTTAAAGCCACGGTGGGAAAAGTTCTTCCCTCCAGATAGCCTCAGTAAAAGTCCTGGGGCCAGTGATCAGCTACCTGCCTGGGACCACATGCCCGTCTCTGAACCTGTCACAGGCTGTAGGCAGGAGGGGGATGCTGAGGCAGTGTTCACACTGGCCAGGGGAGGATTACATTCCCCCTCTGGAGCGGGTCAGGTCAACCCCACCCAGACCAGATGGGCCGAGAATGAGGGAGGGGTGGCTCCTCAAAGGAAGTTCTGAGGAACAGGGAACAGAGCCTGGGCTAGCTGAAATGCAGCTGGGTTTGGGACCTGGCACCAGGCTCCAGCCAGTGGACAGAATCGGTCAGTGTGCCTGGGCTGTGGCTTAGTGGTCATGTAGGTGCTCGGGGTTGCTCCAGGCCTCAGAATTCCATTTCCTGCTTCTTTTGTTGGTGGGGCAGAAGCTAATGAGACATCTTCCCCCATCTTTCTCTTCCTGAGGACAAAACTGGGCCGGCAAGAATTCCCCTCATTAGTCATTGGCCAGAGATGGTCACATGCTCCTCTCTAACCAATCACAGGCTAGGGAATGAAATAGCCATGATTGGTTTGGACCAATGAGGATTAACCCTGGAACTGGAGACAGAGGCTTACCTACCCTGAGCTTTGAGTACTTGACCCCAGTGGTATAGATGCTGGGTGGGTGTCCAGCTGTGTTTGCTACAGTACTGCAGACACCAGCTGTGGCTCAGACTGGTGGGATCAATTCTAAAAATATTAGAAACTCACTGTGGAATTCGGGAGATGGACCTACTCCTTATCCTGGATGATTTCTGGCAAAGATTCTGTAATGGAGTTTTGGCTTGGGCATTGAAGGGTGTATAGGAGTTCTCTAGTGAGAGGATAGGCCAGGTAGAAGGCTTGGAGGTATGAAAATTCATGGCATATCTGAGGATTATGGGGCTGTGGGAGTGTATGCAGTGAAAAGGCAGAAAATGAGGCCTCAAGCCTACCGAGGGCTGTGAATGCCATGTTCATGATCATTTCTTGAGTGCCTACTATGTGCCAGGCATGATGTGTGTTGTGACTAATGGCTGGGAAAGCCCTGCAGGTGGAGAGGTGTTTGTCTCTCCATTTAGTGACGAGGGCATTGAGGCTTGGAGAGGTGGAATGACTCACCCAGAGTCCCAACATTGGAAATGGCCAAGCTGGTATTCGAACCCAGGATTTAAACTCCGGAGCCTGTGCTATTTTCCCCTCCCCTGGGATCCTTTGCTCAGAACACTCTCCCGAACACCTGGCCCTTTTGTTTTTAAAAAAAACAAATGTACCACAAGTAGTTCCTTGGAAGCTCTTTTTTGTTTCTTAGTAAAACATTTCTCAATTCCCTACTCCTCTCTAGAGTGTATGATTCCTTCTGTGAACCAGCTCCAGCTGCTGCTTCCTGTTTACTGCAATTTAGAAAGAAAGGGACACTGACGGTGAGAGTGCCCTTCTCTCCCTGCCCTGGGTCTCCTCCTGCCACCTCCACCCCGTCCCCAGCTTCCCTGGAAAGTTCCAGCTGCCTTCCAGTTTCTCCAGCAGGCTGTTAGGACTTTGCTTCCTTTTTGTGTACAACCTCCCCTCGGCTCACTTTACACCAGACCGTGTGGCGTTAGTGGTAAAGAACTCACCTGCCAATGCAGGAGATGTAAGAGACGCAGGTTCTATCCCTGGGTCGGGAAGATCCCCTGGAGGAGGGCATGGCAACCCACTCCAGTGTTCTTGCCTGGAGAATNCGGCTCACTTTACACCAGACCGTGTGGCGCTACTGGTAAAGAACTCACCTGCCAATGCAGGAGATGTAAGAGACGCAGGTTCTATCCCTGGGTCGGGAAGATCCCCTGGAGGAGGGCATGGCAACCCACTCCAGTGTTCTTGCCTGGAGAATCCCATTGACAGAGGATCCTGGAGGGCTACAGTCCATAGAAGCTCAGACAGTTGGACACAACTGAGCAAGCAAACATTATAATATTACTGCAAACACGACTGCTTTGAACAGCACATATTTATTGCCCCAGAGTTTCTGGGGGTCAGGAGCCTGGGCATGGCTTAGCTGGGTCTCTCAAGGGTGCACGCGCATGAGTTGTCTGGGGGATTCCTTCTGAGCTCCTGGGACGTGGGCAGCATTCAGTTTCTTGTGGGCTTTGAACTGGGAACCTCAGGTTCTTGCTGGCCTTGGTGTCCTTTTCAAAGCCAGAGTCTCCTGGCAGGTTGGAGTTACAGTCTTCCATAATGGAATCACATTCATGTGGTCCCTATGTATTCATCACCTTTGCCATATTCTGTTGGTTCAGAATAAGTCATGTGCCCCCCACCCTCGCCCCAGGCAAGGAGAGGAGAGGGGACTGAAGGACCCAAGGACTTGACATGAGGTGAGGCTCACGGGGCCATCTCAGAGTCTGTCTGCCACCATCACTAAGCCTTCTCCCTTTCTGTTTTTAACATCAAAGCCAACAGACAACACGTGCTAGTCTNCCACCCTCGCCCCAGGCAAGGAGAGGAGAGGGGACTGAAGGACCCAAGGACTTGACATGAGGTGAGGCTCACGGGGCCATCTCAGAGTCTGTCTGCCACCATCACTAAGCCTTCTCCCTTTCTGTTTTTAACATCAAAGCCAACAGACAACACGTGCTAGTCTTCATCCTGCCTTTTTCGCTTAAGGGCAGATCTTGGAAGTTCTTTCTCATTGAGGGGCTTGGTTGGGCGCGGCTGAGATGATGGGCCATTGATTCCGGGCTTGACTGGGGAGGCTCTGGAGTGGCCCTTGAAGGAGAGAGAGGCACGCAGCGACCCTGTCTGTGCTCAGAAAGATCACTCTTGTGCTCCCTGCATGCCTGGTCCAGCTTGAAGTACAGACCTGTATTAACCCACTTAATCCTCACAACACCCCTGGGAGGATGGCACTTTTATTATTGCCATTCTGCAGAAGAAGACATCAAGGCCCAGAAAGGTTATGTCACTTATCCGAGGTCACACAGCCAGAAAGTGGCAGTAGGAACTCTCACCTTCATTTTACAGATGAGGAAANGGGTTTCCTCTCTCCTTTTTTTTTTTTTTGGCCTTACCTCATGGCTTGCAGGATCTGTTTCCCCACCAGGACCCAGTGGTTGAACTCGGGTCACGCTATTGAAAGCCTGGAACCCTAACCACTAGGCAACCAGGGAACTCTCAGCAGTTAGCATCCCTGCTCCCCACTTTCATTCTGGGGCCACTTACAGCCCAACATCTGGTTTCCATATCATAAGATGCCTCTAACTGCAGTAACAGAATTTCCAACTGGTGCGGTTTACCAGTCAGGGTATGGGATAGGTTACGGTGAGAAACCCACAGGTTTCACAGCTTAATGCTGTAGGGGTGGATTTCCTGCTCAGGTAACAGTTCAACACAAGCTGTGCTGATTGCCAGCTGGTTTTCCTCCCTGTGGCTCCACCATTTTCTAGGACAAAGATTCTTAGCCTTTCTGTATCACGGACAGTCCAGCGAAGCCTGTGGACCCCATCTCGGTATTTTTTAGAGTATAGTTGAGTCACGATATTGTGTTAGATTCAGGTGCACAGCAAAGTGATTAATTATACATACTCATATATCTACTCTTTTTCAGTCTTTTTTTCCCATATAGGTTATTAATGAGAACTGAGTATAGTTNGAAGCCTGTGGACCCCATCTCGGTATTTTTTAGAGTATAGTTGAGTCACGATATTGTGTTAGATTCAGGTGCACAGCAAAGTGATTAATTATACATACTCATATATCTACTCTTTTTCAGTCTTTTTTTCCCATATAGGTTATTAATGAGAACTGAGTATAGTTCCCTGTGCTATATAGTAGGTCCTTGTTGATTATCTCTTTTCCTTAAAGCAGTGTGCATATGGGCAGTCCCAATCTCTCAGTTCATCCCTCTCCCCACACCCCTTTCCCCCTTGACAACCAGAAGCCAGAATATTCTTAAATGTATGAAATAAAGTACAGAGGATTTCAGTGGAAACCTAATTGTATTGAAATGTGATTATAAAAAGATTTTAAAATATATTTGCCATCTAAGAATATAGGCTTCTTTAATAACACATTAAAAATAGAATCTAGTGGTAGTTCTCATAAATACTGTCATTTCAAAGTAGAAGAGCTTAAAGGAGATATCATGGTACTCCTGCCATTGGGTGATAAGAGAATACCTGTGATTTCTGTTGGGGCCTGAGTGACTGATGCTGCTATCACTGTGGCTTGCTCTCTCCATTCCTAATGGGAGGAAATGCCAGGTTTCAGCAGTTAGTGAAGGCTTCCCTGGTGGCTGAGTGGTCAAGAATCTGCCTACCGATGCAGGAGACATAGGCTCAGTCCCTGATCTGGGAAGACCCCACGTGCCATGGCGCAGTTAAGCCCCCCACCATAGCTACTGAGCCCGAGCTCTAGAGCCTAGGAGCCGCAACTACCGACATCTGCGTCCCCTAGAGCCCGTGCTCCACGAGAGAAGCCGCCGCAACGGGAAGCCCGTGCAGGGCAGCTAAAGAGCGGCTCCCACTCCCTGCCACTAGAGAAAAGCCTGTGCAGCAATGAAGACCCAACACAGCTGCAAATAAAGCAACAAATAAAATTATATAAGAAAGTTAGTGAAAATAAAGCTATCCTTTCTTCCCCGTCAAAGCTCCCAGACCCCTAAATTCTAATGGCAGCCATGTTGGAAGTCCCCAAGTGAAGAATCCCTGCTCTAGGGCCCTGCCATCATCTGAATCCAGCCAGCAGAAAGGGAATGAGGGTGGGGAGACCACACCTGCTTTTTAAAAGCCTCAGCAAGAAGTGACACATATCNAATTCTAATGGCAACCATGTTGGAAGTCCCCAAGTGAAGAATCCCTGCTCTAGGGCCCTGCCATCATCTGAATCCAGCCAGCAGAAAGGGAATGAGGGTGGGGAGACCACACCTGCTTCTTAAAAGCCTCAGCAAGAAGTGACACATATCACTTCCTCTCAAGGTCTATTGGTGGAACTGGTCACATGGCCACACATAGCTGCAAGAGGTTCTGGGAAATGTAGTCCCTCATCTGGTACCCTGTTCCCCTAAACAACACTTTGCGACTTTTTCAGTAAAGATATTGAATTATCTCACATCAAATGAAGCCTTACAGGGGAATTCTCCAGCCGTCCAGTCTTTACAATTCTGTGCTTCCACTGCTGAGGGCCCTTGTTCAATCCTTGGTCAGGGAACTAAGACCCCACAAGCTGCACTATATGGCCAATAGAAAGGAAAAAAAAAAAATGAGGTTTAGCCAGTGAATATTGCTGCTCAGTGACGTCGCTCCAGAGTCTTGTCTTTCCCTCTGCCGTTCCTAGCATGGTAGCATTTTGTCCTTACCTACTGTCACCTCATGGCCCCAGGTTCCCTGCTGCAGACACCCTCATGTCCCAGCCCCAAAGGGAATGGAAGGCTGCCACGAGGAGTACATCCCGTGCACCTTTTATCAGGAAGCAAAAACCTTTCCAGTCCTGGTGGACTTCCCCTTGCATCTTATCAGCCAGGACCATCACATGGCCTCTCCCAACTGCAAGGGAAGCAGGGAATTCAAATGCCTGGAAAGGGGAGTAGTTTTGGCCCATGACTGGCCCAAACCTCAGGGTGGGCACTTCACAGCCTGGCAAAGAAGGGGAGACAGCTGTAGGGTGGGCATCCTCTGAACAATGGGGAGAAGGAAGGGCTGTTGTGAACACTCACTGAAGGAAGAGTTCTTCGAAGTGCTAGGTATAATGGTGAGTGGCAGGTACCTCACCCCAACCCATCACACGCCCCTCTCAGCATCATTCGTCCTGTTCCATCCATGCCTCTTGACCGTCTGTCTCCAGCTCTGGGCTGTGGGCCCTATGAGTGGTGCCTGCTCTGTGTCTATATCCCCATTGTCCACCACAGCACCAGGCACATAGTAAGAGCTTGGGAAGTTTTATCAAATTGACTTTCCCCTCTGACTTGGAGAAGTGAAGGGAAATAGATCGTGTGGGCCAGATACCATGTGCTGGACACTCACTCATTATTTCCACAAATATTTCTTGAGCTCCTACTACATGTTAGATACCAGCCCAGTGCTAGATACTGAGGGATCAGTGAACAAAATAGACAAGAATACCTGTTTTTGTGGAACTGACATTTTGGAAAGGGAAACAGAAAATAAGTAAACAAAAATATAAATGAGATCTAGATCTAGTAAGTCCGAGGAGGAAATAAAGCAGGGGAAAGGGATGGGAGAAGGGAACATTAGAGAGGGGTGGGGAGAACTTTCTGGACCTGGCAGTGAACAAGGAGCAGGGCCCAGCCCAGTGAATGGACCTGCAGGCCCTGCTTCACGTGTATATTAAATCATATAAGCCTCACAACAATGAGTTTAGTTACTAACCCCGTTGTACAGATGAGGAAACTGAGGCACAGAGTGGGTGAGCTTCTTGTCCTGGGTTGCCTGCAAGTCTCTGACAAGTCAAGTTTTGAACTGAGGGCATCTAACTCCAAGTCTCTGCACTTGACTTCAGTGCTTCAGGAAAGAGAGGAAATTCAGGATCCTGAGGTGGCCCTGAGCTTTGGGAGAGCAGGAGTCCAGGGTGGCGGGGGCTCCGGGCGGGGAGTAGGAGCTGCCGCGGCCGCCAGCTCACGCAGCGTCTTGGAGGGTCCCGGGGCCGGTCGCCTCCTCTGGGAGGTGGAGACCAGCTGGGTGAGGCGCCCCGAANGGGCTCCGGGCGGGGAGTAGGAGCTGCCGCGGCCGCCAGCTCACGCAGCGTCTTGGAGGGTCCCGGGGCCGGTCTCCTCCTCTGGGAGGTGGAGACCAGCTGGATGAGGCGCCCCGAAGGCTCACGACTTCCCTCCGCTTCCAGACCACGGGGAGACGTGGGAGCAGCGCCTCCAGCTGGGCGTCGGCATCTCTTGCGTCATCGTCCTGGCGGTGTGCGTGTCCTGCTACATCAGCATCATCAAGTGAGTCCCGGGCTCCCGCGCCGCTCGCTGGCGCTGCCAAGCCAGCCGCCGGGGAGTGTGGAGTGCGCAGGAATTTCCCCTCTCATCTGACAGCTTGCAGCCCTGTCACTCAATGATAGATACTTACTGAGCAGCTACTATGTGCAAGGCACTGAACGGACAGGGAGACCCCGTGTCCTTGGGGAGGCAGAAGATGCCAGGCCAGCAAGTAACCATGGCTGTTTCCCATAGTGAGCCTTGCACTGAAGGAACCAAGCCAAGATGAGCTGGGGGATATTCCAGGGGTGCCAGGGTGGGTCCCTCTGACGGGTGTGGGATGGAGCTGGCAGGGGACAGGGCCTTCCTTTGGCAGAAGGGAGCTGGATCATACCCAGCGTACACCCCAGACATTTGAAGGCAGGTGGTAATGGACAGGAATTCTAGACGATTACTCTGCAGAATCAGGAGACCTGGGTTCAAATCCTGGCCTTGGCACTTGGTAACTGCATGACCAAGTTTCTGAACCTCTGTTCAGCTTTGGGTCCCTATTTCATCAGTCCCGAGAGTCCTAAGGGAGTCCCAGAGCCCTGGGTGCAAGGAGCCTTGTCTCCAATGACCATGAGCCCTAGGAATGTGGAGTCTCAGAGCCTCAGTCCTCCCACCTCTGAAATGGGACTAATGGGCCCAAGCTGACCACATAAGGAAGGGCGATGGTGGAGGGCTGATGGTGAGTGACTATCCGCCGTCTGCCAGGTGCACAGTAGGTGTGCAGGGAATGCAAGGTCCCTTCTCCACGTCTGTTGCTGATACCTCTGAGCCCTCTGGGCTGATCTTTCCCCTTCTCTGAGCCTCAGTTTACCCATCGCCTGTCCTCTCCACCGGCCACTCTCTGTATTCTAGCTCTCCAACCTCCTTGCTGTTCTTTGAACCCCCAACCCAAGCAAGTTCTTCCCTCCACTCCTTTGCACTCACTGTGCTCTCTGCCTGGAAAGCCCTTTCCCCAGGCATTGCTGAGACCCGCACCTCCGCCATCCTCAGGCGCCTCTCGGAAGCCACCTCCTCAGAGAGGCCTTCCTGGATCACACTCTTTGTTCCTCACTAGTCCCTTATGGCCTTTATTTTTATTCCTGGCACTTCTTGTCAGGAATGAATGATGTCGTATAGTCATTTCTGCATCTGTTTGTCTGTCTCCGTCTTCCAGAAGGTCAGCTCTGTGAAGGCAGGTGCTTCTGTCTTGTCCCCTGAAGCCTGGCACAGTGAGTGATACATAGTGCTCAGTAAATAGGTGGTAACTGACTGAGTGGGGTGCTGGAGGCTAATCCAGAGGCAATCTGAGAAGATTCCTGCCCAGCCCTGACCCAGGAAGGGAGGAGGAATCCCTTGGCCTCTCTGGCCATGGCAGACTTTTGGGCACTTTGTCCTCCGCTGCTCCAGAGGAAAGGTTGTTGAAGGGGAAACCCGGATTCTCTCTCTGCATCTTGTGTGTGTTGCACTCAGCTGCTCAGTCGTGTCCAACTCTGTGACCCCATAGTCTAGCCCACCAGTCTCCTCTGTCCATGGGATTCTCCCGGCAAGAATACTGGAGTGGGTAGCCATTTCCTCCCCTAGGGGATCTTCCCGACCCAAGGATCGAACCCACCTCTCCTGAGGCTCCTACACTGGCAGGCAGATTCTTTACTACTCGCTCCACCTGGGAAATCCCTCTGCTGCTTGGGTCTCCCCTAATTCCCAGGGACTTGTTCCCTCTGGGGCGGAGGCGGCCGCGTCGGGAACTCCACTCTGGGTAGCATACTGCTGGACCCGAACCCAGCTCTAATGCCCCCAGCTGTCACTTCACCTCCCCAGGCCTCAGTCTCCTCATCTGTAGAGTGGGATTAGCAGTAGAACCTGTTTCACGGGGTGAGGGTAAGGGAGCCAAAAATCTTTGACAGCGTGATCTCTGAGCCCTAATAAGTCTGGGTGACTATGAATCTTTTTTACAGGAAGAACATGAACCTGTTAATGATTCTCAGGGACCAACAACTTGTCCTTTCTTTTTTAGGATTAAGAAAGAATGGTGGGACCAAATTCCCAACCCAGCCCACAGCCCCCTCGTGGCTGTTGTCATCCAGGATTCTCAGGTAGGGAAAGGGGTGGGTGAGGACGTTTTGGGTCATGTGTATCGGGAAACACATTTCAAGATACATGGGGTGTTAGGGATATCTCTTGACTTTGCGGGTTGCATGTGGGCAGTCAGGAATATTTCAGGGCAGGTTGAGTCAACAGCTAGAGGCTTTCACTCCCCTTCCTTTCGCTTCCATGAGTGTCCTTTCAGCTCGGGGGCTGGGGGTCCTCTGGAATTGGATTTCTTGCTTTGTTGTTGTCGTTCTGAGGTCCTATACATATTGTCTTCTAGGGAGGTACCTGTCCCATGTAGGACAAGAGGTCACAAGGAGTTGAAGAGGGAACAAGTTTTCCGTTTCTTCCTCTTAAGAGCAGGAAACTGCCGCCGAAGCACCAGCAAATCCCTCCATTCTCACTGACTTGAATTACATCACAGCCTCTTTCATAAACCACTCCCCTGTAAGGAGTGGGAATACTCCTTACAGATGGACCGTCCAGATGGACGCTCCTGAGCTAAGAGTGCGGCCAGCTTCCCCGGTGCGATGGCCGCATGGAATTTGCCTGAGCGCCATCAGGGTTCTCTAGGAAGGGGCACAGGGGGGGATACAAATCCCGTCTAGAACGGAAGGTCTGTGAGTCTTCCGTTCTCCAGGGACCCTGAGACAGGCTCTGGAGTCCAGCGGTGCTGGCTTTGAACCCTCACTGTCGTTTATCGGCAGGGTAGACATAACAAGCTGGTTAACTTCTCTGAGCCTCAGTTCCTTATAGTAGGGTTATAGTAGTGGTTATAACAGGGCTGATACTGGAATTCACTGAGACAATTCGCAGGAAGTGAATATTACAGCACATAGTGTCATTTATGTATCAGTTAGCGTTTGCTGTATAACAAATCATCCCCAAATTTAGACGTTTTGATGATGTCAAGTCTCCTCAAGGCAAACAGGCTCTGAGCATCGCTGGGTGCCAGGCTGGGTGGGAAGGCTGCTCTGCTCCGTGTCACTGGCTGTCTCTGTGTTTTAGGTGTCACTGTGGGGGAAGCGGTCTCGAGGCCAGGAACCAGCCAAGTGCCCGTATGTATATGAACTTAGATTATAGCCTACGTAGGATTTGGAAGGGGCTGGAATTAGGGTGGGGGGCCTCATCTTGAAACTGGAGTCACACCCCCCTTGATGTCTGCCTTTCCTTCCTGGGTGTTCAGCACTTGTCCTGTGACACTGGGTTTTGAGGGGTGGCAGGGGGAGGGGTGGTCTGAGTAGGTCAACTGCCAACTGAACCCCTGAGTTTCATTGGTTTGGGGGGGCGGTGGTCAGTGAACCCCTTTGGGATGCCCAGTCTGTCCTGAGCAAGGCTGATGGTGGTAACAAGCAAGGCAGCTGTGCATGCATGCTTGCTAAGTTGCTTCAGTCGTGTCCGACTCTTTGCGGCCCTGTGGACTAAACTGTAGCCCACCAGGCTCCTCTGCCCAAGGGACTCTCCAGGCAAGAATACTGGAGTGGGTTGCCTTGCCCCCTCCAGGGGATCTTCCTGACGCAGGGATCGAACCCACATCTTTGATGCCTCCTGCACTGGCAGGCGGGTTCTTTACCACTATCGCCACCTGGGGAGTCGATTAGAGGTCAGACAAGAAATCCTGGCAAGGCTTTATTAGAGCCCCTGCTGCGGTGGGAGCAGGGGTGGAGAACAAGCAACAGGCTGCCTTGCTCACTACCCAGGGAGGGGCGAATTGGTTCATGATACAGGGTGAGGGCGGGGGTGTGTCCAGGCCTTGGGCTGGAGAGGTGGCATAGGTGTTTTGCTTGATTCTCTGGTGTTGCGGTGTGCAGGGGGCATGCACAGAACCCTGCTTTTGTTCCTGACACCGTTTTTGCTCCCAGCTCTTCAAAAGTGGCAGTTGAGGTTTGGGGTCTTTTTGTATCTTTTGTCCATTGTTTGCCCCAACTGCAGCATGCACACAGTTATTTTTACTTCCATATAGTTTCTTAACATTTTGCTGCTCAAGGAGAGCTTTGTTCCAGTGCAGCAGTGCAGCAAAGCGTCCCAGGTCCCAGCCTGGCTCCGCATCAGTTCCGGGTGATTTTGAGCTGGGCTTTGAAGGGTGAATAGGAGTTTTTCAAGAGGAGAAAGTGAACTCTGATTAAACTTTGTTTTTGTAGACACTGGAAGACTTGTCTTGCCAAGCTCCTGCCCTGTTTACTGGAGCATGGCATGGAGAGGGATGAAGACATCTCTAAGGCTGCTAGAAATGGGCCTTCCCAGGGTCCTGGGAAAGTAGCATGGTGCCCTGTGGAGGTCAGCAAGATGATCCTCCGGCCAGAGAGCATCAGCGTGGTGCGGTGTGTGGAGCTGTTTGAGGCCCAAGTGGAAAAGGAAGAAGAGGAAGTGGAAGAAGATAAAGGGAGCTTCTGCCCATCGCCTGAGAACAGCGGGGGCCTCTTCCAGGAAGGCAGAGAGGACATCGCGGCCCGGCTGACAGAGAGCCTATTCCTGCACCTTCTCAGAGATGAGACTGGGGGCCTTAGTCCACAAGGTGTGGAGTCCTGCCTTCTTCCTCCTTTAGAAAATGCGAATGCTCAGAGGCCCTGGGCCGAGTTCCCAAGGGTGGGGCCCCAGGATGCATCGTCTGAGGACAAGGAACAGCCTCTGAGCCCAGAGTCAAGTCCTCCGGCCACTGCAACCCAGAACCCAGCCAGCCTGCCTCTCCCAGAGATGCCCGCCGTCATCTCAGACAACCCCGCTTACCGCAGCTTCAGCACCTTCCTGAGCCAGTCCTCGGGCCCTGGAGAGCTTGACTCGGACCCACAGCTGGCCGAATGCCTGGGGGAGGTGGACCCCGACATCCCCACCACCCCCCAGCCGGAACCGGAAACCTGGGAGCAGATCCTGCGTCAGAGGGTCCTCCAGCACGGGGCGGCCCCCGGCCCCGCCTCGGCCCCTAGCAGCGGCTACCGGGCATTTGTGCAGGCGGTGAAGGAGGGCGGCGCCCAGGACAGCGGGCTGGCCGGCTTCGGGCCCTCTGAAGAGGCCGGCTACAAGGCCTTCTCCAGCTTGCTTACCAGCAGTGACAGCTGCCCTGAGACTTCTGGGGTTGAGCCCAGAAGCGGGGAAGGGGGCTACAAACCCTTCCAGAGCCTTGCTGCTGGCTGCCCCAGGACCCCCTCCCCCATTCCCGTGCCCCTGTTCACATTCGGCCTGGACCTGGGNCTCTGATGCTGGGAAGGAGTGGGGGCAGGAGGAGAAGGGGACAACAGAAGATGAGAGATGTGTATAAGAGACAGCTGCTGGCTGCCCCAGGACCCCCTCCCCCATTCCCGTGCCCCTGTTCACATTCGGCCTGGACCTGGGCCCCCCTCACAGTCCTCAGGACTCAGAGTGGCCCGAGTTGGAGCCAGCAGTCAAGGGAGACGATGGACAGAAACCCCTCTTCGCCCCGGTGCCGGCCACAGACCCTCTCAGGGACGACCTGGGCAACGGCGTCGTCTACTCGGCCCTCACCTGCCACCTGTGTGGGCATCTGAAGCAGTGCCACAGCCAGGAGGAAGCTGGCAAGGCTCAAATTGTGGCCAGCCCCTGCTGCGGCTGCTGCTGTGGGGACAGGTCCTCGCCTCTGCTGAGCCCGCTGAAGGCCCTGGACTCCCCGCCCCAGGGAGCTCCACTGGAGGCCAGCCTCTCTGCGGCCTCCCTAGCACCCTTGGGTGTCTCTGAGGAGGGGAGGTGCCCTCTGCCCAATGCCCCCAGCCATGCCCACAGCTCAGGCCGGGCTCCTGCGGCGCCCTCCCCGGGGCCCACGTGCATGGACGCTTCCTAGGTGCATGCCCACTCCTTGCTGACGTCTACGGGGGAGAGGGGCCCCAATCAGGCCTGTGAAATGCCTCCCCCTGGAAGGCCGCCAGGCTGGCAGAGTTCCGGAAGACTCTGGGAACTCTGGCGTGAAGTTGTCAGATGCTGGGTCTACAGGGACCGGACGCCCCCAGCTCCCTTCGCTGGAGCCGGCTCACCGCCTCCCATGGGGGTGGGGGGCTCCAGGCAGCTGTGCCCACAGAGGCACCTGCAGTCATCTGGAGATTCCCCGGGCACCGTGGCTTGTGCACGAGCTGTTGGCCACTTCATCGGTTCACAGCTGCGCCAGCAGACTGTCCCTGTCATACTCAAGGCATATTCTGTCACTCTGCTACCCAGTTCTTGCCCAGACTCCAGAGTAGCTACCACCATCTCTCTAGATTGGATGCTGAGCCTAGAAACTCACCAAGCCAACAGGGGAATTGACTTGGGAGGCCTTGGGAAACTGAGGTCCAGGAAGGGTGGTCATCTGCCCAGAGATGTCTGCTCATTCAACAGAAGTTGACACTGGGGGCAAGGTCTGAGCTGCAGAGGGGTGATTAATTAAGCGGAGTTAACCAAGGACATGATAAATTGTGATTTCTGAGACGTGACAGCTTGTGGCCAGCTTCCCACGCAAGGCTGGGATTCCTGTTAAGCACTGGATCCCCAGAGAAAAGGCATGCCTGGCGACCTTGGAGCAGGCGTGTGCCCCCAGGGATGCAGTTGCTGGCATCACTGCTTCAGAAGGTGTGGCTCAGGTCCCCTGATCAGCGAGCTGGGGCCTCCAAGACGCTGACACCAGGCACATCACCCACACGTCGTCAACTCCCACCTCAGGCTGAGGAATGCTTGTTTGTGTGCATCTCAAAAATTATTTCATCACTTGGTGTTTGTGTTTGCTGAGGAGGGTGGAATGGGAAGAGACGGAGTTTTGTATAAATAAAGGTTCTTTATCTCTTTCCCCTCCCCCCGCCCCACCATTTATTAAACAAACATCCTGCCAAGCATCCTTGCGACTGTTTTATCTCTATTAACTCACAGAATCTTCCCATCCAGAGGAACTGAGACCAGCCCAAGAGGTTAAGTAACTTGCCGTCTCTGCTTGGGTTTCTCCGAGACCGGGATTCAAGTGAAGTTCACTGAAATAGGAGGTGATCCCAGGAAGCCCTGCTTGAAGAATGGGGAGGGGAGCAGGGAAGGGCAGGAAGTAATAGAGGTGTTATCGCACAGAGTGTGAAGCGCAGGCAACAGCTGTTTCAGCTGCTGGGAGCTTCAAAAAGCCAGGCACAGCGCATGCCTCGAGGTGGGGACCTGGGCTGTTTATCCACACACTTCCTTCTGTCCTTGGTTGAGGGCTGTCTGCTCCAGGAAAAAAGTCCAGGTTGAGAGTAGGGGGCTGTTTGAGCAGCCTCTGGCACAGGGAGGAGATGTGGGTAGGGCTGTACTGGCAGCTGCTACTTTGCCAAGGTCACTCAGCCAGTGGCAGACAGAAGCTGAACCCAGGCAGGGTCGCCATCGCCCAGGCCCTTTGTAGGTGATCCGTGCTTGACATCTGGGTGGTCGGTGTATGGTGTGGGCCTCAGACATGCAGGCAGGGAATCTTAATTAAGCTCCTTTGTCTGCAATCATTCTATATTTCTGAGCTGCTGTGCTGACTGCCATGCTTGCAAAATGAGGGGCTTTTTGATGTGCCTTCCGCTCTGGCATTCTCCTTAATACACTATACATGCAGCCTGATGTTTGTGAGAACTGTCTCCTTTGTGCTGAACCTGAATCTATCCCTTTAGCTGCCTTAATCACCACCCTCCACACAGTTTGCTGATGGAGAAACGGCTCTAAAAGGAGCCAATGCAGCGAGACTTGAAAAGAGACCTGCCCATGCAGCGAGCTGCAGCAAGCAACGGAACCCAGACTAGTCCTCTGCACCTGTTGTCTTCAAGAGAGCTTTGTAATAAAATGTAACAATTTAAAATAAAAGTAACTATTTAGGATCAAGCAATATGCTAAGTGCCATCCACTGACTATATTGCTAAAGCTGAAACTCCAGTACTTTGGCCACCTCATGCGAAGAGTTGACTCATTGGAAAAGACTCTGATGCTGGGAAGGATTGGGGGCAGGAGGAGAAGGGGACAACAGAAGATGAGATGACTGGATGGCATCACGGACTCGATGGACATAAGTCTGAGTGAACTCCGAGAGATGGTGATGAACAGGGAGGCCTGGCATGCTGCAGTTCATGGGGTTGCAAAGAATCAGACACGACTGAACGGAACTGAACTGAACTGAGCGACTGAGCTGAACTGAACTGAGCAAACTTTTACAGATGAGGCAGCTGGCCCAGAGAGGTAGAGGTTTAGCTTAGGGTCACACAGCTGGAAAGCCTGGGAATTAGGATTTGAATCCAGGTCGGAGTTCCCAACCGCCACGATGTACTGTCTCATGAACAGCACGGCGCCATCTCGAATATCAGCTCTGATCCACTTAGCCTGTGACTTAGAAAATCGAATTTCAAAACTAAGCATTCAACAGAGAAAAAACACTCAGGTGAGTGCTGGAGAGTTCATTGGGTTGTAAATCCAACAGAATTGAGACTGATTCGTTCTCTCCCCAGGATGTTGGGAGACCCAATTTGTCAGCTGAGGCTCATATTANATCGAATTTCAAAACTAAGCATTCAACAGAGAAAAAACACTCAGGTGAGTGCTGGAGAGTTCATTGGGTTGTAAATCCAACAGAATTGAGACTGATTCGTTCTCTCCCCAGGATGTTGGGAGACCCAATTTGTCAGCTGAGGCTCATATTACAGAATCCTCTGGGCTTCGGGAAACTAGAATGGAGAAGTACACATAGAGACAATTCCCATCTATTTTTCTTACCTTGAGCACATGATGTGATCTTAGCTCCCCAACCAGGGATCAAACCCACACCCCCAGCAGTGGAAGTGTGGAGGCTTAACCAGTGGACCACTGGAGAGGTCCAATCTCTTATCCAGATTTAAATCCACCCTCCCAGGTTCAGGGAAGCTGGTGGGAGGCCACTGTTCTGGCTTCCCCACCCCCCAGGGAAGGAAGAAGTAGAGAGAGCAGGAAAGCCGTGCATCCCACCAATGTTTATTGAGAGCCTGCTAGGTGCTAGGCAGCGTGCTGGGTGTGAGGGGACAAAGTCCCTTCCCTCCCGGATCTTACAGTTCAGCGGGAGAGACAGATATTAAAAAGACAGAAGGAGGGACTTCTCTGGTGGTCCAGTGTTTAAGACTCCAGGCTTCCAGGTTCAACCCCTGCTAGGGGAACTAGATGCCATATACCACAATTAAAGATTCTGCATGCTGCAACAAAGATCGAAGATCCCTCATACAGCAACTAAGATCCAGTGCAGTCAGATTTTAAAAATAGCCGGGAAGATCCTCCAGAGAAGGGAATGGCTACCCACCCCAGTATTCTTGCCTTTTACTTTCCATCTCCATGGAAAGTAAAAGTGTTAGTTGCTCAGTTGTGTCTGACTCTGCAACCCTATGGACTGTAGCCAGCCAGGCTCCTCTGTCCATGGAATTCCCTAGGCGAGAATACTGGAGTGGGTTGCCATACCCTTCTCCAGGGGATCTTCCCAACAGGGGTCAAACCTAGGTCTCCTGCTATGTGGGCAGAGTTTTTACTGTCTGAGCCACCAGGGAAGCCCTGGAAAATTCCATGGACAGAGGCACAAAAAGATACGACTAAATGACCAACATTAATATAAATACACAAAAGGAAAAAAAAACCCACAAACCCTGAAAGGTGCTATGAAAAAAATAGGAGTCTGAGATGGGGGAAGGGGGTTAGCAGAGGTCTTTAGGGAGGTGACATTTGAACTGAGCCCTCCTTGACTGGGAGAACCAGAATGGTCTGGAGGAAGAGTATTCTAGGCAGAGAACAGACCAAAGGGCAAAGACCCCAAGGCACAGGGAGTTTGGCGCGTTCACATGTAGAAAGATCAGCTACAGCAGTGAGCCAGGAACAGTTGTGAGACATAAGGTCAGCCAGGACTGGAGTAAGGAATTTATATTTGGCTTAAATGCACATCAGCCCCACCCACTGGGAAACACGGTCCAGTAGACACCCCGCTTCAGTCTCCCCAGTCCCCAAATGAAATCCATCCGTAAGCAGGAGTCCAGGAGAGGAAGTGGAGGCTGTGGAGGTGTTCCTCTAATAGGACTCCCTCTCACCTTGCGCAAGTGGAGCATGAAGGTTCCTCCTGACCACAGCAGCTGGGGTGGTTAAAATCCTCGTTGCTGACAACTCAGGAGTAAAGTGATGCCCACCAGAAATGTGTTGATTAGCACAGGGGTGGGGACCTTCCCTGGTGGCTCAGTGGTAAAGAATCCCCCTGCCCATGCAGGAGACATGAGTTTGTGTCTGATTCAGAAAGATCCCACATGCAGGGGAGTTACAAAGCCTGCGTGCCACGACTGTTGAGCACAGGCCCTAGAGTCTGGGAGTCACAGCTACTGAAACCTGCGTGCCTAGAGCCCGTGCTCTGCAACAAGAAAAGCCGCTGCAATGAGAGGCCTGCACGCCACAGCTAGACAGTAGCCCTCGCTCACCACAATGAGAGAAAAACCTGAAAGCAATGAAGACCCAGCACAGCCAGAAATAAGGAAATAAATAAAATTATAGCACAGGGGGCTGGCTGGCCGCCAGGGTCTTTCTTGGGAATTTCTTGGCAAAAGATTTTTAAAAATTCCCTTAAAATCTGGTCTTGACCTCCCAGGCGCTAGTCTTCAAATTAGCCAGGGATCTCTACGGTTCTTGTTAGGGCCCAGACTCTGAGACTGCTCTGCCTCCTTTATCTGCCTGTGTCTTCGTGTTTTGTTGGTTTTTGTTTTAATTTGTAAAATAGGAAGGATAACAAAATCTGCATTGGAAGGCCATCCTCAAGATAATCTACATTATCACCATCTTCATCATCTCCTGGGTTTACTCCAGCCTGGTTGGGGGGCACAGATGATGAGAGAAAAAAGGTACAACCTGCTCCAAGGCAAGTGCAGAGAAACAGAGAACAAGCCGGGCGGTCAGGCAAGAAAAGGAAATTTATTAGAGGGAAGAGAGGATGGGGGGCTCTTAGGGAGAACCAGCGTTCTCCCTTTCTGATGGCGTCCTTCTTATACCCCACCAATGAAAAATTCTCTGAAGGGACTATCAGGCGAGTGGAATCTCCTCGGTTCTGTCTCGTCTCAACAAAAATTTGAAGTGACGGACGTTAAAGCCCTAGGCGCGTGACAGCTCTCGGACAGACCGTGTTATAGCTCTTAGACAGATCGGTGTTACAGCTCTGTGTTACAGCTCAGTTTTCTTTAGAACATAGCAGGGAAATCCGTCCTTGAGGAGGCGTGAGGGAAAGCCAACCAAAGACACGAAGAGATGAGAGCCCGGCGCTCTGGCTCCTCCTCTTAGGATTTCTCCGCCGCCCCCCCCCTTCCCCGGGCCTGCCCCGTGTAAACTGGGCCCGCCAGGAGTCTGTTTGTTCTACCTGAGGTCCTCACTCCGGTCCTCGGACCTTCCTTTGTTCTGTTTCCGGGGGCCTTTCCCTTCCTTGTCTCTTAGCCACCGCCACTCAGGACTCCTGTTTCCTATTTTAACTACCTACCAGGGATGGTCACGTAGCCGGAGGTCTGGAATCTGGTGGTCTCGCAGCTTTGAGAAGATAGGCACCAGGGAGATAACAGGATGCCATTTGGGCAATTTGCTCAGTCTCAAGGATCACTGTGATTTATTCTTTGTTTGTGAGGCCGACATACCGAGCCGTCTTATCAGTGAGATCCCATGTTGACCCTATCACGCCTGCCTTAAGAAATCTAGAATTCTCAGCCCCAGCCACTGCTCTGGGCCTCCTCTCATGGACTACAAAAGAAATGTTGCCATTTCAGTCAACACAAAACGGTACCTGCCATTCTGTGCTGTGCTTAGTCACTCAGTCGTGTCCAGCTCTTTGCAACCCCATAGACTGCGGCCTACCAGGCTCCTCTGTCCATGGATCCTCCAGGCAAGAGTACAGGAGTGGATTGCCATGCCCTCCTTCAGGGGAATCTTCCCAACCCAGGTCTCTCGAATTGCAGGCAGATCCTTTACCGTCAGAACCACCAGGGATGCCCACTTGCCAGTCTAGTAAATAACAAATGCTGCCCACCATCAAGCCATCAGTGACTGCAGCTGGCAGTTTATGGTGAACAGTGTCAGATTTGTGATCTCTGAAGATTTGACTTTGGGACCAGGGACCAGGCTTGATCACTCAAGAGCTTTTATATAGCAGAGTTTTATTAAAATATAAAAAGGGACAGAGAAAGCTTCTGACACAGACATCAGAAGGGGAACGGAGAATGCCCCCATCCCCGGCTAGTTTTAGCAAGCTGTTTTATGTCTGTTTCATCAGTTCAGGCGCCTAGTCGTGTCCAACTGTTTGCGACCCTACAGACTGCAGCACGCCAGGCCTCCCTGTCCATCACCAACTCCCGGAGTTTATGTCTGTTAGAAAGTTATTAATCAGGTAAGAGAAACACCACAAGGCTGATAGAGTTTCCCCAGGCCCCTCTCCCACAACATGCAATTTTGAGATAGGATGGCACAAGGTGTGACATCCCCCAGCCATGAAACAGTGTATATGAATACTGGTTTGTTGAGCTGTTATCAGTCAAAAGTTGGTCTTAGGTGGAACCATTTTGAAGAAAGGCAAATTCCAAAGCAAATACGTAGTTTCATTAACATAGCTTAAGAAAAACATTTCCATAAGTTATAATCTTGTTTGAGAAAAGTTAAGTTCAGGTGGAACCAGGTGTCGTCATAGCAACACAGAATTTTAAGAGACATTTGCAGCCTATTTCCTCCGTTTGGAGACCTCTGGCCTTCCAGCCTGTTACGGTCTCTCAGCTGCCATCTCCCCCATCCCAGGGAGCCTGGAGCCCCGAGGGAATTCAGGATGGTGAAAAACAGGATATTGGCCCTAGATAGTTAAGATGTATATCAAAGGAGTAATTTCAGTAAGCCCAGACTCTTGCTTCTTCCCATACAGAGAAAAACACTAAAATCATTAGTTTGAGATTCTGTTTTTGTAATTAGAAGTAATCTTTTGATGTTCCACTGCACTTCCCCCCCCCCCTTACTAAAAACTCCTCTATATTCTGGCTCTTCCCTTACCTCTTTGGAACAGAGCCTCAGAGCTATCTGAGAGGCTGTGTCTCTGGCTGCTTAGTTCTCAGTAATGTCCCCAAATAAAACATAATTCTCCACTTTCAGGTTTTCAGGATGAAGAAAAACAGGATATTGCCCCTAAATAGTTAAGATGTACATCAAAGGAGTAATTTCAGTAAGCCCAGACTCTTGCTTCTTCCCATACATAAACACTAAAATCATTAGTTTGAAATGTCTGTTTTTGTAATTAGAAGTAATCTTTTGATGTTCGACTACACTTTTTTTTCCACCTCAGCAAAAACACCTGTGGACTGGCTCCTCCCTTACCTCTTTGGAACAGAGCCTCAGAGCTATCTGAGAGGCTACATAGAGCTATCGGTGGTTACATAGTTCTCGGTAATGTCCCCAAATGAATATTAATTCTCAACTTTTAGGTTGTGCCTTTTTTTTTTTTTTCCAGTAGACACTCCAAACCTCCATGGGAAGCCCCCAGTAACCCCTGCTGCTATTGGCTGATCCTGACACAGAAGACCATCCCTGCCCTCCACCCTCATGCTCTAGCTTCTGCCTACTCCTTCAGAGGTAGGAGACAGACGGACGTCAAGCCAGACTCTTACAACTAGCGTCCTGTTTGTATTTCTTGAAGCCAGGAATAGATGGGCTCTGGGTTAGACATTTACAGCCAGCCTCCTGGTTACACTTCAGATAGAAATAACAACAGGAACAGGGTAAATGGCTGGACTTTGCCTCCTGGGAACACTTTGCTGCTGCTGCTGCTAAGTCGCTTCAGTCGTGTCCGACTCTGTGCGACCCCATAGACGGCAGCCCACCAGGCTCCCCCGTCCCTGGGATTCTCCAGGCAAGAACACTGGAGTGGGTTGCCATTTCCTTTCCAATGCACGAAAGTGAAAAGTGAAAGTGAAGTCGCTCGGTCGTGTCCAACTCTTAGCGACCCCATGACGGCAGCCTACCAGGCTCCTCCATCCATGGGATTTTCCAGGCAAGAGTACTGGAGTGGGGTGCCACTGCCTTCTCCGGGAACACTTGAAGATAACAGTAATGGCAGCAGCAGAGAGGAATTAAGCTCTGCATGCGTAAAAAGATCGAGAAGTCACAAATTCCTCATCCTTGGGGTCAGGAAGACCTCAACTGCACACGCACAAAATGGTACCTGCCATTCTGCGTTACGCTCAGTCACTCAGTCCTGTCCAACTCTTTGCAACCCCATGGACTGTAGCCCACCAGGCTCCTCTGTCCATGGGGATTCTCCAGGCAAGAATACTGGAGCGGTTTGTTTCAGTTCCACTCTGAAAGTCCCCGAAGCATGACTTTCTCTGAGCTCGTCTGTTGGCGTGTTACTCTTCTTTTCTANGCAACCCCATGGACTGTAGCCCACCAGGCTCCTCTGTCCATGGGGATTCTCCAGGCAAGAATACTGGAGCGGTTTGTTTCAGTTCCACTCTGAAAGTCCCCGAAGCATGACTTTCTCTGAGCTCGTCTGTTGGCGTGTTACTCTTCTTTTCTAATAAACGCCTTACCTTGCTCTCTTTCTGTCTCCTTGTCAAAACTTTTTCAAGGCAGATAAGAGCTAGACTCTGGTGGTCTAGTGGTTAGGAGCCAGCACTCTCACCACTGCAATCCGCATGTGATATCGGTCTCGCTTCCAGCTGTTGCTCACTGCTGTCTCTCCAGATTTACTTTGCGGTCAGGACTTCCTCACACCAGGCGCGGTGATTCACTCCTTCGCTGAAATATCAGTTGAGTAATTACTCCTGAAGAGCGATGATTAAAATAGAAACCAATTTCTCAAATTATGATCGTGGATCAAAGTTTTTACTTTATGTTTTTTAGAGAGAGAATCAGAAAAGAGAGGATATTGCTTCAAGGAACAATCTTTGAGTGTTACCAAACTCGAGTTCATGCGCCCAGTGCACAGTGAAACCAATCAAACCAAAACTCTGGAGTGTGGAGCAGAGAAGTGTATATTGCTGGGCCGTGCAAGGAGAGTGGGTGGCTCATGCTCAGAAAACCCTGAACTCTCCAGACTCCCAAGGGGCTTAGCAAAGCATTTTTAAAGGGCAGGTGAGGGAGCGGGGAGTCACAGGGTGTGTGATCAGCTCAGGCGCTGTTCTCTGACTGGTTAATGATGAGGTATCAATTTTTAGGCGCTCGTAAGTCTGGGGCTCATCTGTGTCAAGCAGTTAATTTCTTCCATTTGGTAGTGGTTTTAGCATCCATTAAATCAGCTGAGGAAGTGTTATCTAGGGACTTCAGAGAGGAGCTACAGCAGAGGATATGGGGGAGGGGTCTGTCCCCAGAAGGCCCCATAGAGTCTTACTCCGTGTTACATCAGGAAGGGATTTATAGCAAGACAAATGAGTGTCCAGAATAAGGCTATCCAACAGAAATTTTTGCTATTATGGAAAACTTTCACTTTGTCCAATATCGTAGTACTAGCCACCTATGGCTGTTATACACCTGACATATGGTTAGTGTGGCTGAGGAACTGATTTTTAAAATTTTATTGAATATTTAAATAGTCACAGGTGGCTAGTGATTACAGTAGGGACAGTGTGGGGCTATATTATTAAAGCCCAAGGTACAACTTAATCAATTGCCTCAGCGTGGAGGAGAAAGGGTATTGGTCTGGAGAGAAGAAAGGAGAGCTATGGGTCAGATTGCCTCAAATGTTAGCCCAGAGCTATAGAGGGGTGGGGTCTAATGGATCTGGTGGGACCAGTGAGAGACCACCTTGGCCAAGTAAGAAGTTGCCAGCCGGTGTAGGCAAAGCAAGATGCTAGTGAGCAAGATGCTAGCAGGGTGAGTTTCCCACCATTCCCCTCAAGTCTGGACCAGAGGTGTGGAGAGAAAGAGAGAGGTCCCACAGTAGCAGCACCAAAGAGGGCTTGGCACGCCCCTTAGGAAGTTCTCAAAACCTGGAGAGACCTCCAGAGACACTGAATTCAGGGTCTCTCCAACCCAACTCCACATACCCCCAGCCTCGATTTTGCAAAGATTTTTCCAGGGGGGTGGGGATGGCAAGGTGGGGACTGTTTCCATTTTCGTTTTTTTATTAAAAAAACAAAAACAAAAAACCCTACTTACCACTTTTTTTCTGATTACTAAATTGGCACGTGCTGGCCTTCTCTGATTCAGAGAAAACTTAAATGTATAAATAGGAAAGTGAAAACCACCGGAAATCCCATCCCCCTCCCAGGCACCTGCCACCACGTGGGCGGTCCCCAAATGTTATGTTTGTTTTCAAAGGTGTATCTCTGTTAACATCCTGTTGAATAATCTTTCTGACATTACTTTCCCACGAAAGTTATTAATTAAACACGCACACACCCACACAAACAGCTAGAGGTTTTTGAGTCCCCACTGCAAGAGAGGCATCTGCTCTCACTGGATCCTCGCAGCAGCCGGAGAGCTCTGTGGGAGACATTTCCATGATGTACCCGGATTGCTAACCACTCTTGTCTGCCGTTTGTCTAGATTCTTCTACCCCTTTTACAGGTGAGAACACTGAGACTCAGAGAAGCAAGGGCTCTGCACTCATGCTGCCTCAGTTTGGAACCGACCTTTGCCAATTCGGAGCTGTGTGACTGTGGACCAAGTATTGACCCCTCTGGGCCTGTTTCCTCCCCAGCAAAGCTGGATAAGAGAAGTCCCCTGGAAGCCCACAGTGGTGGGGTGAGGAGTGGATGTCTTGATGGGTGAAAGCCAGGCGATGCCCAGCTGCTGTTGTGTTTCACTTGCCTAAGCGCCCTGAGAGCCGTACAACAGCGCCAGATCTTCCTTAAAATCCCACCCTTTTCCAGCTTGATTAAGGAGCCGAGTACACGAGGCCGGGGGAGCGCAGATGGGCTGGAGACCAGCTCCTTGGTTCTTGCTGCCTCCCAGTGGCCCACTCTTGCACTGCGCCTGCATCAGTGCCCAAGCAGGAGCCACACCCAGAAAACTAGACCTGAGGTATCTCCACCCTCCCGACCTCACCTCGCTTTCACCCCTGCCTTTCTCCTCCATCTCCTCCAGCACCTGGTAAAAGGCTTGACTTACGTTAGGAACTCAGGGTGCTCCAAGGATCAGCGGTGTGGCTCAGAGCCAGGCGTGCCTTCTATGCTTTCTTCCTCCTCTGTAAAATGCGAATAATGATAGATAGTACTGACCTGATGGATATTAGAGTTAGATGTGCTAATACACACAGGGCTGAAAGAGGTGCCTGCACACAGGTAATGCTTTCGGAATGTTTCCTAGCATTGTTGTTATTATACTGAATGGGTCTGTGGATGTCATGCAGAGAAAGTGAAAATTGTTCAGTCGTGTCCGACTCTTTGTGACCCCGTGGACTATACAATCCATGGAATTCTCCAGGCCAGAATACTAGAGTGGGTAGCCATTCCCTTCTCCAGGGAATTTTCCCAACCCAGGGATAGAATCTATGTCTTCTCTATTGCGAGCAGATTCTTTACCAGCTGAGCCACAAGGGAAGCCCAGGTGAGGGCATGAAACATAATTAAAGGAAATAACCACATTCTAAATTTAATGGACTGACTGGACCAATAGAAATCCGAGACAAAAATCGTCCTGAAGGAATGACCCCACCGACTGTATTTGTATGTGTCCACATCACTTCTACAAGCCATCCGCATGCAGAGGCAGAGTTTGTACATTTGCACAGGTTTATATCATGCATTTCTCATCATATATTCACATTTATTATATGACAGGTCTTTCCAGAGAAGGAGAGCAAAACAAGAGAGACCAAGGTGCAGAGAGAGAAAAACACAAAACCAACTTCTAGTTTGAAACTTGACTCTAACCACAAAAGGACTTCTGCCTCAAGCTGTAGACTGATTCTGGACCCAGCCGTGGACCTATTCGTGATCCTGGCTGCACACTGAGCCCAGCCACATGCTGATCCCCAGCCCTGGCCACAGAATTATCTTTGACCCCAGCCCAGAGGACCAATCTCTGACTCTGGCCATCCAGACCCCTTACTCCTATACACTGACACTCCACCCTATCTGGGAATTGGCATTTTCTGACTTCAGTTGGTAAATTCAGCTTGAGTTGGCCAACATATCTGGTCTGTCTCTCCTTCCTCTCTGCCATGGAAGTGAGGAGAAAACTCATAGTTCTCCTTTCTAATCAAAGAGGACAGAGTTAAGAAAGGCCCCTTTGCCACCTTCTGTTCTGCTTTGGATGTGATGTCTGGTGGTTTGGCAGCCATCTTGTGATCATGAGGGGACAAGCTTGGAGAAGAAAGATAGTGTTCTGAATGTGTCAGAGTGAGACCAAAAAAAAAAAAAGGGCCTGGATCTTTGATGATATCACCAAGTGATCAAATCGACCTCTGGATTCTGAAACAAACCATAAACATGCTTTTCTTTAAACCGTGTAGTTTTTCTTTTATAATCACAAAGCAGCTTTAAAGACTGCAGTCAGTAGAGTAACAGACCCCTAAAAATGTTCACATCCTAATCTCTGGAAACTGTGGACATGTTACACTGCAAGGGAGAATTAAAATTGCAGATGGAATGAGATTGCTAATTAACTGACCTTGAGATGGGAGATTATCCTGATTATGTGGATGGGCTGATAGAATCAGAGTCTATAAGTCAAAGAGGGATGTAGGAGAGTTAGAGTCAGAGAGAGATTTGAAAATGCTACCCTGCTGGCTTTGCAGGTGGAAGAAGGAGCCAGGAGCTAAGCAATTTTAGCTAGCCGGGAGCTAGCAGTTTTCTAGGCAGGAAACAGCTAGAGGTTAGAAACGTCTAGGAGCAGACTCTCCTTCTGTGTCTCCAGAAGGCACACAGCCCTGCTGACATCTTGATTTTCAGCTCAGTGAGACCAATTTCAGACCTCTGACCTCCAGCACTAGAAGGTAACACATTTTTGTATTTCAGGCCACACGATTGGTAGCCTTGATTACTGCAGCAGTAGGAAACGAATCCACAGATACTCCTCCTGCATCTGGACACATCCCAGCCTTCTTTTCCTCAACCCCTTCCTCCATCACCATCCCCTCCCTCATTTTTGCCACCCAATGCCCGCTTCCAGAAGGTTCTGCTGTATCTCTGCCCACTCCTTACCTCCATCATCATCCATTATCTCTTGCTAAAGTGGACATGGTGCAGGGCTGAACCTCAAGGACAGGCCACCAGGGTCCTTGATTGCTGGGAGCCAGCACGGGAGATCCCACCCATGACTAGGTCATGCGGAAGAGACCTGGTAGCAAGGCTTCAGGACTCGAGGGACCCCCAGGACCTGCTCGAGCATCAACCCCAAAACCAGAATCTGTCTGTCTTACTATTTTATGTCTTTCACCAACTCTCCTGACATTAATGGGGGGCTGCCCCCGACCACCTTTCTCTGGGAAAAGTTAACTTAGGGCTTTAGTTAATAAATCTCCTGGACATGAGAGGAGTGTTTCCATTCAAACCCCTCTGATGGCTTTCTAGCTTGCCTGACAGGTTTATCCAGACTCTTGCAGCTACGCATGTGATTGTTTACAGCCTTCCAACCGTGAGAGGCACAGGAAGCCTAAACTATTCTTAAAATATAGAGCCTTTCGTAGAGTTAAAAACTATTAGAGTAGTGCTGGTGTAGGATTTCACTGTTGAGCCAATGCTTGCTGCCAAGTTCCCATATCCCTTATCCATTGTACACCTGCGAGTGCATTAGTTAACAGTTGGAATGTAAGAAAAACAAATAGTAGCCTTGAATTTAACCACATCAGACCTTCGAGCTAATTGGTTCTTTCTTTGTTTTAACTCGCTGCACCTTTGCTCTGTGAGAATGTAACTCTGTTTGATACTTTCTGAGGCTGAAGTAGATTAGAAATATAAAGAAAAAACACTTCAAGGGAAAATAAGTTTCCTGGTTGAGCAGCCTTTATCAAAAGAGGGTCATGAAATGTTCACAGGCCTCCAAGGCCAGAAGATAATGTACACAACATTGTTTATGGGAAAGGTATGCAGAAAAAAATCCTGATTTTGATAAAGACAAAACAGATGTAATGTTTGGGCTGACTTTGTATGACTTTGCATCTTTCGTTTCCCTCTATGTACAAGTCAAGGTATCAAAGTTCTTTTTGAAAATAAAGTTACAGGCCTCGCTCACCGAAGCTTGGTCACCCCATGTCAATCATTCACTCATTCATTCGCCAACATCGCCCATCCTGAGGGTATCCCTGGATTCTGCTGAGGCTGGACCCCGGCACTTGATGCTCTGAGGTCCTCTTGCTAAACTTCCTAATCATCTTATCTTTGAACCTGAGCTGTGTAAAGGAAGTCCCATGGGACAGTGGAGCATGTGCCAAGGCTTGGAGACTCTGCTCAGACCTCCCGCCATCTGTCTGCTGCCCTGAGAGAGGGTCTCAGCCACCTACTCCTGTACCCCTTGGCCCTCTAGAAACCACTCGGCCTCGCCCTTCCCACCCACATCCACTATTCACTGGAGAGAGCTGAACGCAGGCATAAGGGAAGGTGGGGGTCAGTTGCTCACCTCATGGGATCTTGGTGAAGAGTGTGACGGTGACCGTCCCCTCCACCCGCAACCAGGTGTGTCTATAAGGTGTCCTGAAGTCTCAGCTTGGCCGAAACGAGCCTCATGCCCCTTCCCCATCCAGATACTGAGAGTCGCCATCTTGAATGCTTGGTACTTTTTGAACAAGAAGGCCTGCATTTGCATTTTGCCTTGAGCCCCTCAGATTCTGTAGCCTTTGCTGACACGGAGTCTTTCTTTCTCCCTAGGGCTCCCCCCACTCCCTCTGGTCCCCCACACCCCATCACTTCCCTACGTTTTCACTTTCATCCCTGAGCAGAATTCTTCCTATCAGAGCGTTCTGGTCCCTTCCATCTGCAGACTAAAGCTTCCCTCCACCGACCTCCAACTTCTCCTTCCCTCTCTCTTTCTCTTTCCTTCCCTCTCAGCCATAGTTCTCGAAAACTGTCTTCTGTCTCCATCTCCACTTCCTCCCAGCACACCCCCCATCCACCCTCCTCTTTGTGCGGGAGCTGCCTGCACTTCTGCCAGGAGCTTGCTTTCATGGACACTGGATGCCAGGCCCAGGCCTGTTTCAATTCCTAGCTTTCTGTGGTACCAGCTTCCCTCTTGTTCTTAAAGCTCCGCCCTTCTGGGTGTTTTTGCTACAGGCTGCTTCTGGTCAGGTTCCTTTCCCAGGTCTTCTCTGCCCTCCCTGAAATGTTGGGGATTCTTTACACACACACACACCATGGGGAATCTTATCTGTGTCCATACAGATGTTCAGCATCCTTTACACACACACACACACACTCACACACACTAACCCTATGGGGAATCTTATCTGTGTCCATACAGATTATAGCCAATCACAGCCTTCCCTCAGTTCAGTTCAGTCGCTCAGTCGTGTCTGACTCTTTGCAACCCCATGAATCACAGCACGCCAGGCCTCCCTGTTCATTACCATCTCTCGGAGTTCATTCAGACTCACGTCCATCGAGTCAATGATGCCATCCAGCCATCTCATCCTCAGTCATCCCCTTATCCTCCTGCCCCCAATCCTTCCCAGCATCAGAGTCTTTTCCAATGAGTCCACTCTTCACATGAGGTGGCCAAAGTACTGGAGTTTCAGCTTTAGCATCATTCTTCCAAAGAAATCCCAGGGTTGGTCTCCTTCAGAATGGACTGGTTGGATATCCTTGTAGTCCAAGGGACCCTCAAGAGTCTTCTCCAACACCACAGTTCAAAAGTATCAATTCTTCGGTGCTCAGCCTTCTTCACAGTCCAACTCTCACATCCATACATGACCACAAGAAGAACCATAGCCTTGACTAGACAGACCTTAGTTGGCAAAGTAACGTCTCTGCTTTTGAATATACTATCTAGGTTGGTCATAATATTTCTTCCAAGGAGTAAGTGTCTTTTAATTTCATGGCTGCA
>SJYV01056333.1:183935-196939 GCA_006410875.1 Neotragus pygmaeus
TTTGAGTCTGAATTTGGTAATAAGGAGTTCATGATCTGAGCCACAGTCAGCTCCTGGTCTTGTTTTTGTTGACAGTATAGAGCTTCTCCATCTTTGGCTGCAAAGAATATAATCAATCTGATTTCGGTGTTGACCATCTGGTGATGTCCATGTGTAGAGTCTTCTCTTGTGTTGTTGGAAGAGGGTGTTTGCTATGACCAGTGCATTTTCTTGGCAAAACTCTGTTAGTCTTTGCCCTGCTTCATTCCGCATTCCAAGGCCAAATTTGCCTGTTACTCCAGGTGTTTCCTGACTTCCTACTTTAGCATTCCAGTTCCCCATAATGAAAAGGACATCCTTAAATCCAGACAAGTTTCATGAGATAGGGACTCTGTTGCCCAGTAGCTAGCACAGTGCCTGGCACACAGACTGTGTTCAAGAAACATTTGCTCAATGAATGAATGAAAGATGTCTTCTAAATAAACCTCCTGAGCTCCAGGCCCATGTAGCCGATTGCTAGTGGGTGTATCTCAGTTTCCGAGTCTCCCTCCCAGATTTCTCCCCTCTAGTGCACAGCACTAGCTGATGTGACATCTGTTTCGATATACCACACGTGCGTGCTCTGTCGCTTCTGTTGTGTCCAATTCTCTGCGACCCAATGGATTGTAGCCCGCCAGGCTCCTCTGTCTATGGGATTCTCCAGGCAAGAATCCTGGAGTGGGTTCCTATGCCCTCCTCCAGGGAATCCTCCTTACCCGGGGATCGCAACTCATCTCCTGTGTCTCCTGCATTGCAGGTGGATTCTTTTTCCCACTGAGCTGCCTGGAATGCCCCTGATATGCTGGAAGCAAAGTTGCTCAGTTGTGTGCGACTCTTTGCAATTCCATGGACTGTAGCCTAGCAGGCTCCTATGTCCATGGCATTTTCCAGGCAAGAGTACTGGAGTGGGCTGCCATTTTCTTCTCCAGACGATATACTGTATGTAATAGGAAGTCCTTGATTTCTCATCAAGTCTCTCATGTCCTCCACTAGAAGCTAGACTTCACAGGGACAGAGATTTGGGGTTGGTTGGTTCACCGCTCTACCCCAGGGTCTTAGAACAGAGTGTGGTACATAGGAGGTGCTCAAGAAACACTTTCTGAACAAGTGAATGATCTCTCCATGGATGCGTCCATATCTCAGACTCAGCGTATTCCCAGCTGAATTCTTCATCCTTCTCCCCACACCTCTTCCTTCCAGGTCCCAGTCTCAACTGCTAAATCTGAAGAGTGAGCATCGCCTCAGGCATTACTCCCTCCTCCCTCTCTGCCGAGATTAAGGCATTGGCAGTCCATGCCTAGCATCTCATCTCTCCAACAACTCTATTTGGCCAAGTCAGTCTCCTCATTTTTATCACCTGGAATTGCGCAAACAGCATCTTCTCAAACACTCTCCCCACCGTGACCTGGGCTATTTTTACTGTGTCCTTTTCCTGTTCACAACCGCCTCCTGGTTTCCATTAGCCAGAATTGTGGGACACATACCCCAGGGGTAACCCAGGTAGAGGACACAACCCCTGGGGTCCCTAAGACGGTTTTAAGTGGCATATGGGTGTGGAGTAATAGAACATCAAACTGAGAAAGTGATTCCTTTTTCAGTTCTCTTTCTCTTGGTCTGACTAGCCCTCTAAACGCAATAGTATCCAGCTAGAATTTCATACCTCATTTTCGGTATCATTGCCCTCGTCTTTATAGCTAATTTCTATTATGATAAGGAAGGCAGGCTCTCCATTTGTGATGACGGCAGTGTTTTTTGCAAAAATGAAGTTCTTGGGACTTTCCTAGTGGTCCAGTGGCTAAGACTCCATGACCCCAGGGCAGGAAGCCCGAGTTTGATCCCTGATCACAGAACTAGACCCCCCATGCTGAAACTATGATGAATAAATAAATAAATATTAAAAATTAAAGTTCTTTAAATTAAAAAAGTAAATCAGCATGAAGAAAAAGTTTAAGCAAAAAGCGATGGAGAGGGACTTCCCTGGCAATCCAGTGGTTAAGACTTCACCTCCCAGTGCAGGGGGTCACGAGCTGGATGCCTCGTGACCAAAAGATAAAACAGCAGCACTATTGTAACAAATTCAGTAAAAACTTTAAAAGTGGTCCACATCCAAAAAAAAAAAAGATGATCGAGAAACATGCAAATCTGGAAGAAATAAGCTGTGGCAGTGAGGCTGAGGAACAGAAGTTTGGAAGATGCAGGTCTACAGACCAGATCCCAACCCCTCTGCAGCCTGGCTCTCCGTTCCTCCCCCTCACCCCTTCAGGCCAAGGTGCCCTGCTGTGCTTACTCGCTCAGTGGTGTCCGACCCTTTGTGACACCATGGACTGTAGCCCGCCAGGCTCCTTTGTCCGTGGGATTTCCTGGGCAAGAGTACTGGAGTGGGTTGCCATTCCCTTCTCCAGGGGATCTTCCCAGCCCGGGGATCAAACCCACGTCTCCTGCATTGCAGGCAGATTCTTTACCTTCTGAGCCCACCAGGGAAGCCCCCCTTCAGCCCATAATACTCCCCAGATACCTGACCTGGTCTGATATTGTGACTTATAAGAAATACGCTTTTGGTCTTCCTCCCTGTTCCTGGCACAGAGCTCCTAAAACCCTCAGAATTTCCTAAGTGAAAAGAGCATTCAGTGTCTTTTGTTATGTTAATGAGGTGACCTTTGGGAAGCCCCTAAGTCGTCTAATGATGGAGGCTGGTTGCCAGGGGAACCAACCTGTGATTAGAGAGGAACTGCCAACCCCTCCCTTCAGTCTCCTGGGGAGGGAGAGAGGCTGGAGACTGCATCACCAAAGGCCAACGATGTAACCAATCAAGCTGCTACAGAAACGCAAAGGGACAGGATTCGAGGGTTTCCGGTTTGGTGAGTATCTGGGGGTGCTGGGAGATTAGCTAGCTCTGGAGATGACCTGGAAGCTCTGTGCCCTTGCCCCACATCTTGCTCTATGCATCTCTTCTATCTGGCTGTTTCTGAGTTAAATCTTTTCCAAATAAATGGGAATCTAGTAAATAAAATTTATCTCTCAGCCACGTGAGCTGCACTAGCAAATTAATCAAACCTGACTAGGGAGTCGTCAGAACCTCCACTCGACTGCAAGTGGCTCAGAAGACAGGGGAAGTCTGGGCTTGCAGTTGGTGTCTGAAGTAGGGGGAGGGGTGTTAGGCCCCAGAAAGGCCTATTCTCGGGAAACGTCGCCTCACAGATCACCAAGACTCGAATTCGATGCAAAAAGCAAGAGGGTTTATTGAACCGGCGCGCCGGGGTTCGAACTTCCTCGGAAGGAGCGAACGAACCCCGACTTCAGTTANCGGGGAGGGGCAGTTCTGTAGGGCTGAGGCCTCAACCTGTGGGTCTCATGCTATCTCTGGGTAGATAATGACAGAATGGAGTTAACTGGTGGTGTAGAAACACACACACCAGAATTGGAGTCAGAATCGTACTGGAACTCCTAGACATCATGACGTGGCCACTGTATCCAGACCACACTGTGTATCTGCAAACCCCCAAGCCTCTGCTCATGTCCTGCCATCTACCCAGTGTGCCCTCCCACACGTCTCCATCAGGCAGCTCCATCCTCATGCAAAGGGATTCTGCTTTTGTCTGCCCAGCATCTACTCCTTCTATTAATAGGGCCTGTTCTTCCTTGGGGCCATTCTCTCCCTACTCTTAGTTCATGTCCTTTCCAAGGAAGGATGCTTTCTAATAGGGTACATGACTCAGACTTGGCCAATCAGAGCATTCCTTCCCCACTCTGTATAGTGATTGGTTCAGGTATAGGCATGTGACTCAAACTGACCAATGAGAGTCTTTCTTGATGTGCTCACTGAGACCATTAGAAAAAAGATCTATTCTTTCCTCTGTGCTTGTTAAACTGGTAGGTTATAAGCCTGGACTTCTGAGAACTTAGTTTTTGGGGAAGAGGAGGGAAGGAACTATTGAGTTTCACTCAGCTTACTTAAGAATGAAGCCAATACAAAAGAAACCAGAGCCCAGAGGTGGAGCCCTCCAATCTGAAAAAATTACTTGAGCACCTTGACCCATCCATGCCTGAAACTACATAGTTGAACTTAAAAAAAAAAAAAAAAAAAACTCTTTTTATGAGGCAGTAATTCCATTTTAAAAAGCTAGTTCTGTCAATTGCAAATGCAAGATTCCTTGTTGAAACAGCTTTTTGGTTTTTTTAAAAAGATACAATTCACATAACATAACACTTCAAAATATACAAGTTACTGAGTTTTAGTATATTCACAATGTTGAATCCATCACTACTATTTAATTCCATTATCGCCCACCACACCCATCTTCTGAAAAAAACCCTAACCCACTAGCAGTCATTCCCAACTTCCCCCGTTCCCGCTCCCTAGTCACTAGTGATGAAACATCCTCTTTTAAGATCCAGTTATCCTGGGCATTTCCCCATATCCTTTCACTAAACACCTGGCAGAATGGTCCTCTCTTTCATGCACATTTCTTTCTTATCACTTATGATCGTCAGTTTTATTTTTTGTTTTTAATGAGGGAATATTTTGAACTACAGAAAATGACTACTGCTGTTTCTCTTACTAGACTCCTTTGAGGGCAGGAACTATAATCTATTTCTTCTGTGTCTCCTAGCCCCCAGCCTGGGGCCGGGTTCAGATGAAGTGCTCATGAAATAATCAAATAAGAATAAAAACAAAAAGTGCACAAGGGCTCAGTCCAAACATCCCAGCACTGGGCTGGGCCAAGACATGAAGATGCCAGCAAACGTTTGTTGACTGACTGCTGGACATTCTTGGTAAACAGTTCCACAATGGACGCCACTCTCCTCTGGCTTGTGTGTGAAAGGCAGTGGGGCAGCATGCTTTAGCTGAACTGATCACTTCCCACACTCTGACATTTAATTAAACCCCAAAGTAAATTTACAGTTGGTTGCCATGTCTGGGTACTCCCTAAAATTTCCCCAAGCCACACCCACTTCAGATGCTTAGTGGTAGCATAGTGGAGAGGCAGAGCAAACCAACCGTTATAGGCATGTTGACCGAATGTCTTTCATCTGAGTTGTCCCATCTGTACAATGGGGCTAAAAGTAGTAAGTACCCAATAAGGTCATCAGAGGATGACATGAATGAAGACTTGTGCAGCTCTTGAAAGAACACTGGCTCATTTAAGAAGTCTACTAAACAAGATGCTTTTTCTGGGTTAATCAAGAAGTGCATGAGATTGCTAAGTCACTGCACATGCTGTTTCCCCTGCTTGGAAATACTCTTTTCTACCCCTTACTCACTGCTTCACTCCATTGCCTTTCCACTTAGATGCCCCCTCCTCAAGGAAGTCCTCTGGCTCCCCAGGCTTTGGTTGGGTGCCTCTCCTCTGGGTGCCTCACACTTGTGCTATTCCATCAGCATGGGTAGGGATGATCTGAGATACCTTGGGGTGCCTGGTGTCCAGCACAGGCTGGGTGCTGAGTTCAATGAAAGGACATAACAGAATATGCATCAAAGGATGAACAAATGATTTTGTTCTCATCCCTGAGCCCTTCAAACTGGGACTCCTACCCTGCCCTGGGCATCAAGGCCCTGGCTGCATCCTCCGTGTATCCCTGGGAAGAAAAGGCAGTCGACCAGTGGGCATCTGAGGCCAGTTCCCACCAGCTCCCAAGAGCAACTGTGTCATCTTTACTCAACCCAGAGAACCATGACATCACATGGTAGCTGGAAAGTGGCCAGGTGGGAGTATTTACACCACAGAAAGCGTCAAACACCACATACCAAGTTTTTGTTTTTTGCTTTTTGATGGCTGACCAACACACCTCCAGTTGTGATTTGGGGAGGGAACCGCAGAGCCTTTGAGTTGGTCTCACTGGGACATGCTTTCCCACCACCAGATTTTGTGCTCACATCTCCCCTGCCTGGATCTCCCTCCCCCTTGCCCCCATGGCTAGCCACAGCTCCCTCATGGTGCCTGACCTTTGAAAGACAAGTCCGTGCTTCTTCCTCACCCTCTTTCCCTGCTGCGCCCAGCCCAGCATGCAGGCTGCTGCTGTCAGTAAGTGCTTGTTGACTGACTAACGGACGCTTCTTGGTAAATATTTTTTGCAAGTTTGACCTTTTCCCCATGTGAATGTGGGGAAACCACGGCAGCCTGAACTTTCAGTAAATAGGAGCCCTTTGAGGAAGGGAGTCTTTGCAGAAACTCACCACAGCTGCCTGGAAGTCGAGTCATTGCCGCCCTTCCTCCCTGCGTGTGCAGCCTCTTGGAAGCCCCAGGTGTCTCGGGGCCACGGCTCCCTCAGGTGCAAGAAGAGGGAAGAGGAGGAGGTTGGGGGCTCTGGGACAGAGGCTTTTGGTGGGGAGGAGGCCCTGGGGGAGCGGGGGGGCAGCTGGCACACATGTGCACAGACACATAAACGTGGGAGTATGCACATGTCTGCAAATATGTGTGAATCTGTCACTTGGAAAATGGTCTAGTTTCAGTCGGACTGACAGAGACTCGCAGATCCTCAGACCACAGAAGGTGCTGAAAATAAGGCTGCTCTCCGCCCCCAGCACAGCCACCTCTTGCCAAGACTCAGGTTGTGCCCTGTGGCTCCGGCAGAGAGGAAAGGGTCTACTCCTGTGTGCACATGCGGGCAACGGCACTCCGTCTCTGAAGCACGGGAGGGCTCAACTCTCAGAGTATGTGCCTGTCTGACTCTTTGGGACTCCATGGACTGTAGCCCCCAAGGCTCTTCTGTCCATGAAGCTCTCCTGGCAAGAGTACTGAGTGGGTTGCCATTTCCTCCTCCAGGGGTTCGCTCCCGCCAGAGATCAAACCTGCATCTCCTGCACTGGCAGGTGGATTCTTTACCATCTGAGCCACCTAGGAAGCCCCTCTGCAGAGAAAAGACTCAATAACCAGGACACGCACTGATAGTGTGTACATGTCTAAGCATGCGTATCCCCTCTCCATTTCACACGTGTTGGGAAGGTGGGAACTCTGTGTTCATCAGTATTATATCCCCAGCACAGTGTCTGGGACATAGTAGATGTTCAATAAATATTTGCTCATATGCAAGTATGCATGTGTACACATGTATGTGCCTGTGCTCACGTGACAATGTGTGTGTGCTGGCACGCCGCTGAACGTGGGTGGATAGGAACATTGCATGCTTTCTGTTCAGCCATGTGAACAGGGATGTGCATGCCTGTGGGTAAATGTGCTTGAGGAGGGAGTGTGAAGAAGTGGGGTGAGTCCTCACTGGCCCATGTGACCACATGTGATGCATCTCTGGATACATCTCTGAATCTACCTCTGTGAGCTCGGGTTGCTCTGCACATGGGTGCATGAGCTGGGGTGTGATTCCATGTGCACTTGTGTGTGAGATCTGTTCAGATATACATACAGGGGTGTGCATGGACATTTGTGAGAAAGATGACGGAGTGATGGTTAGCCAATTGTCCACGCTCAAATTCCTGTTTTCATTTCATAACTTGTCCATCTGAGCAACCATGGATGAGTTACTTAAACTCTTTGTGCCTCAGTTTATTCATCTGTGAGATGGGGGGATAATAGCAGCTGCCTCCTGGACCCATTTGGGAGACTAAATAAGATATTAGCTCTTGGCACACAGCGAGTCCCAGTCATGCCACCTGATGCTGTTCTTTTGCTGGTTTGTTTTAAATATTTATTTGACTGCTGTGCCGGGTCTTAGTTGTGGCATGCATGATCTTTGATCTTCTTTTCTGCACTGGGGATCTTCAGTTTGAGCACGCAGACTCTTAGCTGCAGCATATGGGATCTAGTTCCCTGACCAGGGATGGAACCCAGGCCCCCTGCATTGGGAGCTCAGAGTCTCAACCACTGGACCACTGGGAAAGTCCTTCTCCCGTTCTGTGTGTTGTGCACAACTGTACGAGCACATCTGTGTCCCCAGCCTGCTCCCACCTCAGCCCCAGAGAGATAAGGACCCTCTCGGCCGGACACCAAGATCTGCAAGTGGGTTTCAGGGAAGTAACCAGGCTCGGGTCTAAGATGGTTGGAGCGAGGTGGGGGTGGGGGAGACTGTCTGGACCCTGAACACCAGAGCTCCTTCTCCTTAGCCAGCCTTCCTCCCAATTCACAGAGGAGCACTTGGCCTTTTCTTGGTCACCCGACTCCATCCTCGCCGCCCAGAGAGGTTGTCTTTGCCAGGCCACCTCACTGGGCTCAGGGGACGCAGATAAGAAATGATGGGAGGGGAGATGACTCCGAGGAGAGGCAGTCCCAGGATGCGTGCACGGTGATCCCATTCGGAGTGGGTGTGCCCTCTAGAGGGTCATCGGTCTGGAATCTTCCACGAATGCCATAAAACGGAAAGAGCCAGGTGCCTTTGAGGGCAGAGAAGGCAATGGCACCCCACTCCAGTACTCTCGCCTGGAAAATCCCATGGATGGAGGAGCCTGGTAGGCTGCAGTCCATGCTAAGGGTTGGACACGACTGAGCGACTTCACTTTCACTTTTCACTTTCATGCCTTGGAGAAGGAAATGGCAACCCACTCCAGTGTTCTTGTCTGGAGAATCCGAGGGACAGGGGAGCCTGGTGGGCTGCCGTCTATGGGGTCACATAGAGTCAGACACGACTGAAGTGACTTAGCAGCAGCCGCAGCCTTTGAGGGGTCTAAAAAGAGCTATCATCTCAGGTGGGGAGCTGTGTATCTTGGAAGGCATCAGAGGAGCCTGGCACCCATCAGAGTGATTAAGGAGGATGGGGACTTCCCAGCACTCCCGCCCAGGCTCTGGGAGGAGCTACAGGAAATGACCTCTGAGGCTAACCCAGAGTGTTCATTCACCCTTCACTCGAATCACATTTTCTTGAGTCCAGGAAGGTTCTAGCCTCTGGCGGATCGGAGACCCATTCCTACCCATGTGGAACTTGCAGTCAAGGAGACAAGCCCCAGTAATGTAGTATGGTCCACCGCACAGTGAGGGAGGCATGGGCCCGGAGGTGGGACAACTCACCTGGTCCTGGGACATCAAGGAAGGCTTCCTGTAGGAGGTGACATTGTCATCAAAATCTGAAGGATGAGGAACCATTTCCCAGGAGATGGTGGGGTGAGAAGGCACCTGGCAGAGGGCACAGCATGGGTGAGGTCCTGGGGGAACAGCCTGACCTGGCTGGGCACTCAGTATGAGGTGAGTGAGGTAGGAGGTGATGCCGGAGGGAAAAGCAAAGTCCTAGGAGTCACACGTAGGGTCTGAGGCCAAAAGGGACTTGTTATCTGTAGGTCAGCCTGACTCGGGGCTGCCAGGAATGCCTGTTTCCTGAGATGAGTCCAAAGTGGAGGTGGAGCCTCCCCTGGTGGTCCAGTGGTTCAGAATCTGCCTGCTAGTGCAGGGGACGTGGGTTCAACCCCTGGTCCAGGAAGATCCCACGTGCCTCAGAGCAGTTAATCCCGTGTACCACGACTGAACGCGCGCTCTGGAGTCCGCGAGCCACAGCTACCTAAGCCCTTTGGCCCTAGAGCCTGTGCTCTGCAACAAGAGAAGTTGCGGCAATAAGCCAGAGCACTGCACCTGGAGTGTAGCATCCATTCACCGCAACTAGAGCAAGCCCACATGCCGCAACGAACACCCAGCACAGCCAAAAAAATAGAGAGACGAAGTGTCACTCAACCCTGAGGTTTGGGGTTCACGCCAAGACATCACTAGTAGAACTGGAGGTCCAGCTCCCCTCCCACCACAACACCATATCAGGGGTCCCCTCTGGTTTTCACTGCTGGCACCAAGAAGCCTAGGAGGCTGGTCAATGTCCTACCGGGCAGAGGACAGTCCCACAGCAAAAAATTATCCAGCCTAAATGTCTAAACACCGAGGTGGAGAGCCCCAGCTCCCCCATCCTTCCAGGGCTCCTAAGAGACTGCCAGAGGGTTCTGGGAGTCCCTCCCTAAATGGGGAGTGAGTCTGTGCCAAGGTGGCAGTGGTCTTTGGGCAGCTGTGGCTACAGAGGCTGGCTCTTCCGTGGAACTGAACTTGACGTCCTTGTGGCTTTTTCTCTCCTTTTCAATTGGCCAAGGCATCTCAGCCCATCGTGGGCAGATGGTCTCCAAGGGCGCTGTGTGGCCCCAGCCCTTCATCCTGCTGAGAGCCTTCCATGGCTCTGTGTACCACCTTCCTCTCTAGTCTGTGGCCTGACCACTTCCCTCTGTCCACCCACACCAGGGCTCTTATTCCCTGAATCCCCTGTGTCTCTGCTGGTGGCATGCTTCTCCTTTTTCAGTCTCTTATCTTGATTATTTCCCTTCTTTTGTTTTCTTCTGCTTTTATCTTGTTGTTCTTTCCCCAAGGTCTTGAGTGGAGGGTTTGAGACATTCCTATATAGCTTTCATTCTTAAATTAAAAAAATTTTAAGGCTACACATTTACCTCTAAGTGTTGTTTTAGCTGCAACCCACAAGTTTCAATATGTAGTTTTTGTATCTTTAAGTTCAAAATGTTTTCCCTTTTTTTCCCACTGTGGTTTTTCTCATTGTCTATTAGGTGATTTAGAATTGTATTTCTTGGTTTCCCCAATGACGTTTTTGAAAACTGTTGGAATGGCCTCTCTTATTTTCAATATACTGAACCGCTCTTCCTCCTTCCAAGTCCAGTTCAAGCGACCACCTCCTCTGTGAAGCCTTCCCTGGACACTTCCTCCACCTGACTCCAGGCATGTAACTAGCACTTGGCTCTTCTCTGCTCTCATGGCACTTTGCACAATCATTGCAGCCCTTGAAGACACACAGTTATGTACTTTTAAGGCACACAGTCAAACTCTTTCAGTTTCAGGTGAAAGAAAATGGATTCTTCTGGCTGAAACCAAAAGGGAACTTACTGTCTCATTTCACTAAAATGTCTGGCTTTCAGGCACAGCTGGATCCAGGGGTTCTGACTCCTGATGACTCAGTTCATCTCTTGGTCATTTCCTGTATGTTGACTCCATTCTGTGGCAAGTTCTCTCTTTGTGGCCATGAGCTATCTGCAGTAGCCCATCCTCTCTGCTCCAAGCCTGGAGTCTTTGCTCTAATTGTCTCATTAAAAGGTTCATGGAACCTTCCTGACTCTAGTAGAGAATTCGCCTGCCAATGCAGGAGATGTAAGAGATGTGGATTCAATCCCTGGGTTGGGAAGATCCCTGGAAAAGGGAATGGCAACCCATTCCAGTATTCTTGCCTGGAGAATCCCATGGAGAGAGGAGCCTGGCGGGCTGCAGTCCACAGGGCTGCAAGGAGTGGGACACGACTGCAGTGACATAGCAAACATGCACAGGTCACATATTCTGACTGGATTAATTAACGGGAATAAATTACATTGACTTAGGACAGGGTCATGCACTCCTCTGGGGAGAGAGGCAGAAAAGATCGGGACGCAATTCCAGGAGAGGAGTAAGTTAGTGCTAGAAAGCAGAAAAAGAAAGAATAAGTAAAAAAGCACTACTCCTAAATTCTGTCATCACCGCTACTAACAACAGCTCTTTAAGTCAGTCATATACTCAACACACACTGATCCCAAGTGTTTTACATTTACTCCTGCGTGTCTATGTCCCAATGGATGTGAGACTGTCGAGAGCGAGGAAGTTCTCTTCTTTTAACTGAGAAAGATCGGAGGCTGCACGGGAGGGAGGAGGTGGTCAACCCTATCAGCGACCCCAGTAGGGTCCCCCTCAGCCCTGCTAGCGTAGCTGCTGCCTTAGCTCCGGCTGCTATGACAAATACCACAGACCCAGGGGCTTAAGCAACCAAAATTTATTTCTCACAGTTCTGGAGGCTGGAAAGTCCAAGCTCAAGGTGCCAACCTGTTCGGCTTCTGGCGAGAACCCACTTCCTCGCTTGCAGAGAGCTGCCTTCTCACTGGGTCCTCACAGGGCCTTTCCGTGGTGCCCATGGGGAGAGGGAGAGAGCAGGAACTCCCTGGCGTCTCTTCTTGGGAGGAAAACAGTCCAGTCCTTAACGACCTCCATACCGCCGCACGGGTTAGGGCCACCACATATGAATTTCAGAGAGATACAGACATTCAATTCAGGACACTCTCCTTCCAGCATAAGCCCTCCCAAGTCTTTCCAAAAATCAGAGCCCCACAGACACTCAACATGAAAGGAGCCTCCATGGCCTTGTGGTCCAACCACACGTTCAATCAATCTGACCATGCGCCCACATCAACAGGTGGCCAAGCCTGGGTTTGCATACCACCGACGACCGGAAGCTCACCGTCTACTTCAGCTAGGCAACCGTGACTGCCGTGGTCTGGAACTAAAGGTCAGCTCTCACATCCTCCACCCTGAATCTTCCCTTTCTCAAGCTAAATACCTCTCCTTTTCCGTGGTTTTCAGACCCTCTTCACACCCCTGCCCCCCAACATCTTGGTTGCCTCTTTGAATATACTCCAGTTTACCAGTGTTCTTAAAATGAACTGGACATAGACTGCAGGTATGACCTCTGCAGAGAGACTCACCTCCCTTGCTCTGGGCACCACACCTCTATTAACACAGCCACAGGGAGCCTCAAGTTTCTCTTGGCTGTGACACGTTCTTTTATATATATATGTATATATACGTTTAGCTGGGTCAGGTCCTAGGTGTGGCATGCGGGGTCTTTTGTTGTGGCCCACGGGCTCAGTAATGGTGGTGTGTCGGCTTATCTGCGCTGCGGCATGTGGGATCCTACGTCTCCAACGAGGGATAGAACCTGTATTCCCTGCATTGCAAGGAAGATTCTTAACCACTGCACCACCAGGGAGTTTTTTAATTTTGACTTTTAAATGGAGGATAATTGCTTTGCCATGTTGTTGGTTTCTGCTGTACAACAACGTGAATCAGCTATGAGTATACACATACCCCTTCCCCTCGTGAGCCTCCCTCCCACCCTCCACCTCACCCCTCTAGGTCATGTGACACTCTCTTGGCGTTGGGAAAAACCCCCGAGCACATGTTGCTTCAGTGGTTCTAACCCTCACGCCTGTGAAATTGACTAGTTGACCCGAGGGATGACATTGCACTCATCCTTTTTTTTTTTTTTTT
>SJYV01056333.1:197039-234427 GCA_006410875.1 Neotragus pygmaeus
ATGTGTATAAGAGACAGGTGGTGTGTCGGCTTATCTGCGCTGCGGCATGTGGGATCCTACGTCTCCAACGAGGGATAGAACCTGTATTCCCTGCATTGCAAGGAAGATTCTTAACCACTGCACCACCAGGGAGTTTTTTAATTTTGACTTTTAAATGGAGGATAATTGCTTTGCCATGTTGTTGGTTTCTGCTGTACAACAACGTGAATCAGCTATGAGTATACACATACCCCTTCCCCTCGTGAGCCTCCCTCCCACCCTCCACCTCACCCCTCTAGGTCATGTGACACTCTCTTGGCGTTGGGAAAAACCCCCGAGCACATGTTGCTTCAGTGGTTCTAACCCTCACGCCTGTGAAATTGACTAGTTGACCCGAGGGATGACATTGCACTCATCCTTTTTTTTTTTTTTTTTGCCCGCTCTGAGCATATGGGATTTTAATTCTCTGATCAGGGATCCAACCTGTGCTCCTTGCTGTGTAAGTGCTGAGTCTTAATCCCTGGACTGCCAGGAAGTATCACCATCATTCTTGATCAGCATCTTTGGAAGGACCACTACTCACATCTCTTTATATTTTTAATGCCTTCCCTCTTGCTGTGCCTTCTCCCCAGCATGCAGATACTTGGTGACCTTCCTTTTTTTAATTTCAAATATGAAGATAGCTTTATTATTTTCCTCAGATTCCAGAAGTGATGTATCACTTTAAAAATCAATACAAGAGGGCTTCCCTGGTGGCTCAAAGGTAAAGAATCTGCCTGCCAATGCAGGAGACACGGGCTTGATCCCTGATCTGGGAAGATCCCGCGTGCCTTGCAGCAACTAAGCCCATGTGCCACAGCCTGTGCTGTAGAGTCTGGGAGCTGTAACTACTGAAGCCCGCTCACCCTAGGGCCCTCACTGCAACAGGAGAGTGGCTGGCCCTGCTCGCTGCAACTAGAGAAAAGCCCACGCAGCGATAAAGACCCAGCACTGTCAAAAGTAAATAAATGAATACAAATTAATAAAAATCAATACAGGGGACTTCCCTAGAAGTTCAGTGGCTGAGACTCTATGCTCCCAACTTAGGGGGCCTGGGTTCGATCCCTGGCCAGAGAACTAAATCTTGCATGCCTCAACTATGGATCCCACACTCCACAAAGAAGACTGGCGATCTCGTGTGCTGCAGCTAAGACCCAGCACAGCCAAATACATTTTTTTAAATGGACTTCCCTGGTGGCCCAGCGGTTAGGAATCCGCTTGGCAATTCAGTGGGCATGGGTTCAGTCCCTGCTCTGGGAGGATCTCACATGCCACAGGGCAACTAAGGCCGTATGCCACACCTACTGAAGCCCTCTCACCTAGAGCGGCAAGAAGTCACCACAATAAGAAGCCCCAGCATCGCCACTAGAGAGTAGGGCCCGCTCAATGAAACTAGAGAAAATCACACAAAGCAACAAAGACCCAGTGCGGCCAAAATTAAACGAATGAAAATTTTAAATAAATAAATAAAAATAGAAATCAACATAGGGAATTCCCTGGAAGTCTAGTGGATAGGCCCCCTGATTCCACTTCAGGGAGCACAGGTTCAGTCCCTGGTCAGGGAGTTTAGATCCTGTGTGCCATGCAGCATGGGCAAAAAAAAAAAAAAAAATCAATACAGAAAAAATTTTATTTTATTTTATTTTTTAACATTATTGTTTTCTTTTTCTTTTTTTAAATTTTTATTTGGTTGTGCTGGGCCTATAGTTTTGGCATATGGGAGCTAGTTCCCTGACCAGGAATCGAACCCAGGCCCCCTGCATTGGGAGCTCAGAGTCTTAGCCACTAGACCACCAGGGAAGTCCCCAGAAAAAATGTTAAACTAAAAATTCTTACCAACTGAATATAGTCCTATTAACACCTGGAGTTAGATTGCTCAGGTTCAAACCCGGACTCGACCACTTACCAACCCAGTGATCCTGGCAAGTTGCTTAATCTCCCGCACCTTCATTTCCTTGAGTCTAAAAATGGGGGAAATTAAAAGTGACAGCTTAGTACAATGCCTGTTAGATGGTGAATTCCTTAAAAATGCAAACAATCTTGTTATTAATAATTGTGTTAGGGTTCTGTTTCTCTGTAGAAAATCTTGACTAATACAGAGAAATATGTCTTAGTCTGTTCAGGCTGCCATAACAAAATACCATAGATGGGGTGGTGGGTCAGGCTTAAAGGACAGAAATTTACTTTCTCGCTGTCCTGGAGGCTGGAAGTCTGAGACCAAGTCTGAGCCAGGAGGGTGGCGTGGTTGGGTTTGAGCGAGGGCTCTTTCCCTGGCTTGCAGACAGCCACCTTCTTGCTGAGTCTTCACAAGGGGGCGGGGGAGTGGTAGAGAGAGAGGGTGGGGCAGGAACTCTGGTGTCCCTTTTTCTTCTTATAAAGCCACAGTCTTATAAGATTTGGGTTTCACTCTTTCTGACCTCATTTAACTTTAATTACCTCCCAACGGCTCTATCTCCAGATAGTATCAGATGGGGAATTTGGACTTCAAGCTATGAATGGGCGGGGGAGGTGTGTGCAATTCAGTCCTTAGCAATAATATTGGTATATGTGATGACTACTGCCTGCACAGCATAACTCTATACCCAACCCTCCTTCTTTTGATGATAACCACAGAGATGGGTTGGCAATTACCCCATCAGAGCCTCCCTCACTCTGGCCACAGTAACTGGCATAGGGATTGCCAGGTGACTTAAGCTGAGCCTTCCTTGACCCCAGACTGGCACATAGATTGGTCTGTGATTCAGTCCAAGCCAATGCAGCTAATCCCCTGGGGATTTTCTGGCTGGAGTCCATGGGAACTCTTCCTTTCCACTCTGACTGCAGAACTTGTGAATTGGGAGTTTGCAGTCTATAGATGCTGCAGAGAGAGAGAGCCCCACTGCAGTGGGAGGGAAGTCGTTTCTGAGCTTTGACCTGCTACAATGCATTCCCAGGTTTACTAAACTTGCTTGGTTTGGTTTCCTCCTACTACAACTGGAATAATACTGTTGGTAACAGGCCTTGCGTAATACAATTTGTTTAGTTTAGTTTCTAGCACTTGACAGAGACTGCTAGTTGCCTGTGTCAGTTTTAACCTTTTTCTTCCATAACAAGTCCCAGAAGGACATCTATCCATCAGTCAGGACTGTTTCTGCACCTGTATCTTGTGTGTGCTCAGTCGTGTCCAGCTCTTTGAGATCCCGAGGACTGTAAGTCCACCAAGCTCCTCTGTCCATGGAATTCTCCAAGCAAGAATACTGGTGCAGGTTGCCATTTCCAACTCCAGAGGATCTTCCCAACCCAGGGATCGAAACTGCACTTCTTGCTTTTCCTGCTCTGGCAGGTGGATTCTTCATCACTGTGCCACCTAGGAAGCCCTACCTCTATATCTATATCTGCTTCCACCTGCAAATCTGTATCTGTCTTAGTTCAAATACAGGTTCAGTTGCATGTAACAGGAACTTAAATTCATGGTGGCTTAAATAAGAGTTTTGTGGGGTTTTTTTCCCCTCACATGTCACAGTGTAGACTAACCGAGGTGTCCAGGGTTGAGGTACTCCACAGGGCATTCGGGCACCCAGGCTCCTTCTGTCCTGCTTCTGTGCCACTTTTAGGATATTACCCTGGTCTGCCTTGCCCGAGATGGCCACCACAGTGCCCACATTCCAGGGAGCAGGAGAAAGGAAGGGGGCAGAATGGAAGGTTACATTCCCTCCCTTTAGTGACTTTAAACAGTTTGTCCTGATCATGGATTCTGGGAGTCAGATATTTGGACAGCACACAGCAGGGATAGACTGGTTCTTCTTCATAGTGTCTGGAACTTGAACTGGGGAGTTTTTTTTTTTTTTTTTNACTCCAGAGGATCTTCCCAACCCAGGGATCGAAACTGCACTTCTTGCTTTTCCTGCTCTGGCAGGTGGATTCTTCATCACTGTGCCACCTAGGAAGCCCTACCTCTATATCTATATCTGCTTCCACCTGCAAATCTGTATCTGTCTTAGTTCAAATACAGGTTCAGTTGCATGTAACAGGAACTTAAATTCATGGTGGCTTAAATAAGAGTTTTGTGGGGTTTTTTTCCCCTCACATGTCACAGTGTAGACTAACCGAGGTGTCCAGGGTTGAGGTACTCCACAGGGCATTCGGGCACCCAGGCTCCTTCTGTCCTGCTTCTGTGCCACTTTTAGGATATTACCCTGGTCTGCCTTGCCCGAGATGGCCACCACAGTGCCCACATTCCAGGGAGCAGGAGAAAGGAAGGGGGCAGAATGGAAGGTTACATTCCCTCCCTTTAGTGACTTTAAACAGTTTGTCCTGATCATGGATTCTGGGAGTCAGATATTTGGACAGCACACAGCAGGGATAGACTGGTTCTTCTTCATAGTGTCTGGAACTTGAACTGGGGAGTTTTTTTTTTTTTTTTTTGACGGCACTGTGTTGACTTGAGGGATCTCAGGTCCCCGACCAGGGATTGAACCCAGGCTATGACAGTGAAAGCATTGAATCCTAACCACTAGACTACCAGGGGCCTCCCAGAGCTGGAAAAATTTGAAAGCTTTGGGCGACTTGACAGCTGAGGGCTGGAATGTCTGATGGCTGGGTCACCTGCAGGTCTGGCAACTGGGTCACTGTTATTGTTCCGTTGCTCAGTCATATCTGACTCTTGGCAGTCCCATGGACTGCAGCACGCCAGGCCTCCATGTCCTTCACTGTCTCCTGCAGTCTGCTCAAACTCATGTTCGTTGAGTCACTGATACCATCCCACCGTCTCATCCTCTGTTACCCCTTCTCCTCCTGCCCTCAGTCTTTCCCAGCATCAGAGTCTTTTCCAGTGAGTCAGCTCTTCACATGAGGTGGCCAGAGTACGGTCCCCTGGGCCTGAGTGACTCAAAAACAGGGCAGCTAACCGGAAAACCTACACGTGATTCCTCCGTGCAGCTGGGCTTCCCCCCAGCATGGCCGCCTCAGGGTCTTAGAGGTCTGGTGCAGCAGCCAGAACCCCAAACAGAAGTCTTCCCGTCTTGTTTTGCTTTGATAAACGTAAAGGGTTTTAAAAGTATGAGACACCTCCCTACAAAGCTATGACTCTGAAATTGCACATGGTACTTATACTCGCAAAACTTGATTTTCTCACTTGATCTATTATACCTTTTGATTTTAAATGATATAGGAATCTATTTCTATATCGTCTCTTTTATATACAAAGATATTATCCCATTTTAATATCTGTGGCGTATTCCATGATATCAGTGTTTCATAAATGATCAATACGAACCTCTCATTTTGGTTCATTTATACTTTGTCAGTATTTTTATACATGCCTGGCATAACTTGTTCTACCAATCTGGGTATACAATAAGACCCTTTTTCTTTTTGATAGTCTTTTAAAACCCTGTGTAGTTAGAGGTTACATTCAGAAGGTATGAGAACGACCACTGGGCTGAATTACTTAAAAGCCTATTCACCTGTGTAATGTGAAGCCTTAAGGCAAGTACCTGCTGATATTGCTTCATAACGTGCGATATCAGCATCAAGTTCTCTGTGATTTTCTTGACCTTTCCCTTTGGTTCCAAATGGCTGCCAGAGCTCCAGCCATCACATCTATACTTCAGGAGAAAGGAGGAACTGGAAGAGTAGGAGGGCCAAAGGGTGCTCTCAGAAGCCCCATTTGAAACTTCTCATCATTAGCTGCAAGCAAGATTGGGAAGTGGTCTGTTAGCTGGGCATGGTGCTGACCAGAATTACGCTGCGGTTCTGATAGGAGGAAGAGGGACAGGGTGGAAGCTGGGAGGCAGCGGTTGCTGCCATTCACTTTGCAGCAGATGTCGGAGCTTCGCCCCCATCCCCTCAGCTCTAGGCACTGAGACGTTCTCATTGCCTATACTTGCAGCCAGCAGCCTGAAGGCTTATTTTTGGCTGCAGGCACACACCCTTGGGCAGCGGAAGTGCTCCTGGAAGCAGCCTGCTGCTAACAACGTGGGGTCCTAGTCAAGAAACACCCCGACTTCCTTGTTCCTTAATCTGCTATGGTTTGGAGAAATTAACTGGATAAAGTTTCAGTCGCCATAAAAAGGAACGAAATTGGGTCATTTGCAGAGATGTGGATGTACCTAGAGACTGTCAGACAGAATGAAGTCAGGAAGAGAAGAACAAATATCATATATGAATGCATATATGTGGAACCTAGAAAACTGAACCTATAGGCAGATGAACCTATAAGCAGGGCGGGAATAGAGACAAAGGTGTAGAGAATGGCCGTGTGGGTATAGGGCAGGGGAAGGGGAAGTGGGATGAACTGAGAGAGTGGGATTGGCATATACACACTGCTGTGTCTTAAATAGATAGCTAGCGGGAAGCCGCTGTGTAGTTCAAGGGGTTCAGCTCAGTGCTCCGTAGTGACCATGTTGGGGGNTCTCTAATGGTCTAACTTTAGTGTAATCACCACTTCAAAGTCCTTTCTCAAAATATTGTTACATTCTGACATACTACATTCTTCTGTGCTCTGTTTGTCACACAGTCTTGTGCAGTTCTTTGCCACCCTATGGACTGAAGCCCTACTGATCTCTCTGTCCATGGAATTTCCCAGTCATCACCAGCTTAACCAGGTGGTGACTGGAGTGGGTAGCCACTCCCTTCTCCAGGGGATCTTCCCGACTCAGGGATCAATCCTGTGTCTCCTGCATCATAGGTGGATTCTTTACCTCTGAGTCATTATGAATTTTGGAGCAAAATAATTCATCCCATAACAGACAGTCATCTTATAAATTCTCAATCTGTATAAGCAATAAAGTTCTAGGTCAAGTGCTTCTAATTTGAAACACCAGAAAACAAAGTCACAGTCCCTTAACCTATTCCTAGACTTGAGCCAGTTTATAGAACCAGACTGTCTTGAATGAAGCAGAGACTGGGTCACTTTGAGAATGATTCATGCTACATTGCCAAGAGTGTGTACTGTTAATACTTATCCCAGCTTTCTCCATAAAGATCTGTAGCATTTTATTAGAAGGACTGTACATTGCGGATAAGAAAATCATCAGAAATTTCATGGGTTACTGAAGACTGGCTCTGAGTTCACACTAACTCAGGGAGACCCAAAACATCCCTGGGGTCCACTAGGACTTAAAATCAGGTGATCAACAGAATTTTAGTTCAGGTTCATCTCACAGTGTTTCCACCCATCATCCTGNTGTCCATTCTGAAGGAGATCAGCCCTGGGATTTCTTTGGAAGGAATGATGCTAAAACTGAAACTCCAGTACTTTGGCCACCTCATGCAAAGAGTTGACTCATTGGAAAAGACTTTGATGTTCGGAGGGATTGGGGGCAGGAGGAGAAGGGGACGACAGAGGATGAGATGGCTGGATGGCATCACGAACTCGATGGACGTGAGTCTGAGTGAACTCCGGGAGTTGGTGATGAACAGGGAGGCCTGGCGTGCTGCGATTCATGGTGTCGCAAAGAGTTGGACACGACTAAGCGACTGAACTGAACTGAACTGAATGCTGGAAAAAATGTGACAAAGGCCTTTTGGATGCCTTTATCACATTGTACTAGAACAAGTAGAAGTGTGTATGGTACAGCGCTGCTTGAGTTCTATTTGGCAATATGTACCAAAAACTCAAAAACTGAACACACTCAATGAACCAGAAATTCCACTAAAGAAATTTATCTGAAGGAAATTAGGAATGCATGCAAAAATTGATGTGCAAAAATTTTCCACATATGTACATATTTTACATATATATGTAAATATGTTTACATATATATTTATATATGTATATATTTTATATAGAGAGAGATAAGCAAATAAGGGAAATTACCTGAATACTGGTTAACTATATTATGATTGGTTAACTATATTGGTTAACTATATTATGACTAGCTATGAAATGGAATGTAATCCATTAGTTAAATGAGAATTTTATCCATTCAATCTTATTTATTATCAGATTGTATATCAGATTGTTTTTCCTCACCAAAAAGCAAAGACAAAGACTTTTAACTGCTATACTCTTAGTGAAAGTGTTCATGGCACTCTTCTAAATATTTGCTGATCAATGCAAATATAACAGCATGTGAGAAACAATTTTTTAAAAATAAGAAAAAATGTATAGAGAGTATTATGTAAAAACAAACAAAAGATTAGGAGGAAACACATCAAAATATTAATATAGATTATCACTGGGTGATGAGACTTAGGGCTATTTAATTTTTTTGGTATATTTTACAATTTCCAAATTCATCATAGTGACCATGTATTAGAAAAAAATTTCAATAAATAGTAAAAATCTAAAAAAGAAGAGTAAAAGTGTGTTTTGTCAAAATCATAGCTTGTTCTCCCTGGTCTTTCTGAACTGGCTCCTCAAAGTGAACTGATAGAACCTGGGAACTTATCTGAAATACAGAATCTCTGCCTCACCCCACCACTGTAAGACTCTGAATTTTATTAAGATACTCAGGTAATTGGTATACACATTAACATCTAAGAAGCACCGTTTTAGGACATTCTCAACCGATCATTTCATTACTGCGTTGGACTAGCTGATTACTATCTCGATGCAGTATGTGGCATTCTGTACAGAGAGGTTAATAAGATTTCAAATATTTTTCTAGCATTGAAGTGACTTCCACATGTTTTTAGTAGTTTTGATGTCAATGATTCAGAAACACCAGAGTGAAATTTGTCTTTAAATGGGCCCTTGTCCTAACCTTTGCTGACAACTCGTTTACTCCCTGATTCAGCAGCTGCTTCCAACACACCCTGCGTTCTTTCACTCACCTCATTGCCTCCATTTCCTCACCCCTGCAGTAACTACCTGATTCAGCATTTGCTCACCTGCTCAGTCACACTCATCTGTACGTTCCTGTTCCAAATAGTAAAATATACTGTCACTTGGGAGACTGACCAAACCTGGATTTTAAAAAGCTTATTGATCACACTTGGGCTTGGGTAGACAATAGTTAGTTCCTTTCGTAGAGATTTATTTATTCGAATCGTTGAACATTTACCAGGTACTTGATTAATAGGACAGCCCAATGACCTTGAAGACATTCTTAATGAAATGGCAAGGATGGCAGGGGTGGGGGAGGCATTCTGTAGAAATACCAGGCCGTAAGCTGATGGAAGAGGTGCCTGGTATTCACTGATGCTGTGATAATAATGCTTGGGGAAAGAAGAAGAATGTGGAAAGGAGGTGATATCTATGACCCCAAAACCCACCCAAATGAAGTTACTTTCAAAGTAGATACATCCCTCAGCTGTGCCCACATTACTCTTTCAATGTCATCTTCCCCAGTAGACTGATAATCCAATGATGGCATAAAGTGGGTGCTTAAGCCATATTTGTCAAATGAAGGGATATAATCTGAATCTTGGAGGGCAAGTTGGACTTGGTGGTGAGGGTGACTGGGGTTCTCCAGGTCACAGGAACTAGAAGGCAAGAGGAACAGAATACAGCGTGTGTAATTATTGCTGATACACCTTTTCCCAGCTGCCATCAGTGGATCAGGGAGACATTTCCATTTTGAAACAGACTTTTCTAGACTGATCTACCATGGAATCCAGTCCCATCACTTCATGGAAAATATGGGGGGGGAAATGGAAACAATAACAGACTTTATTTTCTTGGGTGCCAAAATCATTATAGACGATGACTGCAGCCATGAAATTAAAAGACACTTGCTCCTTGGAAGGAAAGCTATGACAAACCTAGGCAGCATATTAAAAAGCAGATATATCACTTTGCTGATAAAAGTCCATATAGTTAAAGCGATGGTTTTTCCAGTAGTCATGTATGGATGTGAGAGTTGGACTATAAAGAAGGCTGAGTGCCAAAGAATTGATGCTTTTGAACTGTGATGCTGGAGAAGACTCTGGAGTGTCCCTTGGACTGCAAGGAGGTCCAACCAGTCATTCCAAAGGAAATCAACTCTGAATATTCACTGGAAGGACTGATGCTGACGCTGAACCTCCAGTACTTTGGCCACCTGATGTGTAGAGCCGACTCATTGGAAAAGACCCTGATGGTGGGAAAGATTGAGGGCAGGAAGAGAAGTGGGGGTGACAGAGGATGAGATGGTTGGATGGCATCATCAACTCGATGGACGTTGGTTTGAACAAACTCTGGGAGATGGTAAAGGACAGGGAAGCCTGACATGCTGCAGTTCATAGTGTCACAAAGAGTAGGACACGACTGAGCAACTGAACAACAACCATAGTGGAGGTTGTGGAGAGTAAAACCTTTGGGCCATCAGCTGTGACAGATTTAAAGTTCAACTGCCAGCCGCAAGCCCATCTCAGTAGGTGGTTCCCTCTTTCAAAGAAAGAGCCGTGACCGTGAAAGTGCTGAAGTCTGCCCGGGACTCCCCAGCAGGGCTTTTTTTTTAATGCCTGTTTTCTTCAAAGCAGAGTGTGATCGTGCTCTGAATGAAAGACAGCACAGCTCAGAGTGTAGGTCCCTAGAGCTTTCAGAAAACGTATCAGAGCTGCAGCACGACCAGGAAACCAGGAAACTGAAAAGCTAGGCTCCCGTCTCCAGTGCCCCCTCACCAGTTTCTCCATATTCTTTGGCACTGAACAGGTTGCTGTTGCTTTGGAGGAGGGTGACGTGCACAGTGACATTTGTATTAATGCCTTCCTGACGACTGCCTTCTGTTTACCAATGCGTAACATGAAGGTGGAATTATTCCAGGAAATTTTAAAAATCTGTGTGCCAAGGACAAAGAATTAAACAGGAATGGGAGTTGCATCCTAGGGCTGCTGCAGAGCAGCCCATCATCTGGCTCTGGGCGTCATCACCTTTGTCCAGTGGTTGGCGCAGTGGGCAGGTTTGGCTGGAACGCCCAGGCAAGAAGGCTCTCTCTGTTTGTGAGTTTGACGCCAGCAGGAGCTACAAAGGGAAGTCCGTAGGATCTTGAATTGCTAAATTTCAGTATCCTGCTCCGTGGTGAAGGTAGCCACTTCCCGGGGCCGTACCACCTTGCCCTGGGGCTCATGGCACTTTGTCAGGCTTGAACTCCCAGTCACCCAAGAGAAATCACATCTTCAGTTTCAGCAGAGGTCGTTGTCTTTGTACACCTGAGCAGGAGGCTGTAAAAAGAATATTTGAGATGCAGGCACCTGTGCTGAGCCCAAGTCAAGTCAAGTTGTGTCCGACTCTTTGCGACCCCATAGACTGTAGCCTATCAGGCTCTTCCCTCCATGGGATTCTCCAGGCAGGGAGTACTGGAGTGGGTTGCCATTGCCTTCTCCAAGGGATCTTCCCGACCCAGGGATCAAACCCAGATCTGCCTGCATTCCAGGCAGACGCTTTAACCTCTGAGCCACCAGGAAAGTCCACATCACATAGCTCTTTGCCTCAGCCCCAAACCAAGTTCATTCAAATCGTTGGTGGAAGTGGTTCCCCTCATGTGTCAAGGCAGACTCTCTAGTGCAGTCTGATGAGGTGCATAGAAACCACCGTAGGGAGGAAGAGCTTTCTCCACTTATTCTTCACCCAGAGGATCAAGAACCCATGCTTGTTTCTCTCAGTACACTGCAGTGTCATGCTGCTCAAATATTTTTGGAGGATAGTTCCAAACACCTAGTCATTGATTGCTGGGAGTAGAATATAAAAGCTCCCTTTAAAAGAAAACATTTTATGTGCTCCTGAACATTTTTATAAATTTGCAGTATCCTTGGGAAGACCCAATCTATTTTGGGAGGAGCCCTGTGGTCCGTATTATGCCCCATTGATGCCAGGGGCAATGAAGGGTGCTAATGAGAACTTTAACTGTGATGGACCCAGGGTTTTGGATTCCTATGCCTCTCAAGCACCATAGAAACTTGTCTTCCCTGGTCATCTGAGGCCTGGAACGGTCTTGCCTCTGGAAAAGGTGCAGACAGCATGTTTGGCAAATATACTTTCTTCTACATCTGGGACTCACATCTCAAGGTTTTTTCTTGGATCTTGGGTGCAATATCTTTCTTGGTTTAGTCTAAATATAAGCTTCAGTAGGAAGAAGTGAATGCTTAGATAGTATAGCACTTGCTGAGGTTTAGAGGGGAAAGAGATCTCATTTTTAGTAGTCCATATAATTCAGGTTTTATACCACACATATATGTTTATTCAGCTGCTGTTTTTCTAATTCTCATCTGCATACCCCCTAAAAGAATTAATCTTTGGGTTTACAGAAGTTTCCCCTTTGGCAATCCAGCCAACATATTTCTGGAAGAATCCCATTTCACTACCCTCCACTGGAGGATGGTAAGGCTCTGAACACAGCTCGACACAAAAGACATGTCTGCGCTCTAAGGAGGATTTTCTTCCGCAGGGGCAGCTTTTCCTAATTAAAAAAATAATTTTAAAAAATCTTTCTGCTGCAAGGTGTTGGGATCTTAGTTTCCCAACCGGGAGTCAAACCTGAACCCCTTTCATTGTCAGCAGGTAATTTAAGCCACTGGACCACGAGGGAAGTCCCTGCTTCCCTAATCTGCCCCAAAGCCCTCAGAGGGGCTAATGGTATTTCTGAGAGAAAGAGAATGCCAGCCTGTACTTTACATATGTTATTCCTCACCTCTGAGTGTAGGATTTGGGGAAGGGAAAACCACTTCTCTCTCCACCCCAGTTCCTTTTAATTGCTAAAATATTATAACAAATGTACTAAACACTTTTGCAAAAAGAAAGAAAATTAGTCATTCCACAGTTATTCTTGCATATTCTGTTGTTTCTATCCTTATATAATTTGTAGATTATATCAGAATGTATTCACAGTTTTCTATGCTACCCTTTTTGGCTGCATTTTATATCATAAGCACTTCACGTTTCTATGGGTTTCTGTTTTTCATAATTATAATTTTAATAATGCATAATTTCCATTAAAATAAAGATTAACAATGTATTTAACTTCATTGATGGATTTGACATTGCTTGTGATGTTTTCTCTTCATCAATAAAAACTCCATAAATATCAGTAGGTCTAGGGCTTATTCTTTTGTATTTGAATAAATTCCCAGGAGTGGGATAAAGTGTTAACAATTTCCCAGTCTTTAATGTGTGTTGCAGTATTGATTTCTTGAAGAATTTTAAAGATTTGCCATTTTAAAGATTCTTTGTGGTTGAATAATGCACAAGCCAAGGCAGGAATGATATTCAAAATTTTTAGACTACTTGAGGCATTGGTACTGACTGATTTAAACCCAAGGCCAGTTAGTCAATCTGCCTGAGCACACTGCCTGAATATTGGTCCTATTTGGATGGCAAGTTGAGTTGCCTCCAGGCACCCTTCCTTTCTATTCTTTGTCCACCTGTGTTTTCTTCTCTATTGCCNCCCCATCCCCCCAACACCAAGCCCAGCTGCCACCCCTGGGAGCCCACCGGACTGCCCGGAGCCCAGAGAGAATGGATTTCTGAGAAAGAAGTAGAACAGCAGGTAACTCATCTCCAGCCACCCGCTCTGGGGGCAGGCGGGGAGGGGACCTCCTCTGCCCGGGAGGACGCACAGGAGTCCTGTGCCCTCATCACACCTGGGGACGGTGACACCAGCAAAGTTAAGCTGGAGTCTCTCGTTCCTCCCAGCTCAGGGTGACTGGAGTGCCTTTCTGTAGATCGCAGGAGGCCCCAGGACAGAGAGGCAGAGGCATGGCTGAGATAACCCCCTGAGCTGGTGGAAACAAGCCTCCAAAAGGCAGAGGCTGGGGAGGGCATGCTGTTTCCAGACTGAACATGATGTGATAGTCACCGTGGTTCTGGGCAGCTGAGCTGGGCAGAGGTGGGCATGACTGTGATCAGGCCAGTGTGGGGAAGGGAGGAGACATTGATTTTGTACCAGGTTCTGTGTTTTATCGCCTTTATTTTGCCTAAATCCTTTAAGACAGGTTGGTGTCCCCATTTTGAAGATGAGAACTGAGGCAATGAGAAATAGAGTGGTTTTCCCAAGGTGACTCAACCATTGCGTGGTTGGGTGGGCAGGTGACTTGGAGGCTGGTCCTGCCCTCCACGCTGTCTCCTCTACTTTCTCAAGAAAACACAGGGGATGGGCGGCTGGTGAGAGGCAAACTGGTTGTGTGTGTGTGGAGGAGAGTGGGGTGAGGCTTGGGGAGGCTGAGCCTCGAAGGATGGGTTGGATTTTGACTTGAGAAAAAGGGAGGAAGGAAGGAACAGGCAGACAGGCTCTTGGGCAGAGGGGGACTTGACGCCTGGAGGGAAATTTAGGATGCGGAGGACTCAGGGCAGGGGAAGGGGCATTAAAATGTCAGGGGTTCCTCCTGGGAGGACATATGCTTTCCCCAGGGGGAAAGCGTGGGGCTTTTAGAAGCACATGGTAGAGTGGGGGAAAACCTGGAGGGTTCAACATCCAGCCATGTGGCTTTCTGGCTGGGTGAACTTCCATGAGTTTCTCTGCTTTTTTCTAACTTCATGGAGTCTTGGTTTTCTCATCTGTGAAATGGGCAGAATGGCAGCTCCATCTTCATAGATCTGGTTGTGAGGATTCGAGGGCATGAGATAGAAAGGCTGTTGGCTGGGGGTCTACCAGGGGAGAGAATTTGCATCATGAGAAGCCTAGAGTCCGTGAAAGAGAAAGGCCAGTTTCCAAGAGTCAGGGAAGGTGTAGCGACACACTCAGGAACCTGCAGTCTTGCCTCCTTCAGCCCTCCGGGTTGTGGTCCTTGCAGGCCAGCGCTCAGCATGTGACAGGTGTGTGAAGCTCTCCCATCATCCTCATGACCCCAGGTGAGGCTGCTGGTCCTCCCAGGCCAGCTCTCCCATCATCCTCATGACCCCAGGTGAGGCTGCTGGCCTCTCTCAGCCCGTTTCACAGATGAGGAGACTGACGCTCAGTGGGGAGAAGCTTGCCCCAGAAGCTGTGACTGAAAGATGCAGAGCTTGATTTGGACCCCCAAGGTGACAACCTGCTAGACAGGATAGAAAAAATTAAGAGCCATAGCCTGGGGCACCTTCTGAGGGTGGGGCATTGAATCAAGGGGGCTAGGCAGACCCCAGAGGGGGAGCCTCGGTCACCTGTTTCCCTGGTGGGTTCAGCAGAAATCCTGGTCCTGCCTGCCCCACACCTGGCAGGAAGTCTAGAACCTTACAGCCTCGTGGAGGAGGAAACTAAGAGCTCTTATGTTAGAAGGTGGCTGAGACCCGGGGCCAGGAGAGACAGGTGAGCAAGATGAAGGATGCATCCCAGGTGCTTCAGGCTCGCACCTGCCCAGCAAAGAGAAGGGGGTTGGAGGTAGGGATTGGAGGCTGAATGGGGAGAGGAAGGGGGCTTGCAGGAGAAGGGGGCCAGTTTAAGAGAAGACAGAACAGGTAAAGCAGGCCACTGGAAGCTTTGGGTGGGACCAGCTTCTCTGCAGCGTCGGGTCGTCCTGGGGCCTCATAAATAAATGAATGAAAGGAAAGGAAGAGCATCCTTCCTTCCAGTGAGAGAAGCCGGTGCCTACAGAATTGCCAGAATGATGGCCTGGCTTCTCCACACAGCTGGGAGGGCCTTGGATCTGGCTCACTCACACTGCCAGTTGTGATCTGGGGCTTTGGAAGTGGTAAGACCTGGGGTTGAGTCCCAGCTCCATTACTTTGTACCTTTGTGACCTGGAGTTAACCTCTCTGAACCTTCAGTGTCCTTATCTGTTACACAGAGATAAGAACACCTATCTTGGTTTGCTGTGAGCTTTTACTCACCCTTGTAGCTCAGTCAGTAAAGAATCTGCCTGCAGTGCAGGAGACCCAGGTTCTATCCCTGGGTTGGGGAGATCCCCTGGAGAAGGAAATGGCAACCCACTCCAGTATCCTTGCCTGGGAAATCTCATGGACAGAGGAGCCTGGTGGACTGCAGTCCATGGGGTCGCAAAGAGTCCGGCACGACTGAACGACTAACATTAACACTTTACTCAACATTTATTTCTGAACCACTGTTCTAGATCCTGGGGATTCAGTGATGCTCAGACAGAGCCAGTGCAGTTATGAGGGGAAACTTGCAATGGCTCATGAGAAATAGTAGCTATTATGTTTTACTTTAGACATCATTGGTAATAATTTTCTCATTGTTACTCATTATCAACAGTTGGTATATCTTCTGGCATATACCCAGCCTTCAATGAATGACAATTCTTATCATGACTCTACTCCCCCCTTTCTCAGATGGGAAAACTGAGGTTCTGAGAGGGGTGGAGGTTTTCTAGGGTCACCCTGGGAGTCATGTACAAGCAGAGGGAAGAAAANAAAAAAAAAAAATTTAAAGTACAGTGCCAAACGTACCAAAAAGAATATCAGGGTAAAATAGTCTCAAGTTTAAAATAGTAGCTGATGCTAATTATTAGTGAGGGACATTGCATTAACATCAATAACACAACTGTTGACACCTCACAACGCATAACAACCTGTGTTGTTGCACAGCAATCAGAATGAGTGGGAGCTTCGTAAGTGTTATTCCCCATAATAAATTAGCATCATACTTTGAATATGCACAAAAATTGACCAACCCAAGCAAAAATATTTTTGCTTTCCCCCATGGAATTTTTCCTGGTGTAAAATAAATGAAATCATCATTTAATGCTTCTCACCTGGCACCAGGGTCAGCTCTAGGTAAAATGCTGCTACAGGAAAGTCTCTGGCTCACTGCTATTTACAGCAGCACCTGCATCACCCTGAGGTTGTGAGAAATGCAGAATCTGAGGCCCACCCAGAACTCTTGAGTCTGAACCTGCAGTTGAACATGGTCCCCCAGGAAATTGGCTTACATATTAAAGTTTGAGAAGCCCTGCTCTAGTTCATCTCACTTGTTGGTTTTCTCCTTTGATCCACTTCCCTACAGGGTGTTCTTGCCTAGATAAATCATTTTTTGTACCAGGCAAGTAGGCAAGTAGCTATTTTACAGGCAGAACAATATGTTCATAACCTGCCCTTGCTGTTACTTTCTTCTTATAACATTGTACCCATCAATGCCTTCCCTGAGCCATCAAGCCTGCTGGCCTGATTCAGGGCAAACCAAAAGATTTTCATCTTTCTGTGATGTTTCATCCCCTTTTCACTATAGCACAGAGAAAAGAGAAGGCAATGTTGGCTGCTCTTACTCTTTCTTGCTAACTTCCCTCTCCCCTGCTGCCTTCAGAAATACAGAGCAATTAACACCCAGGGTGAGTTCAAAGTAAGCCCACTGGTATTTTCATCCATTTGCAAAATTATCACAGAACCTTCCCACTTTTAACACAGACACAGTAGTAGCTTTAAGCAAGTACACTGCTATCCAGAGTTCTGAATTATTAGAGATGTAGAAACTGTTGAATTTCTAGAGCAAAAGGCAACCTAATACCTGTGAAAACAGATCATATATCATGAACCCCCAGCCTGCTGGTCCTCCCAGCCCCCAGGAAGGATCAGGCCACTCCCGTTGTCCCAGTGGATGTGGGGCAAACACACCAGCCTGGCTCCCTGCTCAGGCCCTGGCCCGCCTTCTGTGTGATTCTGGGCAAGCCTCTGGGCCTCTGTTTCCTCATCTGCCAAGAGGGCTTGATGATGTAACCTGGGACGAGGGCCTGCAGACTTTCTCTAGTATGAATCAGCAACCCCCAGTCTACTTTGGCCGGGGACAGGCAGGTTGGTGGGGGCTTGCTGGGCAAGGACGAGGACAAAGGGCAGCTTGCCAGCCCCACACCCACCCCCCACCTCATGACTTCAAACAGCCATGGAGCAAAGCATCCTTTCTTTTTTCTCTGCCTTACAACCAGCCCCTCCTGGCGGGCGTGGTGGGGTGAATGGGGCTGGGGCTACAGGAGCTGAAGCAGGTGGCACAGTCTGAGTGCAGTCACCCAGCATGGTAGAGGGCAGATCAAGATGGCACAGGCAGGAAGAGCTTGCTGGGAGCGGGGCATGTACCTCAGTTGGCAGAGGTTGCACAGACTAGAGAAGTTCCATAGGGTAAGGTCGGTCGGGCTTGGAGAACCTGAGTGGACATGGGTTCATAGACATGGGTTCATGGCCCACGTGGGAGGGACAGACAGGCTAAAAGGGTCTACAGGCTGAGAGGTGGCCCCGGCTGGTGAGGCCTTTCCCCTCGTGTTCGGCAGCTACTGATTAAGCTGCAGGTCCAGGGTCTCAGCACACCTGTCCTCAGACACCTGCCCTTTGCTACCACCTCCCTCCCCCGGATATGTAAAAAAGCAATTCCCATTACTCACACTCCAGTGTGCCCAGCACCAGCCTTACTCTCCCTCATCTAGGCCAGAGTGAGTGCCCCCATTCTACAGATGAGGAAACTGAGGCCCAGAGGAAAGAAGAGCCCAGGGACCCACTGTGAGTTAGGGGCCGAGCCTCCTTCCTGATCCAGGGCCACCAGCCTGAGAGCTCTGCTCTAAGTAAAAACTCTCTGTGTGACCCTGTGCAAGCCACTGTCCCTCTGTGACAATTTCTTTCTTTTGTAATTGAATGTATTTTGGCTGGACTGGGTCTTCTTGCTGCACAGGCTTTTCTGCAGCCGCAGTGAGCGGTGGCTACTCTCAGGTTATGGCGCACAGGCTTCTCACGGTGGTGGCTTTTCTTCCTGCGGAGTATGGGCTCTAGGGCTTTCCGGCTTCAGTAGTGGGCTCAGTAGTTGCGGTGCCCGGGCCCAGCCACCCTGTGGCGTTGCGGGATCTTCCCGGACCAGGAATCGAACCCGTGTCTCCTGCAATGGCAAGCAGATTCTTAATCATTGGACAACCAGGGAAGCCCAGAAAGCATTTTCTTGCATTTAGTCACTCATGTAATGAGTGCTTTGAGCACCTACTATGTGTCAGACACTGGTTAGCCATTGACATTCAGCGGTCACCAAGAAACACGTGGTTCTTGCCTAGAAACTGCTCAGAATGTTGCCAAAAACACCATGAGCGGTGTGCTCTGGGGGAAGGATGGACCCTAGAAGAAGGAGTGACTCATGCCTTGGAGAGGGCAAAGAATTATGAAGGGGATGACATTTGAACTGGCTTTTGAAGCTGAACAGGAAGCTGACAGAGAGATCGGAGAGTTCTGGTGGCTGAAACAGCAGGTGCAAAGGTGTGGAAGGAAGCCAGATGCACGGGGGTGTTGGAAAGAGGTCCAGGTGTCAGAAACCTGGAGTCCAGGATGAAGACTAGGGGCAGAGGGAATGTTGGGGACACATGCTGACATGTTTTGAATGCTGAGCGAAGGAATTTAGGGCTTTCTCTGAAGGTGTGATGGGGAGCCACAGAGAGTCATGCTGAGGCCTGGGTGGGAGGAGCCGCAGCTGGAGGCACAAGGTTGGGGAGGAGGCCATGGGAAAGGCAGTGGGCAGAAGTCCTTGGAGACCAGTGATGGGCTGGAAGCCCTGTCTACTGTGTTCCCTCTTGGGAAGTCCCTCAGTCTTGACACTTCCCCTTCTGGCGACCTGCTGGCTCTTGTTTCTGGCACGGCTGGGGAGTCCCTCTGCACCCATCTCGTGTCCTCTGGGTCCCTGTGGGAAACGGGCCGTTTTACTTTCCCTCTCAAGTTTTACTTTCAAGACCCAGTCCCCACCTGGGTCACCCTGGAAAGTATGATGGGCTGGAGGATCTGAAGGAGTACCATTCCTGAATTATCAGTGAGCGAAAGAAGAAACAGGGAAATCAGGACCTTCGGTTCTTTTCAGCGTGGGGAGGTTGTAAATAACGCTGCCGTGAGCACCCTGGTATACGTCTGCTTGTGTACATGTATATTTTGCCCTTTGGTGCATAATCTAGAAAAGGACTTCTTGGGTCTCCTGTTTAGCAGAAGTTTTCCAAAGTGATTGTACCAAATCACATTCTTTAGAGAAAACTGAGTAGAGATTAAGACTTTTGATTACTTCCTATCCTTTTTTAGCACCTGGAATTGTTTCGTTTTGTTTATTTTCATTTAAGTCATTCTGGGTTGATATGTAGTGCTCTCATATTGGGACATACATTTGCATTTCTTTGAAGAGTTATGATTTTAAGCACTTTTTAACATGCTTTTGGCTGTTTGGATGTCCTCTTCTATGAAGTGTCTGTTTAAGCTTTTTGTCCATTTAAAAAAACAAATGAGTCTGAGTTATTTATTTATAATAGCTTTGTAGGAGTTCTCTCTATATGTTATATAGAATTATAGACATCATTTTATATATTATATAATATATAAAATATGTAATATAACTATATGTAAGAAACTACAGATGTAGATACAATCTCCTATTTCAGTTTCTTTTCTAGTCTCTTTTTTCAATTTCTCTTTTTGTTTGTGTCTTTTATAAGTGAAAACTTTTCTAAATTGAAAAGATATTTCCATTGGAGAAAAAAATGGAATTATAGTGTGACTTATTATTGTCCCTTTTTTAGAGAACAATAAAAAGATTCCAATTTAATGAAAGTAGCTTTCTCCATCAACCCAGATATCTTCTTCAATATGTGGCAATTTATCTGACACCTCAGTATGTTAATCTGTTATTGCCTGGTGCATATTTTTATAGATTCTAGACTTATGCATAAGGTAATCGTACAAGTACTTATTTTCCTTTTGAAAAGCAATCTGCAAAGATCCTAGGACACAAGAGGCATGCTTTGTTTACCACATTCACTATTTCTCCATACTTAAAAGTTTTTTAATTAAAAAAAATAGTACATAAATTTTTCAGTGTGACTTATAACTTCTTAAGATGAAACAATTGACTCAAAATAGAGGTCAAAATTAGCCTTTGAATGCTGATACTTAATTATGTATCAGTGAATTTCTACAAAATTACTTAATGTAACATTTTGGTAGCCACACTGTGCATGAGAGATCTTAGTTCCTCAGTCAGAGATTGAACCCGTGTCCCTTGCAGTAGAATCCCAAAGTCTTAAGCATCAGACTGCCAGGGAAGTCCACATTCAATTTTTTAAAGATAAATTTATCAGAATCATACATTGCTATTTAAAATTTATACCCTCTATATAATTGATAGTTTATTTCATAATTTTAAATTCTCTCTAGTTTCAGTGATGGTGATATAAAGTTAAGTATTTTTTAATAAAATATTTATTTATTTGGCTGCACTGGGTCTTAGTTGGAGCAGGCAGGATCTTTAGTTGCAGCATGTGGGATCTAGTTCCCTGACCAGGGATCAAAGCTAGGCCCCCTGCGTGGGGAGCTTGGAGTCTTGGCCACTGAACCATCAGGGAAGTCCCTAAAGATAAGTATTTTTAAAAGCTGTGTCATTGTTATTAGAGAAAATGAATTGTATTCAAGTGTCAGTATATTTTAGTTTCTGCAGCATTCAGTTCAGTTCAGTTCAGTCGCTCAGTCGTATCCGACTCTTTGCGACCCCATGGATCGCAGCATGCCAGGCCTCCCTGTCCATCACCAACTCCTGGAGTTCATTCAGACTCACGTCCATCGAGTCCGTGATGCCATTCAGCCATCTCATCCTCTGTTGTCCCCTTCTCCTCCTGCCCCCAATCCCTCCCAGCATCAGAGACTTTTCCAATGAGTCCCCTCTTCGCATGAGGTGGCCCAAGTACTGGAGTTTCAGCTTTACTCAGTCTTTATAAAATTGCTGAGAGCATGCATGTAGTATTTTTGACATATGTTTTGAACAAAAAGACATCAGTAAAACTAGAATAAAATGCAATACCCAATGTTGGTGTAACAATATAATTTATGTAGTAGTCTACATACATTTAATTTATGTAGTTCATAAATTCTAATTTATGTAGGTCATGAAATTTAACCACACTGAATAAGATGCTTTGGACTTATGCACTGCAAGTACATAACATTAAAAAAATTTTTTGCTTCTTTTTTATTGTGGCTTTTGCTCAATAATGCACCATATATTTTTTCTTTTTACCTTTCAGCTCTATTCACCAATTCTTTCCACCCTCACACCTTTCTTCTGGCAAATATCAACCAGTTCTCTCTGTATCTATAAACTTATTTTTTTTTTTTTGGATTCTACATATGACAGATCATACTGTATTTACCTTTCTCAATCTTTCATATTTCACTCAGCATAATATCCTCGAGATTCATCCATGTTTCCACAAATGGCAAGATTTCCATTTTTCATGGTTGAATAATATTGCACTATATGTGCACATCACATCTTCTTCATCCATTCACCTGTTGAAGGACATGAGTTATTTCCAATCTTGTTTATTATCAATAAAACTGTAATGAACAGACAGGTGAAATGTATCTTTTTGAGATAGTAATTTCATTTCTTTTCAGCATATAACCAGAAGTGGGATTGCTAGATCATGGGGTAGTTCTATTTTTAATTTTTTTAGGAACCTGTAACTGTTTTCCATAGTGGCTGCACCTAATACATTCCCACCAGCAGTGCACAAGTGTTCCCTTTTCTTCATATCCTCAGCAACATTTGTTAAAGTCTTTTTGATAATAGGCAGTTTTTCGCAGGTGTCACGTGAAATCTGCAATCGCATTGTGATTTTGATTTGCATTTCCCTGGTAATGAATGATGTTGAACATTTTTCATGTACCTATTATCCATCTGTATGTTCTTCTTGAAAATGTCTATTCAGATCTTCTGCTCGTTTTAAAGTCAGATTGTATGAGGTCTTTATTTTGCATATTATTCTCTTATCTGATAAATGATTTTCCAATATTTTCTCCCACTAAGTAAGTTGCCTTTTCATTTTATTAATGGTTTTCTTTGGAATGCAGAAGCTTTTTGTTATGATGTAGTCCCACTTCTCTCTTTCTGCTTTTGTTGCTTTTGCAACCTACATAGAGGTCTGTTCAGACTTTTTATTTCTTTGTAAGTCAGTCTTGGTAGGTCGTATGTTTCTAGGAATCATCCATTTCTTCTACATTATCAAGTTTGTTGGTATAACGTTATTCATAGTTGCATCTTATCATCCATTTTGCTTCTATTGTATCTGTTTTAATGTCTCATCTTTCTTTTCTGATTTTAGTAATTTGAATCTTCCCTTTTTCTTAGTCTAGCCAAAGGTTTGTCAACTTTGTTGATCTTTAGAAATATAATATGTTTTTTATCTTGGTCTCAAATTCATTACCCTTGCTTAACAGTTATATCTAGTAGTTTATTTACTAAGTATCTGGACTTTTAAGACAGTCTTTTGCCATTCCAATCCTTATAATTTTCTAATATTTATAAATTTATTTATTGTTCTGGCCTTATTGCATTGAACAGGACCTTCAGTACAAGACATCCTTGTCTTTTCCCTGCCCTGGAGGATAACGTGTTCAGTATTTAACCTTTTGGGATGTTAGCTGTGTATATTCTGTGTGTGTGTGTGTGTGTGTGTGTGTGTGTGTGTGTGTGCGCTCCTCATCAGATCAAGAGAATTCTTTCTATTCCTGGTTTCCTGAGAGTGTTTTTAAAATTATGAATAAGTGTTTCAAATTATTAAATGTCACATTAAAGTTATTAAATTGTCACATAGAATTTCTTTATTCTGTTAATGTGGTAAATCAGATTACTGATTTTCAAATGTCAAACAGCCTTTGTATTCTTGAAATAAACCTCATGTAATAATGATGTATAATACATTTGTATATTTTAATGTTATCAGATATGATTTAATATTTTGTTTTCAATTTTTGTCTGTATATTTGTGAGAGAGATTAAGTTATAATTTTTACTTTATTTTAATCTAAAGTATTGATTTCAAGGTTAGGTCTTTAATTTGTGATAACTTCATTTACATTTTATTAAAAATGCTGATGTGTCTGGGATTAAGTGTACCTTCTTACTACTTGTTTTTCTCTTGCCTTATCTATTCTTTGTTCCTTTTTCTTCTCCTTTGTCCCATTTTCTAAATGAATAAAGTTTTAAAATTACTATTCTGTGTTTCCTAACTATTAGTTTGTTATACTTTCTTTTGTAACCCTTTCAGTGTTTTTCTTAGAGATTATGGCGTGCATACTTGAATTTTTTGAAGTTGACCTTATACTAAGGGTTTTCCTGGTGGCTCAGCTGGTCAACAATCTACCTGCAATGCAGGAGACCTGGGTTTGATCCCTGGATCAGGAAGATCCCTTGAAGAAGGAAATGGCAACCCACTCCAGTATTCTTGCCTGGAGAATTCCATGGACACCTTATATTAGTACATTTATCACTTTCAAGACAATACAGTGACTCTTTTTTTTTTTTTAATAATACAGTGACCTTTATCTTTGTTCACTTCTTCTTATATTTAGTAATCATATTTAGTAATCATGGTAATGTATTGAGTTGGCCAAAAAGGTTGTTTGAGTTTTTCCATAACATCTGAATGATCCTTTTGGCCAACCCAATGTTCTCATTCTGCATATAGTTTAAACTTCAGAAGACATTAACATTATTATTTTCATAAATTAATATTCATTTATATTTTTAATGTTCTATTACTCTTCATTCCTTCCTACACTAAATTACTCCCCATCTGAGATTATTTTTATTTTGCCCNCCAATGTTCTCATTCTGCATATAGTTTAAACTTCAGAAGACATTAACATTATTATTTTCATAAATTAATATTCATTTATATTTTTAATGTTCTATTACTCTTCATTCCTTCCTACACTAAATTACTCCCCATCTGAGATTATTTTTATTTTGCCCCCAAAATTCACTTTAGTATGCCATTTGATGCTGGTCTACAGGTGACAAATTCTCTCAGCTTTTTTTTTTAATGAAAAATAAAGCTTTATTTTGTCTTTATCTAAAAATATTTGTAATTAAGGTCTGATTCACATACCATAAAATGCATTCTTTTGAAGTACACAATTAAGTCGTTTTTAGTATATTTATAAAGTCATGTGATCATCACCACTATCTAACTGCAGAACATTTTTATTTCTCCAGAAAAGTGCTATGCCCATTAACAGTCACTCCCTGTTCCCCCTCCCTCCAAAGTTCCAGCCCCTGACAACCACGAATATACTACCTATCTATGGATTTGCCTACTCTGGACATTTCATATAAATAGAATCATACGATATGTGGCTTCTTGTGTCTTGAATTCTCTATTTTAAACTTTAAAGGTTCACCCATGCTTTAACATATATCAGTACTTGATTCATTTTTATGGCGGAATAATATTCCATTGTCTGTGCAGTCTACATTTTGTTTGTCCATTCATCAACTGATGAACATTAGAGTTGCTTTCAGTTTAGGGCTATTATTCATAATGCTGCTATGAACACTTCTGTAGAAGGGCTTTCTTGTGAATATATGTTTTAAGTTCCTTTCCCTATATGCCTAGGAGTCAAACTGCTTGGTCATGTAGTGACCTTATGTTAACTATTGGAGAAACTGTCAAAACGGTTTTGCATAGTGGCTGCACCATTGTACATTCCCATTAGCAATGTGTGAGCGTTCCACCCTTACATCTTCACCCACGTTTTTTATTTTCCATTTTTAAAAATAGCCATCTAGTGGGTGTGAAGTGGTACCGCACTGTGGTCCTCATTTGCATTTCCCATATGACTAATGATGATGAGCATCTTTTCATGTGTTTAATGGTCATTAGTATATCTCTTCGGAGAAACATCTATTCAAATCTTTCACACAGTTTAAAATTGGGTTGGCTTTTAGACCTTCAGAGCTCCTTATATATTATGAACACTAACAAATATCTGGTTTGCAAGTATTTTTCCCACACTGCCTAATGACTCAGCTGGTTAAGAAGCCACCTGCAGTGCAGAAGACCTGGGTTCGATCCAGGTCTTGGGAAGATCCCCTGGAGAAGGGAACAGCTACCCACTCCAGTATTCTGGCCTGAAGAATTCCATGGACTGTATAGTCAGTGGGGTTGCAAAGAGTCAGACGCATCTGACTAACTTTCACTCATTAGGGATTCCCTGGTGGCTCAGAGGGTAAAGAGTCTGCCTGCAATGTGGGAGACCTGGGTTCCATCCCTGGATGGGGAAGATCCCCCTGGAGAAGGAAATGGCAACCCACTCTAGTATTCTTGCCTAGGAAATCCCATGGATGGTAGAGCCTGGCGGACTACAGTCCATGGGGTTGCAAAGAGTCGGACACCATTGAGGGACTTCACTTTCACTTTCACATATTGTCTTTTCACTATTTTATTTATTTAGCTGTGTCGGATCTTAGTTGCCGAACACGGAGTCTTCGTGTGTTATGTGGGCTCTCCCGCTGGGGCGCACGGACTCTCTAGTTGTGGTGTGAGGGCTTAGTTGTGCCTTAGCATGTGGGATCTTGGTTCCCTGAACAGTGATTGAACCCGCATCCTCTGCATTGCAAGGCAGATTCTTAACCACTGGACCGCCAGGGAAGCTTCTATCTTTTCGCTTTCTTGATAGTGTATTTTGAAGCACAACAGTTTTAAAATTTGAAATCTTTCAATATATTTGCTTTTAGTTGCTTGTGCTTTCGGTGGCATGTCTAAGAAACTATCGATGAATTCAAGATTCTGAAGATTTACTCCTATATTTTATCTTAAGATTTAATTCTACCACTTCATACTAGGTCTTTGATCCATTTTGAGTGGATTTTCATAGATGGCGTGAGATCGGAGTCCAACTTTATTCTGTTTCATGTGGCTATCTGGTTGGATGAACACCATATACTTTAAAGACTGCTCTGTAGTCCTAGAAAATTTAGCAGGAACCGTTTTTGTTTGGTTGTTTACCTTGTTTCATTTTATTTCCTTGGTGTGGATTCTTTAAGATGCTGCATGTACAAGATCATACCATCTGCAAACAGAAATGCTTTACTTCTTTCTTTCAAATATGGATGTCTTTTGTTTCTTTTTCTTGCCTAATTGCCTTGGCTAGAACCAAAGCATTCAGCACAGTGTGAGTGGCTCTCTCTGTTTTGTGTTTTCTAAATTTCTCTATTTACTTTTGGCTGTGGGTCCTTGTTATTGCATGGGCTTCTCTCTAGGTGGAGCAAGTGTGCACTGTTCTCTAGATGCAGTGGGTGGGCTTCTTCTCTTGCAGCATAACACGGGCTCTAGGGCGTGAGGGCTTCAGTAGTCGTGGCACGTGGGCTCAGTAGCTGTGGCTCCTGGGCTCTAGAACACAAGCTCAGTAGGTGTGGTGCATGGGCTTAATTGCTCCACAGCATGTGGGATCTTCCCAAATCAGGGATCAAACCCATGTCTCCTGTACGGGCAGGCAGATTCTTTACCACTGAGCTACCAGGGAAGCCCTGGACATCCTGGTTTAATAAAACTCATGAGAGTGGACATCCTTGTCTTGTTTCTGATCTTAGAGGGAAAGCTTTCAGTTATTCATTATTAAGTATGATGTTATAACTATGGGATTTTAGTAGATTCCTTTATCATATTGAGCTTGCCTTCTTTTTCTGAAGGATATTTTTTTTGCTGGATATAGCATTCTAAGTTGGATTTTAAGTACATCTTTGTCTTAAATTTTTAAAATCGTTTTTCTATGATGTGCCTAGATGTGGTTTTCTTTGTATTTGTTTGGGGGAGGGGTGGTTATAGAACTTCTTGAATCTGTAGCTTAAAGTTTCTTGTTAGCTTTGAAAAATTCTTAACCAGTTTCTCTATCATTGCTTCTGAATCATTCTCTCTCCTCTTTTTCTTGACTCCAAATACATTTCTTAGACCTTTTCACAGTGTCTCATATGTCTCTTTTGATCTTTATTGTATTTTTAAACATTTTTTTCTCTTCATGCTTCAATCTGATTTATCTTCTACCAATCTTTCAGTTCACCAATCCCCTCTTCTGATTTTTTAATCTGTTGTTAAATCCATCTGTTGCTGCTGCTGCTAAGGCACTTCAGTCATGTCCAACTTTGTGTGACTCCATAGATGGCAGCCCACCAGGCTGCACCATCCCTGGGATTCTCCAGGCAAGAACATTGGAGTGGGTTGCCATTTCCTTCTCCAATGCATGAAAGTGAAAAGTGAAAGTAAAGTTGTTCAGTTTTTGCGACCCCATGGACTGCAGCCTATCGGGCTCCTCTGTCCATGGGATTTTCTGGGCAAGAGTACTGGAGTGGGTTGCCATTGCCTTCTCCAAATTCCATCTGTTATGTCCTTCAGTTCAGTCACTCAGTCATGTCTGGCTCTTTGCGACCCCATGGATCGCAGCACGCCAGGCCTCCCTGTCCATTACCATCTCTCAGAGTTCATTCAGACACGTCCATCGAGTACGTGATGCCATCCAGCCATCTCATCCTCGGTCGTCCCCTTCTCCTCCTGCCCCCAATCCCTCCCAGCATCAGAGTCTTTTCCAATAAGTCCACTCTTCGCATGAGGTGGCCAAAGTACTGGAGTTTCAGCTTTAGCATCATTCCTTCCAAAGAAATCCCAGGGTTGATCTCCTTCAGAATGGACTGGTTGGATCTCCTTGCAGTCCAAGGCACTCTCAAGAATCTCCAACACCACAGTTCAAAAGCATCAATTCTTCGGCGCTCAGCCTTCTTCACAGTCTAACTCTCACATCCATACATGACCACAGGAAAAACCATAGCCTTGACTAGACGGACCTTAGTTGNAAACCTAACTCAATCTACCTGAAGCTGAAGATGAGATTGATTCCACTCAAGACACACGGATGAAAAGGATTGATTTCCAAAGGAAATTCAAGGTAGACTTCGCAAAAGAAAAGAAACAGAAACACCAAGAAGTATGACAGGAATTTAATGTCTCTCATAGTAGCAATGTAGCTGCGGTGTTTCCCAACCACACATCAAATTACCACTAAATTAAGTGAATGAAAGGAAGATTCCCACTCCCCAAAACTCTGAGAAATGTATCCTTTTTTCTCACTTAATCTATCTGGATTAAGTGCCTATGCCTGAACCAGTTCAGTGGGAACACTGCTTGGCTTAAGCAAGCCTTCACCAGTGAAATTAATGCTAGGGTAGAACTGTGTAGAATTGGTTCTCTTGACCTCACCTTTCCTGCTCAACCCTTCTCATATGATTCTGCACAGTTTACCTGTTTCATGGGCTTCCCTGGTGACTCAGATGGTAAAGAATCTGCCGGCAAAGCAGGAGACTGAGGTTCGATCTCTGGGTTGGGAAGATCCTTTGGAGAAGGACTTGGTAGGACATGGCTACCCACTCCAGTATTCTGGTCTGGAGAATCCCATGGACAAAGGAGCCTGGCAGGCCACAGTCCCTGGGGTCGCAGAGTCAGACATGACTGAGCAACTAACACAGAACTCTTCAGTTCAGTCGCTCAGTTGTGTCCGACTCTTTGCGACTCTATGGACTGCAGCACGCCAGGCCTCCCTGTCCATCACCAACTCCCTGAGCCTACTCAAACTCATGTGCATTGAGTTGGTTATGCCATCCAACCATCTCATTCTCCATCATTCCCTTATCCTCCCACCTTCAATGTTTCCCAGCATCAGGGTCTTTTCCAATGAGTCAGTTGTTCTCATCAGGTGGCCAAAGTATTGGAATTTCAGCTTCAGCATTTGTCTTTCCAGTGAATATTCAGGACTGATTTCCTTTAGGATTGACTGGTTTGATCTTGCAGGCCAAGGGACTCTCTAGAGTCTTCTCCAACACCACAGTTAAAAAGCATCAACTGGTGCTCAGCTTTCTTTATAGTCCAACTCTTATATCCATACATGACTACTGGAAAACCATAGCTTCGACTAGATGGATCTTTGTTGGTAAAGTAATGTCTCTGCTTTTTAATATGCTGTCTAGGTTGGTCATAGCTNTTTTCCATGGGGATGGTCTTGATCCCTGTCTCCCGTACAATGTCACAAACCTCATTCCATAGTTCATCAAGCACCCTATCTATCAGATCTAGGCCCTTAAATCTGTTTCTCACTCCCACTGTATAATATAAATCTCGATTATTGTGTCTTTCAGCTCTCCAGTTTCTGCGGTTAAATACATTCCATATTTCTGGTGGAATTATTGACCACATTAATCATTGTTGTTGTTGTCTAGTCACTAAGTAATGTCCAGCTCTTTTTTGACCCCATGGACTATTGCCTGCCAGCCTCCTTTGTCCTTGGGATTTCCCAGATAAGAGTACTGGAGTGGGTACCATTCCCTTCTCCAAGGGATCTTCCCTACCCAGGGATCAAACCCGGGTATCCTCCATTGGCAGGCAGATTCTCTACCACTGAGCCACCAGGGAAGACCTATCATAGTTATTCTAAATTCTGTCTAATAATCACTTATGTGTCTGCCTCTGGTTTTGTTTCTTTCTCTTGGCTTTTGGTCATTTGGTACTGTTCTCTGGTTTGTTCTGTCGATTTAATTCAATGCTGGACATTGTGTATGAAAAGAATGGAGACTTTAGATGAAGCTAAGTTTTTCTTCTGGATAGGTTTTTTTTTTTTTTNTCTGGTTTTGTTTCTTTCTCTTGGCTTTTGGTCATTTGGTACTGTTCTCTGGTTTGTTCTGTCGATTTAATTCAATGCTGGACATTGTGTATGAAAAGAATGGAGACTTTAGATGAAGCTAAGTTTTTCTTCTGGATAGGTTTTTTTTTTTTTTCCTAGTTGACATATAGCATATAGGCAGATCATCAGTGAAGGCTAAACTATTTCTCATTTTTTTCTGATTCCCAAGGCATCTTTTTTTCCCCCCTGAATAACTGGGTATTTATTGGGACCCATTTTTCTTAAACTTTGATTCTCTCCTTAGCACTGTGACACTGACAAAATCTTTTCTTAGTTTTTTTAGCCTGTTACCAGATGCTTCCTGCTAGGTTTCTTGGAATGCAATGATTTGGCAAATTATTTAAGGGGACATTGCATGCAGAGAATTTTCCTTCTCTCTGGAACCCTGGCCTCTCAAGTACTGTCTCACTTGGTTGCTTTCTCATGCTTTCTAATAGTTTTTTTTTTTTTTTCCCTTCCTGCTTAGCAGTTGTTCTTAGGAAGAAGGTTAATCAGTTACCAACTCCTTCATCATAGCCAGAAGTGAAAGTGTCCTTTCACATTTTATTTTATAATTCACTTACATTTAAAATGTTAAGAAATAGTTTGGACATGCACAAAAATATAAAGGAAAATATAATCAACACCATTCACTCAGTTTTACCAAACTGAAACAGCTGAAGGTCCCCACCTGATCACATCCCCTCCTAGTTTACACTCTTCAAAGTTTGATGTTTCTCATCCCCTTGAGTTTTTTCTATATATTCAGGACACATGGATATTCACCAAGACAATATATAGAGCTTCTTTACATGGTGTTGTGTGACACATGGGCTTTCCAAGTGGCTCAGCAGTAAAGAACCCACCTGCAATGCAGGAGCCACAGGAGACTGGGGTTTGATCCCTGGGTTGGGAAGATCCCCTGGAGGAGGGCATGGCAACCCACTCCAGTATTCTTGCCTGGAGAATCCCATGGACGGAGGAGCCTGGTGGGCTACAGTCAAAAAGAGTCAGTCATGACTGGTGTCTCGAAAGTGTGACATAGATAGTGTTATTATGCCTGTGTTTTTTTCTAACTTACTTTTCTATTTCTTCAGAAAGAGTCATTTGCTTTTTTTTTTTTTCTGGTTGGTTGGTTTTTTGTTTTTGTTTTTCTGTAAGAGTCATTTGCTTTGTTGTGTGAAGCTATGATTCATTTTCACATTGGGTGAGGACACCGTGGTTTCTTTCCATTCTTTTGCTGATGGAGATTTAGCTTGTTTCCAGTTTTTCAATATTCAAGTCAATGTTGTTACAAACATTTCTGCCTCGGCTTCTTGTACACATGTGCCAGTGTTTCATCAGTAGTATAATTCACAGTGAAATTGCTGGATCTTAGGGCAAATACTTGTTCAAGTTTGTTAGACCATGCCAAACTGTTTTCCAGACCAGTTGTATTAATTTACATTTCCACTAGCCATAAATGAGAGTTCCCATTACGCCACGTTGTCAACAGCATGTGATATTGTCAGACTTTCAGTTTTTACTAATCTGATAAAATTTAAATGGCATGCTATTGTGGTTTTCATTTGCATTTCCCTGCTGACTGAGAAGTTAAGCACTTTGAATTCTCCATAGCACCTGCTTCCATCTGACTTCCTCCCCCAAGTCTGCTCCACATCCCCAGACTCTCTTGAAATTTGGCCAACTTTTAGTCTGAATGACCACAACCTCAGAAATCATTTCTAGGCACTGGAGCCTTGTGGATAAGCACTTCTTTAGGGCTCTATCCCATCCAGGACTGTGCTGGAGGGCTTCATATGTACTTATGCATTTAGTGCCCGCAACGAAGATAAGAAAACAGAATCAGAAAGGCCAGGAACTTGCCCAGCGTCACACAGCTGGCACCTGGCAGATCTCAGCCTGGTGCTCTTCACTCCTTGTAGGAGGCTGCAGGGCACCCTTGGTCCTTCACTCAGGAAGCACACCTGCTGGTCTGGGTGCACCTGGGGAGTAAGGAGCTGTTGCCCTCGGGAGTCCACTGAGCAGGAAGCCCTATAAAAGGATGGATTCAGGGCAGGAAGGGCCAGGGGACGGGGAGGCCTTTGCACTCAGTGCTGTGGAAACCAGAGGAGATGAATTGAAGACTTCATCATTCAAGGATGATGTTTCCCAGAACCTGAGTGGCTTGTTTTAGATGGTTTTAAGTATCCCTGGACCCCCCAAGTGAGAGAGTGAGACCCTTTTCAAATTTCTTTGGCTCCTCTGATGTTGACGAGATGGTGGTGGAGAGGGAGAATCTCAGTTTGATGCTAGTATGTCTTCAACACCTCTCTCTGATACTCTGTAATCTCCCTCTTTAAACAAAGGCAAACTAGATCTCCAACTCATCAGAGTCTTAAGCAAGGAATAGTGTCTTGCTAAAACTCAATTTCTGTCTTTTGTTTTCCTTGTATTCAAGTTTTACGTTTCATTGCATTTTGTTTCATGGTGAGTTGGTTAGTTTAAGAAATACGTGCCTACTAACATGCCAGGCACTGTTCCAAATGCTTTAAAAACACTGACAACTCTCCCAAGAACTCTAGGAGGTAGGTTATTAATATCTTTATTTTACAAATGAGGACTCAGAGGCCCAGAAAGGTTAAGTAAACTCCCCAAGGTCACACAGTATATAATCAGCAGTGCTGAGATTTAAACTGAGGCAGGCTGGCCCCAAGTCTGTGTTTTAACCACTGTGGTGCATACTGCCTCTCCATTTCATACTAGTCACCTGTTGAAGGAGGGCTTCCCTGGTGGCTCAGTGGTAAAGAATCCACCTGCAAGGCAGAAGACGTGGGTTCGATCCCTGGTTTGGGAAGATCCTCTGGAGGAGGGCACGGCAACCCACTCTAGTATTCTTGCCTGGAGAATCCCACGGACAGAGGAGCCTGACAGGCTATAGTCCATAGGATCGCAAAGAGCTGGACACGACTGAAGTGAATGAGCACGTGTGCATGTACCCATTGATGGTCTGATTTTCCATTTTGAGATGTTTATTGGAGCAAAAACTATGAGAGCAGATAAAGAGAAACAGCAAGCAGATCACAGCACTGGTAACAACCTTGAAGGCAGTAAGTGGCAGGAGTTCTAGAACCTTCCAGTATAGCTTCATGGACACAGGGATGGAGTGGGTGGGCGATGAAGACTGAGTAAGTGGGGTCGGGGGTAGAAGATGTCTAAGAAGCAGACTCAGCACAGGAACTTGTCTCATGCAAAGGCAGGGAGGCATGAGGGGGCCTGGGATGCTGAGGACTGGTGAGTAATTCAGAGCAGCTGGCCAGTAAGAGCAAGAATCCAGCCCCCTGGACAGCACTTCATGGTTCACAGAGCACTGCGGCCTCTGCTTTCCCCCTGAGTCTTCTTAACTGCCAGGTGCCACGTGCATTCCTGTCCCTAGTTTAGAGATGATAACTGAGGTCAGAGTTAGAAAAGCCAGAGAAAACTATTATTTGCTCCAAGATGCTCTGGCCACAAATTTGGGGCTCTTTGTTCTGTTCTACTATTTCAGGTATCTTAGATAGCAAGCCACAGGAAGATGATTCTACCAGATAGGTGGGGGTTTTGGTGTATGTTAAATCCAGGTGTGGACATCAGGTACAGCTGGATCCAGGCCCTCAAGTGCTGCCGTGGAGACTCTGGATCTGTATTTCTCAGGATTGACATTTCTCTAAGAGATGATAATGGAGAAGGAAATAGCAACCCACTCCAATATCCTTGCCTGGAGAACTCCATGGACAGAGGAGCCTGGCAGGCTACAGCCCATGGGGTCGCAAGAGTCGGACATGACTTAGCGACTAAACCACTACCACCAAGAGATGACAAAGATAGCTACCAGCTGTTAGCAGGCACCCAAAAGATTACCTCTTAATAGAGTTCTGGAAGAAACTCCAAGGTCGCTCTCGTTGGCCTAGCCTGGGGTGGTTTCTGTGCCTGATCCCTTCACTTGACCAGGTGGGTGGAGTGCTTTATTGGTCAGAGCTGGATTAGGTGCATACCCTGGTTCAAGTCAGCTTCAGTTTGAGGGGCTGTTTGTAAAAGGGGAAGAGATGCCTGGAAGACAGAAGCAGCAGAAACATCCTCTCCTTCCCCAGGGGCTTGTCATTGGTGCAAAGCTGAGGAATGAGGGACCTTGAAACTGGCAAAGGATCTTGTGCTTTTTCCTGTGGCCCCAGATGGAGCTGCTGGGAGCGATGTGGACAGAGCCATGCCAGGCCCTGTGCCGAGGCTGGAGTCAGAGATGTGGACTTATCAGTGAAGGGCAGACGCACACTCCATTTCTCTAACGGGAAGCCAGATCCCTAAAGTGTGATGATCAGACTCCTCCAGGGCGTGGAGCCAGGCATGAGCAGAGCTCCTTAAAGCACATTTAAATACTATCTGTGCCAACATTATTTTATTTTAACAGTGATATTATTCATTTTAAAGTATGTTTGGGAGGGAATTCCCTGGCGGTCCAGTGGTTAGGACTTGATGCTTTCCCTGCTATGATCCCTGGTTCAATCCCTGGTCAGGGAAATAAAATCCTGCAAGCTGGTTAAGGAGGCCCCCAAAAAAAGCGTATTGTGGAAAAAATGCACAACTATGAACATTATTCCTTAGGTTGAGGTTGGAGTTAAATTTTTGAGTTCATTTATAGAAAATAAACAGTACTATACCTGATCTACAAATATGGCCAACTTTCTGCAAATGAGACACTTAAGAACCTCTTGGCTGGGTCACTCAGGGAGTCCGTCCATTTGAGGTGCTCTAAAAGCCTGTATCCATCACTATTTCTTGAGCGTTTACGTGTCAGGGGCTCTGCCAGGGGCCCAGCAATTCTATAAGTGGAGTCTTTGAATTCTTGCAGGCATCCTGGAAGCAGGGTTTACCATCTTTACTTATAAGGCTCAGAGAGGGCAAGTGTCCAGCCCAGAGTCCCACAGCTGAGCCCCTGTGTGCCCCACACCACTGCTGCCTGGTGACTAGTTAGGGGGTTCAGAGGACGCTCTCCTGGGGGCCAGAGTAGGATCTGGGGAACCCGGGCTCAGGGATGGCATCTGGAAGAAGCCACACATGTGACCTGGTCCCTGCGTGGGTCAGTCCTCTGGGCTTCAATTCCAGCTACACCCCTGTCTCTGGGGTCAATCTGGGTGTGGTTCCTGGACCCACTGGTCTCTGACTGGTACCGTCCCATGCAGGCACAGAACTGAGGGTGCAGCTGGCAAAGCGCCAGCCTGGTGAGTGGTTCCTCTGCCCAGGGTACCAAGGTCTGCTTTTCCTGGACAGGCTGACTCGGGTCTCCAAAGAGGTCTCTTCTCGGTCTCACACAGATCAGGGTGAGTCCAGGGCACCCTCATGTGCTCAGGCTGGGTTCCCTGGTGCTTCCTGGTGGGCTCCCCCAGGCAGGCTCTGTGGTTGAGTTATCGGGTTAAGCTTATCTTAGTATTAGGTAGTGATCTCCTTTGTGGTCTAATCTTGGATTTGTTATTCAATGAGAAGCCAATTCAGGGAAACCTGGCGTGCTGCAGTCCATGGGGTCGCAAAGAGTTAGACACAACTGAACAACAGCAACGAGAAGCCAATTAGTTGGGCTAACAGCAACATGGGGATTTCATGGGAAGGAAATATCTCTGCTTATCAAATACAACTTTCCAAGCCACTTTCTCTTTTCTTATCTAGATGGATAAACACACACACACCATGCTACAGCAACAGGTTTATCGGAATCTCTGAATAGCGAGCTCCTCCCCATTTCTATCCCCTCTCTCACTTGTGACTCTGCTGAGTGCCCAGAAGAAGGCGGGGGAGATGTGGGGAGGGACCCCGGGGGTGCAAATTGGTCACTTCTAAGGGACAGGATCCCTTGGGAGCAGCCATGGGCTCCTCACTTTTTTTCCCCCCGAAACAAATCCAAGGAACTGAGAGGCAAGTCTTCCAAAGGAGGGATGCGGACCACAGTGGGGCGGTTTAGGGCCCCTTGGCCTCTGGACCCCAGGCTCACCCTCTCGCTGTGTGTCTCTTCCAGGCTCCCGGAGGCAGCATGCCGTGTGCCTGGGCTGCGACTTTGCTCCTGCTAATGCTCCAGGGAAGTAAGTAGCTGCCCCGAGTTCTGCAGGTGGGGAGCGGCCGCGCTGGCCTTGTGGGCTGCAGGGCGGGGCTAGAGGGTCGGAGCCTGTAGCATCTGTCCACTTACAGCTGACACAGGTGCAATAGCCTTCTCTGCATCAACCAGAACCCATCCAACCAGAGAGCTCCACCATCTAGAAGTGGTTCACTCGAGTCCCACGTGGTCCAGCCCACCGTCCTGGGTTTCCAGGTCTCACTGGCTGGGGAGGCTGGGTCGCGGGTGAGATGAGCGACTTCATCCTTCATCTCCATGGCTCTCTGTCTTGGGCAGCTCCCAATTCTTGGAGGGAGGAAGCCCTGCCTGTGGTGTATCCTCAGTTTCTCCTCATCTCCTAGGAGATGGTTTTCAACAATCCCTGGGCCCACTGCTGGCACTGATATTCCACAGAAATGTTAAGCCCTGAGCTGGGAGAGGCCAGGAGTTACATTTGGGGGCGGAGTCAGGGCTGAGAGATCCAGGAAGCCTGCCCGGAGGAGGCGAGACACCGCACACAGGCTCAAATAGAGGCTGGACTGGGGGTAGGGTTGGGGGGCGGGGCGCTCTGCCGCGGCTCTGCTGACTCATGGGCATTTCTCTCCGGTTTTTACCGAAAGACCCAGAGCTTCAAATAGCTCCGTCAGGAAACAGATGTCAGGCTCCTGTGTTTTTCCTTTCTGAGTGGTCAGCAGCCTGTCCTGGCTCTGAAGGGCCTTTAGGTCACCTGCTGCCTCTCCCCACCCATAAATTCCAAGCCCCTGCTGTGTGTCCCGGGCGCCGCCGAGCAGCCTGTGAAGTTCATGCAGCCCTGACGCCCAGTGCTCCACTGAGGAAGCTACGGCTCAGAGAGCGTCGGGGGCAGGCTCACGGCCACACAGGCAGGCAGTTGCGGAGCTGGGCTCGGTTCCCAAATCTGCCCGATTCCCATGGTCTTAACTGCTTTTACTGAGTAAGCGCCTCGTGCAGTCGGGCTGCCCAGCATGATAGCATCTAAATACCTCCCCACACACACACACACACACACAC
>SJYV01056333.1:254986-300378 GCA_006410875.1 Neotragus pygmaeus
GGACTTCCCTGGTGGTTCAGGGGTTAAGAATCTGCCTGTCAGTGCAGAGGACACAGGTCTGATTCCCCGTCTGAACACTAAGATCCCACACACCTCAGGGCAACAAAGCCCCAGAGCAGGTGCAACAAAAGAAGGCCTGTCTCTTATACACATCTCCTTCTGCCACACTGCAGGGGACCCAACACGTGGCCTCACTCACTGCTGGTGGGCATACGAAGTGCTAAAACACTCCTGGGGGAGCACAGGGGAATGTATTTATTTATATTTAAAAGGAAGAAAGACTGGACTTCCCTGGTGGTCCAGTGGCTAAGACTCAGTGTTTCCAATGCAGGGGCCCAGGTTCGATTCCTGGTCAGGGAACTAGATCCCACGTGTCACAACTAAGACCCCGAGCAGCCGAATAAATTTTTTTTTTTTTTTTTTAAAGATAAAGGATGCTTATTGCCTTTAAAGCCATTGATTCTGCTTCTATCCTCACCTTTAGAGAAAAAATTTTAGGAGCTACCCACAAATACAGCTACTAAAAGGTATTCATCACTGTGTCATTTACAACACCAAGAAACTGGAACTTAAACACCCCAAACTATAGTACTGGTTAAATAAACTGGGGTATGTGCATAAAAGGAATACTATGGAGGGAGGTGGGAAGGGGGTTTGGGACAGGGGACACATGTACACCCGTGGTTGATTCATGCCAATGTATGGCAAAAACCAGTACAATACTGTAAAGTAACTAGCCTTCAATTAAAATAAGTTAATTCTTTTTAAAAGGAATACTATGAATTTCCTTAATATCAAGTTAAAACAATGGTGTGGAAAACACAATATATTGTTCAGTGGTAAGAACAGATGATAAAAGAATAAACACAGTATGATCTCAGTTCAGTATTTTTTGAAAAAAGGAAGCTCTCATATATACACACATTCATGTACACACAAACATGGCATAGGAAAAAAAGACTAGACGAAAACACACAGATAACACGAGCAGCGATGTCTCTGGGTGATACGGTTATGGCATTTCTATGGTAACTTCCCTTCTCTCCTTTTTTCTGTATTTACCAAATTTGTAAAAACATTTTATTGCTCTACCACAACTGTCTATTGACTGATCTAGAAGGAACAAGTCTTTGAAATATTTCCCTTGACCCACCGTCCATCCAACCCCCACAGTCTGCTCTGCCTGCCTGCCTGCCTATTTAATCCATCTGTCTGTCTATCTGGCCAGCCACCCGTCACCCAGCCAGCTACAGATGAGCACAGTCCCCCAGTGTGGATGGATCTGCGGCACCGGCTCTTGCAGCAGCCTGGGGGTCGCCGTACCTTGTAGCTGACTTGCACGACCTGGGTGAAGATGGACAGGGGCAGGCACAGAAGCAGGTCGCTGACCAGGGCCCAGCCAAAGCCGAAGTCCTTGTGGACCGGGATCGGGGGGACGTAGCGCTTCCACGAGGCTTCGTCCACGAACACTAGGAGAAGACAGGGGTCACTCCCCAGACTCCCGGTCATGGTGCTGCTCTCTCCTCCCTGGTCCTGGATCCCTCTCACCACAAACTTGGGCAAAACCCTCCCCGTCGGGCAGGAGGCCCAGACTCAGGAAGGCTGGGTGATGTCTGTAGAGTGATCGGGGCAGCTCAGATCATAAGGACGAGGCGCCCCCGTGACTCCCCGCTGGACCCTGCTGTGGCATCCCGGCCCAGGGCGTCTCACCGGTCTCCGTGGCGAGTTCCACTTCGCCCTCCCAGGTGTCCTTGGGTGCGGCATCGAAGGAGGCCTCCAGGTCACTCCTGGAGGAGGACGGGACTCCTGCCTTCCTTTCTGAGAAGCTCAGCTCCTCCACTGTGGTAGGGTGCCCGTAGATCAGGTACCACAGAAACATGTGGATCACCCGCAGGCGAGGCATTTTGGGCAGAAACCCTAGAGAGCGCCCCAGTCCAGGAACTGGGGCAAGAAAGAAGGAGGGTGGTGTGTGAAAACCCCAGGTTCCCTTCGGTTCACTTCATTCAAAACGACCGAGGACCCCAGGGGCCAGGGAGACAGTGAACGCTTCCATCCTCGTGGGACTTACTTTCTAGATGACAGACGACAGCAAACTACCTAAGACAGCACGCTAGATGGAAACAGCTGATGCAGAAAATAAAGCAAGGAAGCGAGAGGGGGGCGATCATTCCGCAGAGGCCTGGACGGTCCCGGGGAGAGACCTCAGGGGGCGGCCTGGAGTTGGTGGAGTGGGTCACGCAGACACCTGGGCACACACCCCCAGATTGAATGCAACGTGCCTAGCTTTCTTTCCTGGTGGCTCTGCTGGTGAAGAACCCACTTGCCAACGCTGGAGACTCAAGAGACACGGGTTCGATCCCTGGGTCAAACCCCTTGGAGGAGGAAATGGCAACCCACTCCAGTATTCTTGTCTGGGAAATCCCATGGACAGAGGATCCTGGCGGGCTACAGTCCACGGGGTCGCAGAGTCGGACACGACTGAGCGGACAGCCACACACAGCGTACTGGGGAAGGGCCAGGAGGCCTGAGGGACAGGGCAGAGCAAGGAAGGAGGGGAGCGAGGAGGCGAACCGCAGGGAGCGGGGAGGGGGCCTCCAGGACAGGCTCCAGGCTCACGGGGCCTGCAAACACTCCAAAATCAGGTCCTTCTAAAGAGCTTATTTCTTTGACACCAAGTGCTCCCTGACTTGCCCCAGAGAGGAGACAGCTGAGAGGCAAGGGAGATGTGGCGGGGAGGACAAGGGGCCCAAGGGCCCCTCCTTGGTCGCCAGGCCTGGACCCTGTGAGGAGCCCTTGGCTGCCTCTCGGCCCCTCAGGCGCGTGCGCTGCTCAGGTGCACGTCCGCGTGCGAGTTCCCCTCCCCCACCTGCACTTTCTAACTGCGAAGCCTCGAGAGGAAAGGCCAGCCCACGTGTCTGGAGAGTTCAGCAAGTGGAGTCCCTCCTGCTTGGCATCCCCACAGCTGGGGCCCCCACCAGGACGTCTCCGCCTGAGGTCTATGCCCTGACGCCGCTGCCCTCCTCCACCGACGTGCACGCTGTGACCAGCAACTGCAACTGAAGCTCTGACTACGAAGGCCTGGCTGTGTGCACGGCCCAGCACAAGCAGCACAAGTCGGAGCAGCTGGGTGGAGGGGTGAGGGGAGTTGCTGCTGTTCAGCCGCTCGGTCGTGTCCCACTCTTTGCGACCCCAGGGACTGGAGCCCACCAGGCTTCCCTGCCCTTCACCATCTCTCGGAGTTTGCTCAGACTCCTGCCCACTGAGTTGGTGACGACATCCAACCCTCTCATCCTTGCTGACAGGAGGCAGCCCTGTCGGAGACCTGCATCCTGGAAAACTGGATGAACGCTCATACTCATCAGTGGCTGTAACTCCCAGAGGCTGTGGGGTCGGGAGAGGCAGAGATTTTCAGTGGTTTACCGAATGATCCAGCCCAAGGATACTCAACAGAAGGAGCTTTGTGTGCGTGTGTATGTGTTACTAAGTCATGTCCAACTCTCTTATGACCCCCTGCACTGTAGCCTGGCAGGCTCCTTTGTCCATGGGATTCTCTAGGCAAGAACACTGGAGAGGGCAGCCATTCGCTTCCCCAGGAATTGAACCTAACGTATCCCACACTGCACCTCATGCACTGTCTGAGCCACCAGGGAAGCCCCATCAAATGAAACACATTGGACCCTGACAAGCAGCGGCCTTTTACCTACGACAGGGTGGTAGTTTTTCAGCTGGGTTACGCCCATTTTCTCATGGGTCTTTTTCACCCGTCCACCTTCTGGTTTCGAGGAGGCACTTGGCTGAGCGTCTCCTGATCCACTTGGGCCCTCTTCTCCTTGACTTTCCTCTTCGGCTTCCTCTTGAGGCGCTGGAGGCTGGGGTGCTTTCATCCTGAAGGTCACAGGTAAGATGCGATGACAGTACGTGAGAAAACCGAGGGCTGAGAAACGACAGGGTCTGCCCTCAAGAATTTGGCCCCGCGGAGTCAAATCAGCCACCCACAGGAGCCGGACAGACGGTCGTAAACGGACAAATTGTGTCAGGGCACTGGACATGTGGGGGTGACCTGGAGAGTATCCCCCACCTCCGGGGCAACTGCCAGCCTGTGAGCAAGGCGGCCTACTGTGCTGGGTCCTCTGACACGTTCATGCATGCCAGAAAACAGGAACGGGACGCGAAATTAACCAGCAACGGATTCACAGCGCCCGTGGCTGAGGCACGGCTGGCCACACAAGCCAGCATCTCCGAGTCACATCCAGCCCTGTGCCTGGCCGGGTCCCCACCTCTACTTTAAACTCAACCGAAAACGCTCTCCCACCAAGCTTTCTCTCAGTTCGTTAGGTGGCTTACGAACAGAAAGACAGAAGACCTCAGAGAAGCAAGTGAAATCCTTCTCAGCTAGGATGCAACTAGGCAAGCTTCACATGCCACAGGGCCTATGATTTGAAGCACTCTGTCCACAGGCTATTAAAAAAGAATGAAGGATGTTAAGATTTTTTTTGTCTTAAATAATCCAGGGACTTCCCTGGTGGTTCAGGGGTTAAGAATCTGCCTGTCAGTGCAGAGGACACAGGTCTGATTCCCCGTCTGAACACTAAGATCCCACACACCTCAGGGCAACAAAGCCCCAGAGCAGGTGCAACAAGAGAAGGCACCGCAACGAGAAGTCCACACACAGCAAGCAGAGAGAAGCCCCTGCCTGCTGCAGCTAGAGAAAGCCTACGTGTTACAGCGAAAACCCAGCACAGACAGAATGAATAGACGGTAACGGAAGAAGAATCCCGAAATGGATCCATTTTGAGACCAAGGGATCATGAGTCATAAACTCCAGACCAGTGAATTCACTGATCGCACACAAGCATGAATAAAGGGCTTTTGCTGGAACACTGGCCAGGGCGGCCTTACTGTGAATTCCCGCAGGAGCGGCCACTTGCCTGCTGGCTGTGCTTGAGTTGGACATCCGGAAGCGAACCTGCTCGATGGCGCTTCTCACGAGAGGGTCGTTCTGGTCCATGGACGGGTGCACCACCAGGTCAACCTGCAGAGAGGGATGCAGGGGGGCTCCTGAAGGAGAAGGGAGGAGCCGGGGTAGACTCAGTCCCACACCTCGCCTCCCTGGCCACACCTGCTGCCATTAACATTTCCAGGTGGCACTGATGGACTCAAGTGAGATGCTGATCAGTTTACCCTCACAGTTTCCGGCACCCAAATCCCTCAAGCACCCAGCCACAAAGCGCTGCCGTTGCTAGCGTGCTGCTCCGACGGCTGAGGAGCTCCAGCCTGGAAACAGAGCAGTCTGCCCTGCGGCCCCCCAGCGGGGCTGTCATGGCCCATTGCTCCCTGCTGCTACCTGGGGGGCGGCTCCTGATGCCCCGCTCCTGCGAGCGGAGCGTCTCCCACAGGTGCCCGGGAGTCCTAAGGGCTCCCATCTGGAAGAGGAAAGCGGCTTCCATCAGTCCCCCATCGCGGGCTGCCATCGGGGGGCTCCTGCCAGCTGGGCCTCTGCACACACTGGCAGAGGATTTAGGGCTGCCTGTGTTGGTCTCGTGTTTCCAAGGTACTGAGGTTCAGCAGGAGGGTGGTGATCACTTCTCGAGCCCCAGCCAGGCTGATGGGTGGACGTGACTCGGTGGGGCTGAGCAGCACAGCGCAGTGACAGCTGTGTGGGAGGGGCAGGCATGGTGGCCTGGACCCGGGAGGGTCAGCCTCCTCTGACAGCGGATGGTAAGGAAAGGTCTGCTCAACAGGGAACTGTGGCCAGCAGGCTTCCTGCCCAAGATGGCCTGAGAGGGTGGGTCATAGGGAACCAGTGGCCACATCTGGGCAGGGACTCCAAAAAGCCACCCTTGGCTCCATCTGTTCTGTTCCTCACTTGGAAAAGGGGACCCCTGCACTTCCCTGCCAGCTTCTTGTGGTTTTGTGAGGTTCTGGTGAGATTAAAAGAAGCAACACCTCCAGAGAATCTGAAAGCCTGGGGTCAACACATAGCACTCCTGGTTCCCCACTCTTCACAGCCAAATGGCCCAGCCAACCTCCCAAAGGCCCCCGATGGACAGAGGAGATGCAGGAGCAATGGCGCAGTGCCAGGCACAGCGACCCCAGCCAGCGAGGCTCCGGCAGAGTGGAAGGCCGCCTGCCAGCAGCCCACGCTCTGGGTGCCAAAGTGCTACCGAGAAACTCAAGCTTACTCTAGAGGCAGATGTACAATACGGGGGCCCTTTCCAGCTGGCAAACAGGCTACTACAGTGGTACCCTGTGGCACGAGGCCCCCAGTACTGGGCACAGATCATCAGCCTTTACCTGGGACACACACTCCCCATCCCCAGCTCCTTGCCCATTCCCTTGGGTACCACCTGGTGGACACGGCACCAAATGGGCGCGTGGGACATGGTGGATACCTACATATCTCTATAAACACAGACTCTCTCAACTCCTAGACAGGGTAGATATTCCTGCCTCCAGCGACAGCCCTGGGAAGGCTGCACATTCAAAAGACCTCTCCGGGAAGATCAACAGACACTAGAGGCGGTGCTGCTGACCAGCGGGGCGACTGTCCCCTAGCGAGAGAGGTAACAGCCCAGGACTTCCGGCCACGCTCAGGGGGACGAGAGGCAGGGTGGCTGGGGATGGGCATGGGGCAAGGCCAAGAGGGCTCAGGGCAGGTACAAAAACTGCTGGGAGCTGCCAAGCCGGCACAGTAGAGACGGAGCTTCCGGAGCTACTTGTTGGGATTGCTCTGTTTCTCAAATTTCGAAGGTCTCAAAAAATAAGTAAAGTGAAAGTGAAGTCGCTCAGTCGTGTCCGACTCTTTGCGACCCATGGACTGGAGCCCACCAAGCTCCTCCGTCCATGGGATTCTCCAGGCAAGAATACTGGAGTGGGTTGCCGTTTCCTTCTCCAATAGTAAGTAAATAATCTTCTCCAAGATAAGTAAAAGAGACCCTAAATGACCTTGCCAGCTCAGTCAGAAAAAAGGACATCAAAGCGGAGCTTTCTTAAGGCAAGAGATTTAAAACGTCGTCAGAAAAAAAGGTCAGGGAATTGCAAATACCCGTCCCTCCCTCTGGTCTCCATGCCTAGCTGGGTGTCTCGAATGACTCTGACCCTGAAAAATTTATGCCTTCGAATATGTGCAAAGCCGCTGAGCTACAGCTGCTATGGGAAGGGCTCCAAACTTTAAATCTTACAGAAACAGACAGATCGGGACAGAAGAGATCCATTGTCCTCAGTGGACGCCCCGGCGGGGCATGCTCACTGACTCGCTGCCACCGTTTCCTCTGGGATGTGTGTTTTGCTCGTTTCTGTGGATAATGTGCCTGCTGCTTAGCCTGAACTTTCCACCTTCTAAGTGTTGCCTCATTTCTCCCCTTGCTACTCAGCTGAACTTGGATATGCCTCCCTTTCTCCTCCCCTTCGAGGCCGGCTGTGGGGCTGGGCTCCTGCCTCGGGCTCACCCAGGCTGCGTCAGGCACGTTACTCCTCTTTTCTGTCTCTAGCTTCCACAGGAAGTTGGGGTAAATCCCTGCTGCCCCAGTGAGGAGACATGATGGGAAATTCCAAGTCATCAGCAACAAAGGAACAACCCAGGCACCAACAACAATGTGAGAAGCTGGTAACAAAACGCCCAGCGTGCACGGTGGCGACACGATACCTTCTTCTTGATGCCGTCCTGAATGACCGTCGTCCGATACAGCCTCAGCAGACCTTCCTCGGAGAGGTTCTGCACCAGGCGGATGATGGATTTCTTACAGCACTTGGTGGACACGCCTTCTTGCTTCTCTTGATCCATGATCATCTTTTGAATTCTGAGACAACACAAAAGCAGCTGTTTAATAGCCACAGTCTCAACATGGAAGGCCAGTCTCAACCCCAGCAACTGACGCCTGCCTGATGGGATCCAGCCTAAAGTGGGGGAGAATTACAGGGTATTTTCTGCTGCAAGGATGACTTCTTAAGATGGCAAAGATCATCTCTCTCTGAGATAAATGGGTTGGCTAAGGACAGGCCACCATTCACAGCAGCTTCATGTTCTTAAACTCTCACCAGCAACTGAAGAGACTGTACGCTTTGTGACAACAACGGCAGAGTCTCCATGTTAATTCAACATCCAGCTAAGGAGGGGCCCGGCTTCTCGCCATCGACACCCCCAGCCCTGGAGCTCTTCTGACTCTTCTCCTACATCTCTCGAGCTTCTACAGAGCCACTAAGGCAACGTTTCTAGATCACCAGTCACAGAACAGCAGGGTCAGACGGGGCCTCAGGAACAACCAGCTCCATGCCTCTGTGCCCAGGAGAGGAGCCAGCAGGATCCGCAGGTCGTCCCCCCTCCCCCTAGTGAGGGGACTCCCGTCCTTGCCTCAAGGGTAAGGCTCCTTCCAATCAAGAGGCTTTGATCTTGACTGCCCAGAAGCCCACGTATGCTGCCCAGGACGTGGTGGTAACAGCGGGTTAGACAGACCGAACCAGAGAGCAGAGCCTCCCCTGAACCTGGGAACGGAAGCTCCACGTGCCCCTTTTGCTTTCATACAACGTTTTGTCTGAACAAAAGGCTCCGTGGAGGCCGATGCTATTACCTGCCTACATCTCCTCTCACCCTGTCCTGAGCACAAACGGCTAAGGAAGCAGCAGGGCAAACGCGCTGCCCCTGGCCTGTCTCCTGCCCCACTGTGCTCTCCCTGTCAAGTGTCTGGGTAGATATTCCTCAGTGTCTAACTTTTCAAACCACACAAGCAGATTCTAAATCCTTTCTACCACAAAGCGCTCCTGTGAGATTCGATACAGAAGAGATGCAAATGCCCCCGGGTCCTTTCTGAGGATGGTGATGACTCCCACGGGCGTTATTATCAATGTAGGACAGACAGACAGGCTGCTCCTTACGTGAACAAGCTCTCGATTAAGCGGAGGTTGGTGACGGCCTCGATGATCAGATTTCTGCGCTTCAGCAGTCGGTAGGTCTCGTGGGGCTTGTCCTGGCCTGGGCCGTGCTTCCCTGTCTTCTGGGAACCACCGCTCTCCTAGGACAGAGACCGAAAGAGAACTAAAAACAATGGACTCAGCAAGGCTTGGGGGCCAGACACCACGCCTGCTGGGGTGCTTTCCCTCTTTATGGAATTCTACACCACGTTTCAAGAAAAGAAGTCCAGAGGATCACAGCTCTCACAGGATCCCACTGCCCCACTATCTCAATGCTTTGAAACAGCACAGACCTGCCAGAGGTTTATGAAGGTCAGCTGGCTTCCGAACAGAAACCAGACACGTCTACTCCAGTCCTTCCTGGAGAAGGGGACCGCTTTCACTCAGTTCTGACTTGCTTCTTCCACAGTGGAAGGAAGGAAATGGACAGACTGAACGTGGATTCCCTACGGTCACTCTGTGGGGCTTTCTTCATTCAAGCCTTATTATTAAGGTTCCATTTTACGGAAGAGGAATCCAGGGCTTCCTGAGGTGAAACGACCAGACAGGGTCCAAGGGCATGAGTGCGCACCAGGATGGCTTCTGCGTCCACGTGGAGGAAGCCATGGGCAGCCTCTCCAGCGACATAAAGTGGACAGAGAGGCAGCCTCAGAGTGAATCCTGATGAGCAGGAGAGAACGAGGCAGAGAGGAGGGCAGACGGGTGCCCTCCCCACCCTGCCACCATGCCCACACCTCTCTTCTTGCCTCCTTTCAGGAGCTCAGATCCTGACCTTGTTCCATCTGCCCTCAGATCACTTACCCTAAACAAATGCACCCTGCAGCGAAGGGAAATCCCAACCCCAACACATTCCTGGAAGATCCCTCGGCACAACTCAGGGCCTATTCTGCTGGACGCGCTTCTTACTTGGAGCAGCGCTTCCAGGGGAATGAGAACACGCTTGGGCAGGGGTCCCATCACCTCCCCGCTGCCATGGACGCTCCGCGAGGGGCTCACTGATTTCCTCAAGCAGGTGGGGCCCGAAGGGAGAGTCAGTCACAGATCCAAGAAGGGGCCCAAGAGTGGCAGAAGACTGGTTCTCTCCTCTACTTCAGAGCAAACACTCTGGAGGAGAACCATGTTAGAGAAACCTGCCTGCTTTCAAAGGGGGCTGCTGGGGAGCAAAGTGAGCACACACTTTACCAAGAGACCTCCAGACAGTGCAGTTCCTGCCCCTCTGCTCAGCAAGTAGAGAAAAGCAGGACGAGGACTCTGGGGACAGACGTCTAAGAGGAGAGTGCAGAGCCGAGCGAGGACCTGCAGGGTCTGGAGGCAGCGTGTCGCTAGGCGCACGAAGACCCCACGAGCAGGCGCAAAGAGGGGGTCAGGGCTGAGGATGGCAGGGAAGACCCTCAGGAACCTGGTGGGCCCCACCTGCCTGCGGGCCCAGGCGCTTCAGGTGGAGATGAGACCAGTCACGACCTGAAAAAGTCACGGCATCTGAGGATAGGATACAGCTAGAAGGTTCTGCCGGCTATGGGGTCGCACAGAGTCAGACACGACTGAAGCGACTTAGCAGCAGCAGAAGAAGATTCTAGAATATTCTACGGAAACCCCTCATTCTCTTACACCCCACCTCACCCCTCCTTGCTGTAGGGATGGGGCCCAAACTCAGGCTTCCACGCCAGAGCCAGAGAGAGAAGCAGGGCAGGGTGGGAGCCGCAAGCCCACGGGTTCTCATCTCCACTATGTCACCAGCTGAGCAGGCAAGTCCCGCCATCCCTGGGGCTCTGCTCGCCTCCTCCAGGACCAGACCCGGCTTGTCCTCAGGGCTGCTGTGAAGCCGGAACCAAACAGCAGCAGCAGCACCCCCGAGCCACGCTGGCTCCAAATCGGCCCTGTGCCGGACGACTGGGGCACCGCTGGCCGTTATCCGAGGCACTTCCAGGAGGAACGAGAATGGGGACGGGGAACTGAATCACTCAACGACAGGGCTGCTCCTGTCAACTGCCTTTTCATCCCTCTGATAACACAGGAAAAAGTATTGGTTTGACTCTTTAATGCCGTGGATAGAACAGGATCTGACCAGAAAGAACTAAACAAGCTTTGTTTTTATCAGACCTTTTTATGATCACTTTCTTTTTAGGGCAAATGATACTGGCTTTTCATCTAAAGCGGGGTTTTTCAACCCCAGAACTGCTGACGCTCTGGGCCAGATAACTCCGCTGCGGGCTGTCCTGCACAGTCTAGGACATTTCGCAGCCTCCCTGGCCTCTGCCCACAGGACACCAGCAGCGCCCTCTCCCCACTGGGACAGCTGGCAACGTCTCTACGTGCGCACTCGGTCATTTCCGATGCTCTGCATTCCCATAGACTGCAGCCCATCAGGCTTCTCAGTCCACGGGATTTCCCAGGCAAGAATACTGGAGTGGGCTGCCACTTCCTTCTCCAGGGGATCTTCCCGGCCCAGGCATTGAATCTGTGTCTCTTGCATCTCCTGCATTAAGACACTGCCAAATATTCCCTAGGAGGCAAAACAGGCCTAGAGTGAAAACCACTGATTTAAAGTAGCCATACAGGGACTTCCCCTGTGGTCTAGAGGTTAAGAATCTGCCTTGCCATGGAGGTGACTCAGGTGCAATCCCTGGCTGGGGAACCAAGATAACACGTGCTGTGGAGCAACGAACTCCTGAGGTCACTCTGAAGCCCACGTGCCACAACCAAAGATCCCGCAGACGCAACTAAGACCCGGTGGAGCCAAGTAAATAAATATCAAAGGGGAAAAAAAAGTAGATACACATTTTCCCTCCAAAATAAATTTAAATAAAAAGAGTATGTTGTGACAAACGCCAAAGTTCCGCACATAACAGGTGATTTCTGGTCGAGGCAGGCCACGTGCCGGTGGAAGGTAAACAAGCNGAGTTGGTGATGGACAGGGAGGCCTGGCGTGCTGCGATTCATGGGGTCGCAAAGATTCGGACACGACTGTGCGACTGAACTGAACTGAACGTCACTCAGTCATGTCCGACTCTTTGCGACCCCATGGACGGTAGCCTCCCAGGCTCCTTTGTCCATAGGATTTTCCAGGCAAGAGTACTGGAGTGGGTTGCCATTTCCTTCTCCAAGGGGATGGTGAAAGACCAAGTGTCAGGAGACATTTCAGTTCCGTTGCTCAGTCGTGTCGACTTTGCGACCCCATGGACAGCAGCACGCCAGGCTTCCCTGTCCATCACCAACTCCCAGAGCTTACTCAAACTCATGCCCATCGAGTCAGTGATGCCGTCCAACCATCTCATTGTCTGTCGTCCCCTTCTCCCACCTTCAGTCTTCCCCAGCATCAGGATCTTTCCAATGAGTCAGTTCTTTGCATCAGGCGGCCAAAGGATTGGCATTTCATCTTCAGCATCAGTTCTTCCAATGAATATTCAGGACTGATTTCCATTAGGATGGACTAGTTGGATCTCCTTGCAGTCCAAGGGACTCTCAAGAGTCCTTTCCAACACCACAGTTCAAAAGCATCAATTNCACGCGGCCCCCTGCCCACCCCCCAGGCCTGAGCACGTGGCCCTTCTGCTATGACTGATTCTGTTGTGATTCGTAAGCACACAAAAGAGAAGGCTGATGCCCACCTGCCACCGGCTCTTTCCCGGAGGAAACAGCCTCCGCGCGGGACTCACCTTGGAGTTGTCAAGCCTGACCTCTTCAATCACGGCAATGTCGCCACTGTGACTGTCCACGCAGTGGGGGCCCAAGGACATGCCGAGCTCCGAGGAGCCGCTGGTGTCCAGGCTGTCCCCACCGAAGGCGCCCCGAGAGGCTCGCTCTTCGCCGGCTCCCGGGGAGAAGGGCTTCTTTAGCGGGTGGAGGTTGATGACCTTCCAGCCCCCTGCGGCAGAGGACAGGTGTCGGTGGGATGACCGTGACCGCAACAGGGGGGAGGTGAGAGGGGCTGCTCCTGCTCAGCTGCCAGGCCAGAGCTGCCCAGGCCAAAGGGGCCCACGTGGTCAGTTTAAGACGACGGTGGTGGGCCAGCAAGCTACCCCTCCCAGGGCATCCCCCAACTCCCAACATGCAATTCTGTCATCATCAGCAGCATCCACATGTCTAAGAAATGTTTTCCATAATTTAACTAAAATCCTGAGGGACTACATAGATTGTTGGAGGGAAATGGATAGAGGAAGTCTAGGAAATCCCATCCCTTTAATAGTTGAAATATAACAAAACATGGGTGAAGGGGAGGAGACTTGACGGCAGCCTGGAGGCAGACCACACGAGGCTCTCCTGAGCGTAAGATTAAGTGATGCGTGTGATACCGACAGGCCCCTGCTGGCACGGCAGCCAGGCCACCCTCAGTGTCCGCTGGACTGAACGGCCTCAGAGCCAGACTGAGAGCATGCACCCCTCCCGCCCCCGCCCCGAGCACCCCTACCCTTGTTCGGGGTGGAGTGGTGAGGCTGGGTCCTGAGACCGCCGTTCGAGAAGGACTTTGCGTCCCGCGGAGCTCTCCTGCCTTTTCTCTTTCTGCCGCCGCCGCCGCCCTCCTCGTCACTGTCCAGCTCGGAGAGGAAAGCGTCCTCCCCCTCGGGCAGCAGGGACTCCTCCTGCACCGAGGCCAGGCTCACGGTGGTCAGCAGCTCGTTGCGCGCCTTCTCCCTCTCATACTGTCGGCTCAGGTCGCTCTCCTCCGCAAACACGCAGGAGATGTACTTGGTGGTCCGCTGCCGCCCTTCGTCCTCCATGAAGCCCTGGGCGGGGGACACAACGTGTTTAAGACACCGCAGAGGGCACGGGGCCGCCCAGGCCTGCAGGCGACCAAGGCTGGGAGGGTGGGGGGCCCTGCAGTGTCTGTTTGCTCATCATTCCTGCCTTTCCCCGCGCCGCCTCCATCTCTTGCCTGCACCCCGGCTAGCTCCTTAAGATGCTCCCTCCTGTCTACCAACCCTCAGCTCCTGCTCCACAGGAAGCAATCCTGACCGTCTGCTCTAGGAGACCCTGAGCCCCTCGCCAGGCAGTCCACAAACTCCTGGGCCTGGGATGCCCCAGGCCCACGGGAAACAGGAAGCAGAATTTGACACTTTCTAACTGTCGTCAAGATGCAGAGTCAGAGCCTAGGGGTCTCCAGCTCTGCTGAGCCACTGCTGTGGTGATGCTAAGCTGACCTACTCCCTTTTGTCTTCTAGAAGAGGGGGAAGAGGCTTTCTGCCCGTAACGGTAGAAAGGGTAACATCTTCCACGTACCAGCCACATGCCAAGGACAGGGCTAAACACTCTTTAATCATTAGCTCAACTGTTAACACTGTCATCCAGGAAATGGCCAAAAAGTTGGCAACAAGGGAGTGAGGCATAAAGGGCTGAGACAGCAGGTCTGGTCCCAAAGCGGGGATCCCAGACCCAGTTAGCCAACTCGGTGCCCCCAGGACCCAGGCCAGGGACACAAACAAGAAGGAGGGTGGGGCGGGGACTGAGGTCTGGGGGTACCTGCTTTATTTCAAAGGGCACTTGGAGGCGCCAGCCCCAGTTGACCCCCCACAGAGGAATGGGGGCGGGAGAGGGTGCTTGCTCCCCAGACTGCAGCATCTCCCACTGACTTTTCAATGCTGATGACTCGGTTAGTTTTCAGAAGTTGAAAACCAACAAAATCCACAGCGGGGAGTAGGGGCCACGCTGGTGGGCTGCATTTGGCCCCCTCCCCTGGCAGCCATGTGCCCGCTTGATGGAGACCTGGGCTCCTGACCGTCTGAGACAGCCTTTTAGAACCACGTCGTGCGCACGCGCACACGCACACGCACACGCACGCGCACGCGCACACACGCACACGCACGCGCACACACACACACACACCGGAGGACAATGAACCACGCAGGATGACTCACGCTGTTACCTTGACAACTTTGAATCTCTGAAGGAGCCGGCACAGCATTCTGGCTTCCAGCTTTCCCACGTTCATAGCCACTCGGATTTCAGCCTGGGAAATGCCTTTCGTGCCTCGGCGCTCGACTGCGAGAAACAACCCACTTGACTCCTAGCCTCCGCCACGGAGCCCCTCTGCACAAGTCGGGTCAGCTCCCACCCACCTTTCCAAGGCACGGACATTTCAACACAGGGAAACCGACAAACAGAATAAGACAACCTGCCTCCCCTCTCCCTCTGCTCCCAAGACTCGGAACATTCCGACTCATGGCTCATTTCTAAGCGCTCCCTATCTGACTCCTCCATGTCAGAGCTGTAAATGTCAAGTGATCGAGGCCTGAGCCACTGAGTTCCAGGGACGCCGTTTTTCTCTTGCAACAGGAAGTGAGTGCTTTCACATGAATGAACTTTCTCAGCTAGATTAAACTGAGCCTTTTTAAAAAAGAATGGAAGTAATTTTAATGAAGAAATTTTTCATTTTCGTGTCTTTCTTGGTAGACTCAAAGGCACCATGGACACAGATTACTGTATTACCACAGCTGCCGGACAGCAGGGGCTAGGGAAGAAAATAACCCTATTTGGCCCTGTAATAAACGATCAGTGGACAACTGTGCAATTATTTGCTCTGTCTGGTATGTCAGCCCCTGCCCTGCTACATGCTGGGCTATTACTGGATCTGCCTCTAAAGAGCTGTTTCAAATATACTCAGAGGTTGGGAGGAGCTTGTGAGGTGGGGGTGGGGGTGGGCAGGAGTCCCTCCAGGAAAATACAGCAACTCTAGGGAAGATTTTGGGGGGAAATTCTGCACTGTCCAGAAAGAATTTCCCCCTCATTTCCTGATGGGTCACACACACGAGGCCGCTAGGCAAAGCCAATCTGAATGAAGGCAATTTTGCTATATTTATTGTCCATGCATAAAAATTTAAACAGCAGAATGCAAAGAAGTGATCAGCATGTGCTCCTATATTGAACTAGCAACTTGCTACAACCGGGGATGAAAGGGTTAGGACAGTTTTATCCCCCAATTGTGTCTGAGCAGTGTTAAAGAAGCCTCCCTACAGGCTGTGCTGATTCGCCCGGTGGCTTTGTATCTGCTGATGGAACCAGACCTCCTGCAGCCCCTCACCTGCTACTCTAGACACACTCCCCTACAGGGGACCTGCGGCCACAGCATCTACGGCACTGGGTCCTGCCTGCCTTACACAGACGTTAGGAAAGTCAGGGGAAGGAGGGCAGGGGTGGAGACCTGGTTATTCCCCAACATCATCACTATAATCCCCAGCCTGCAATGAATGATCCCAGGCCAATTTTAAAAGCTGGAAGGTGACTCTCAAATCCTTGAATAACAATAGTAATAGGTAATCGTTTCCATGGTCCCTATGTACACCAGATGTTTTAATCCTACTCGTTCAGTTGTCCTATGTGCCAGAGGGGATAATGGCCCCATTTTACAGATGAAGGAACTGAGGCTCACAGACCTTGTTAAAGTCTACAGCCGGCAGACAAGGGGCAGAGCAAGGGTTCAGACTCAAATCTGACCCCAAGTCGAGGGAAACGACTTTGCTTCCTGATGGAAGACATTCTCCACAGCAGGGCCCTCATTTGACGTGAGACCGAAACACGTCTAGACCCAAAGCTCAGGACCCAAAGCAGGTGTGAGAACGGGACCTACTGAGCTCGTAGGTCTGCGTGAGCATGTCCCGCTCGAACACGATGTCCACCGGAGGCACGCCCTTGGAGATGACGTCCTCGTCGTCGTCGTCGTCGTCCACCTTCCGCTTGAACTCCTTCAGCAGTCTGAGGCAGCGCACCATGATGTCAGTCCCTGGGGACACAGACACGCGGTTCCACAGTGACACACTGGCGCAGCTTCGGCAGAGCCAGAGCTCCCGAGGAAAGGCCACATGTGGCGNGTGCTTGCTTGTTGGCAGTGGGGCTGTTTTCCACATCCTTGATGCTTTGAAGATGAAAAGGAACTGAGGAAACTAATATTTATTGAATGCCTACTAGATTCCTGGCCTCATGCTAAGAGCCTTCATAAGTCATGTCATTCCTTGTCACAACAACCTTGAGAGCTGGTGATGTAATCCCAGTTATCTGTAGTTTCCTTGCTTCCCTGTGAGCTCTGTGAGGATGTGGGACATGCCGTCTTCATTTTTGCGTCTGACAGAACAATATTGTTTTCAGTAGAAGTCTGTCCTCAATAAATGCTTGTTAAGTTGTACTGTGATGAGGCCTAGGAGATCATGGATTTAGGATTTTACCTACTTGTGTGGCTTTGGGTAAGTGATTTCATTTTTCTGAGCCTCAGTTTCCTCTTGGGTAAAGTGGGAATAATGAGACCTCCAAGGCAGGGGATAGTGAGAGTGTATAGTTAGCTCTGCAAACTTCAGTGTGTGCTTTGTGTACTGTGCTAAGTTGCTTCAACCTTGAGATGAACTCTTTGAGAGTTCAACTCTTTGAGATGTCCAACTCTTTGAGATGTCCAACTCTTTGAGACCTCTATGGACTTTAGCCCGCCAGGCTTCTCTATCCATGGGATTCTCCAAGCAAGAATACTAGAGTGGGCTGCCATGCCCTGCTCCNTTCAACTCTTTGAGATGTCCAACTCTTTGAGATGTCCAACTCTTTGAGACCTCTATGGACTTTAGCCCGCCAGGCTTCTCTATCCATGGGATTCTCCAAGCAAGAATACTAGAGTGGGCTGCCATGCCCTGCTCCAGGGGATCTTCCTGGCCCAGGGATTGAACCCACGTCTCTTATGTCTCGTGCATTGGCAGATGGATTCTTTACCACCAGCGCCACCTTCAGAGTGCCATCCAAATGTGGGGGAAGTGTTCACCTGTCTTCCAAGACAAGCTTTTATTTACTTGGTGTCTAGGCCTGTAGTTCAGTTCCCAAATGCAACTTGGTGCTCATCTTTCATAAAATTTTCACTCTTCTGGGCTAAAAATGAGAAAAATGATGATGTGATTTTTCATATAGTCAAATGCGTTCAGTTTTTTAAATTCCAAAATTGTCATTCCAACTTTTTTATGTTAAAATATCCTCTTGTTTATGAAATTTATTTTTGAAGATTTGTTGATGTGGACCATTTTTAAAGTCTATTGAGTTTGTTACAATATTGCTGTTGTTTTATGTCTTGTTTTTTTGACCCTAAGGCCTGTGGGATCTCAGGTCCCTGACCAGGGATCGAACCCACACCCCCTGCATCATAAGGCGAAGTCTTAACCACTAAATCTCCAGGGAAATCCCATATGAAATCTTGATTATATTAAATAGAAGTTTAAAAAATGCCTTCACTTGTTCAAATAAAATGTGACAGAGATCANCAGGGATCGAACCCACACCCCCTGCATCATAAGGCGAAGTCTTAACCACTAAATCTCCAGGGAAATCCCATATGAAATCTTGATTATATTAAATAGAAGTTTAAAAAATGCCTTCACTTGTTCAAATAAAATGTGACAGAGATCATTCAGGGTGCTGAGAGAGAGGACCCTTGGCTGGGCTTAGCTGAGAAAGGCTTTGGGGTAGGTTTCTGGGAGTAGAGGAGATCTGAGATTTAGCAGAGTATGTTAGGTGACGAAAGGAGAGAAAGTTATAAACCAGGGATTGGGCCAAGATGAACCCAAAAGGCTATGGGAACCTGCACAGTCTGGGTACCACTCAGTAGCTTAACACCTCTGAACTTCCCTGGCTGGAGGTATTAGGATGGAGGAGTGAGTTGCTTTGTCACAGACTTGCTTGGCTCACATTTAGGGATATAAAACTCCAGGTCACTGCAGCAGGCAATAACGAGTTTTCTCACCCCAGCCCAAAGGTGACCGCTCCTTGTCGTTTACTCAGACTGCCACACTTACATCAGATCTCCAACTTGCCTTCAAACTTGGTGTACTCTCCACCCCCACTGCTACCTGGGAAAAACAAGAGTCATTTAGCCCTGCTGGCAAGCAAGAAGGCCAAGATCCCACAGCCTGAGTGCACAAGCTCATTGGAGAATCAAAATCCCTCCTCCTACTTCCATACACCAAGCCACACACAGGGAGCAGAGACCAGGGATGGGGGACTGTTTATTTCTTTTTTTCCAGGATGCCACATAGCAGACCTGGGGATTGGGGAGGGGTCAGCACACTTCCCCATGTCCTGCTGTGTGACCTGTGGCCTCCCCAGATCACACCACTTTCCTACCGTCCAGCAGCAGGAGGCCTCAGGTGGCCAGGAGGATCAGGCCATCCACAGGGGCAGAGAACAGACAGCATGCCCACCTGAGCATGCGCTTTAGCATTCCAAGTGGTGGATCTGGATTATCCATTTCTTGAATTTCTGCAGACCTCTNCAGATCACACCACTTTCCTACCGTCCAGCAGCAGGAGGCCTCAGGTGGCCAGGAGGATCAGGCCATCCACAGGGGCAGAGAACAGACAGCATGCCCACCTGAGCATGCGCTTTAGCATTCCAAGTGGTGGATCTGGATTATCCATTTCTTGAATTTCTGCAGACCTCTCCTCCATCCATCAGAGTATTTTTTTCCACCTGGAATCCTTTGGCCAGTAGGTGTAGCCACTAGCTTGTCCAGCCATTGATGTATGCCAGATGCCTGCTGTCTGCCCAGCTGGCTCAGGCAAGAGGCAAAGGCTAGCTTCCAGAGGAAGAGGCAGGCAAGGAGGAGAGGCTAAGGAGCTGCAGCAGCAGCGGCCAGTCCCAATGCCCAGCCAGACCAACAGCACGCAGCATTCCCAGCTCCCCGTTCAGGGCAGGTTGCCATGGTATTTTGCCTGATGATGCAGTGGGACTGGAAACAGAGCAGAGGAGTTAGCGAGCCTGAGGGTAGAGAATTGGGGGAGGGGTTTAAAAAGTGGAGGAGAACTGGACTTTTTNCCCCGTTCAGGGCAGGTTGCCATGGTATTTTGCCTGATGATGCAGTGGGACTGGAAACAGAGCAGAGGAGTTAGCGAGCCTGAGGGTAGAGAATTGGGGGAGGGGTTTAAAAAGTGGAGGAGAACTGGACTTTTTGCTCCAGTTCCAGCTGGAGTTTGCATTAGAAACTGGGTGGCTGCTACAGGGAGACATCTTTGTGTCCTTCTGCCCCCAGGGATTCCTGCCACTCTAAATGCCCAGCAGTGGCACATGCTTTACAGCTTCCTAAGGGCCTGGGTGAGCATGTGTGCCACAGTTCTGCTCCTACCTGCAACATGGTGGGGTCCTTCTTGTGGCTTATAAGCTCTCCCCATCCATGTGACCTGACTTGCATAGCTCTGTCATTCCCGCACTAAGCCATTTGGCCTTTTCTGTGGGGTTGGCATCAGTCACATCCTCTTGATTTCTGGCATATCTGGTCATTGAGCAGCAGCCTATAACATGGTGGAGAGAGGGGTTAATGCTCATTTTGATGGTAGCATTCAAGTTGAGTCCAAAGTCCTGAGCTTGGTATTCAAAGATTTCAACAATTCATCCTTTACAATGTTTTCAGTTGTATTTGTGTGTTTGACATCTCACAGACGCCAATGTGGTGTGAAATTCTATTTGCAAGTTGCTAATTTCCAACTCTATGGATCGAAATATATTTGGATGATCAATATTTGGTATACTAATCAGTCTTTTGTGGTCACATGTCCAAGTCTTTCCTGCACTGACAGCCTGTGTAAATCAATTTGCTCAGATTTTAGATGTAAAGCTGACATAAAGCTCTGCTATAAGAAAAAGAGCCTTAAGGGGCTGGATTATTCCATGTCCCTTCTCTTCATCTGTCTCTATTACTAGGCAGGTGCATTCTTTTTTTTGTGTGTGATAAAACATACATAACATAAAATATACCATTTTAAGTGCTTTTAAGTGTACAATTCAGTGGCATTNTAAGGGGCTGGATTATTCCATGTCCCTTCTCTTCATCTGTCTCTATTACTAGGCAGGTGCATTCTTTTTTTTGTGTGTGATAAAACATACATAACATAAAATATACCATTTTAAGTGCTTTTAAGTGTACAATTCAGTGGCATTGAATACATTCAGTGTTTGTGTATCCGTTTCCAGAAAAGTTTTATCTTCCAAAACTGAAACTCTACCCACTAAACAGTAACACTCCATTTCCTCCTCCCCTCAACCCCTTATAAACCACTATTATACTTTCTGACTGGATGAATTTAGCTCTTCTGTGTACCTCAGATAAGTGGAACCATACAACACATGTCCTTTCGTGTCTGACATTTTTTTTCCTGTTTAACTTTATTTATTTATTTTTTAACTGAAGGATAATTGCTTTACAAAATTTTGTTGTTTTCTGTCAAACCTCAACATGAATCAACCATCAGTTCAGTTCAGTCGCTCAGTCGTGTCCGACTCTTTTCGACCCCACGCCAGGCCTTCCTGTCCATCACCAACTCCCGGAGTCCACCCAAACCCATGTTCATTGAGTCAATGATGCCATCCAACCGTCTCATCCTCTGTCGTCCCCTTCTCCTCCTGCCCTCAACCCTTCCCAGCATCAGGGTCTTTTCCAGTGAGTCAGCCCTTTGCATCAGGTGGCCAAAGTATTGGNTATTCATGTCCAGCAATTAGGTTAAAGTCAACCTTTTTTAGTGTATTTCACAGGTATATGCACCCATCATGAGTCAATTCTAGAACATTTTCATCCCATCCTTTAGCTATCACCCCTCTGCGCCCCCACTGCAGCCTTCAGCACTCATTATCTACTTCTCGATTCCCTATTCTGGATTCTCCCCTAAAAGGAATCACACAGTAATGGCCTTTGGTGATTGGCTTCTTCCTCTACTGAATGGCCTTGGCACTCTGGCTGAAAGTCAGTTGACCACAGAAGTGTGGGTTTATTTTTCTGGCTGCGCTGCGTGACATGCGGGATTTTAGATCCCCCATCAGGGATCGAACCTGTGCTCCCTGCAGTGGAAGCAAGGAGGATTGACCACTGGACGGCCATGGATTTCCCCATGTGGGTTTATTTCTCACTCTCAGTTCTATCCCACCGATCTCTAGGTCCATCTTCGTGTCAATAAGTATCATGCTGTCTGGATTACTGCTGCTCTGTGGTAAGTTTTGAAATTAGAATGTGTGAGACCGCCTACTGGATTCTTCTTATCCAGGATTGTTTTAGCTTTCTGGGTATGCTTCAATTCCACATGAATTTTAGAATTAGCTTACCAGTTTCTAGGTGACACTTCCCAGGTGGGGAGGGTGGTAAAGAACCCGCCTGCCTATGCAGGAGATGCAGGTTTGACCCCTGGGTCCCAAAGAACCCCTGGAGGCGGGCATGACAACCCACTCCAGTATTTGTGCCTGGAGACTCCCATGGACAGAGAAGCCTGGCGGGCTACAGCCCATTGGGTGGCAAAGAGGTGGACACAACTGAGCAACTGAGCATGCACGCACACATCAGTTTCTACAAAGATGTCACCTGGGATTCTGACAGGAACTGTGTGGAATCTGAAGATCAGTTTGGGAAACGGGCATCTTAACAAGGTTAAGTCTTCTGCCACAGGAATAGGGGCTATTTTCCCATTCACTTACATCTTAGATTTCTGTCAACCATCTTTTATACTTATCAAGTATATGTTTTGCATTTGTTTTGTTTAATTATTCCTGCCTTATTCTTTTTGAAGCTACTGCAAACAGAATTGCTTTCTTATATTTCACTTTCGGATTGTTCATTACAAGGGTATAGAAACAGAGCAGATTTTTGTATATCGATCTTGTTCTGCAACCATGCTGAACTTGTTTTTCTATTTTTGAAGAGTTGTTGGGCAACAGCTTAGGGAAGAGCTCACATGATAAACAGGGAGGTAAAGATGCTAAAGCATTTCTTCACAGTTGGACTCACCTCGCCACTGAACTTGGAAACCTGCTAAATGCCTGCCTCAGTCATTCAGCCCTGGGGAACCCAACTTCTGTTAACTGCTTCCGACTGTGACCCTTTTCTGAGGATTGCAAAGTTAACTTCTATTTCTCCTCCCTTCTGTTCTCAGCACAATTTACTAAACACAGAATGACTGCTAAACACTTGGAGAGAATAATCCAAAACAGATCAGTTCAGGGTGAATGTTTCCATTACCGAGGTTTTTTTGCATTTGCAAAACAGGTCACTGTGGCTTTCTGTAATGCGTTTGAAATATGCCGAAATCCGAACTCTTTGTTTATGGGCTTTTAGAAACAACTTGTATATAACCAGGCACACCTGTAAATTTACATGAAGCAATACATCATCTTTATTTATTATTTAAGTCTTGCTTACTCCATAACAGCTGGGAGGAAAGGTTTTATGTTAATTTTGCAAACTGGGAGGACAAACTTCAAGCCAGGAAAAGACGAAGACTGCAGTTATCCCTTGTCTCTTGCATTAGGAATGTCACTGAAGGGATACCTAAGTGAAACTAAATTCCCTAAACGTTTAGTTAGTACCCGCTCTGCTTCCCTGGTGGCTCAGATGGTAAACAATCTGCCTGCAATGCAGGAGACCTGAGTTCGATTCCTAAGTCGGGAAGATCCCCTGGAGAGGAAAACGACCACCCACTCCAGTAATCTTGTCTGGAGAATTTTATGGACAGAGGAGTCTGGCAGGTTAGGGTCCATGGGGTTGCAAAGAGTCAGCCAGAACTACAGGACTAACACTTTCACTTTCTACCCTGTTCCCAGCAGACAATGCACAGGTGTCGGCTTCTCCGGTGGCCCAGACAGTAAAGAATCTGCCTGCAATGTGGGAGACCTGGGTTTGATCCTTGGGTTGAGAAGATCCCCTGGAGGAGGGCATGGGAACCCACTCCAGTGTTCTTGCCTGGAGAACCCCCAAGGACGGAGGAGCCTGATTGGCAAAGAATCAAGACACAACTGAGAGACCAAGCACAGCACAGGCATTAAGGACAGAAATCATGTGAGGGGTGGAGCCACCACCCTAAAGGAGCTCATGACTTAGTTGGGAAAAAAGTCACACAGAAAAATAACAGGAGAAGGGAGGGGAAGTCCGTCCATGAACTCGCACAGCTGAGAGGTAGAAACAAGATACCAAGCAGGGCCCTGCGGGGCTCCTGGACACAAAGCCTTTCTGTGTCCCCCATTTCTCTGATTACAGGAAACATCCTTCATTCAGCCTCCAAGACATTCCTTGAGTTCCAATGGGCTTATTTATCCAAGCAGGGGATGAAACAAAGACTAGGGAGAAACAGTTAAGAGCGGCCTTGGGGCGAGGTTCTGTTTCCTTGTCAACAGATACACACAACAATGTCTCCAAACCCCATCCAGGTGGGAGTGCTTGACAGGATGGCACGCTGCCCACAAGCATGGAGACCCAGACCTGTTGGACCTGGAGGGTGCTGATGAAGACTCCTACTTGTGTGCTCAGCCACGTCCGACTCTGCAACCTCATGGACTGTCACCCGCCAGGCTCCTCTGCCCGTGGAAGTTTCCAGGCGAGAATAATGGAGTGGTTTGCCATTGCCTTCTCCAGGGGTCTTCCTGACCCAGTGACTGAACCTGCAGCTCTTGTGTCTCCTGCGCTGGCAGGCGGCTTCTTTACCATTGTGCCACTTACCTCACCATGAGTCCATCGGCAGGATGCAAGCCCTTCACCGCCTTGATCCAGATCACCAACCCCTAACCACAAGCCTTGCGCACAAGACCTCTCCCTGTTCCCCAGGGAAGGGGGCACAGTTCTTGAGAAGCCACTACTGTGTTCTTTGCCTGACAAAGAAATAAAGCCAGTCTTTCCTTCTCCTCCATAACTGTTGCCCCATATTTCTGTTGAGCATCAGTGTACAGAGGGCCAAGGTACTGGCCTCACATATGGGCATGAGATGAGCCTCCTGAATGGCCAGCACGGGCTCACTGAGTGTGTGCATGACAAGCTGAAAATGCTGTCATCGCCTCAGCCTAGGTGTCTGCCCTCTTAACCTTACCACTCCCATCCTTAGCACCCGGTCGGCGCTGGGAGTCGTGCTCACCCTTCTTCCTGGAATTGGGCCTCGGGAAATGAGGGTCCCTCATCTTGTGACGTGAACACACCTCGAAGCTTCAGGCAGATGACATTCCAGAGTGAAGCCGCTGTGGGTTACACAGCAGCAAGCAGCGTGCGCTTGCTAAATGGGGAAGGTGAGTCCTCTCCACAGGGGGTGGCACCTCTCTGCCTCGCTAACTGCTACTAAAGAAATGCAGTTCAATGTTGCCTGGTTTTATGTTTTAGAGAGAAGTGGAAAGTCTGACTTTGTAGGTCAAATTTCTGACTTTTAAATGCAAACAACTACAGTTAAAACAAACTCCTTGAGGCTAACAAAATACACTGCCAGAGGTACTGTCTTCTGTTAAGTCCCACAACACTCCAGAAAGAAGCTGTAGTATTATTCCAGATAATCCTGATGAGAAAACTGAGACAGAGAGCGGTCAAAACTCAAAAACTCAAAGGAAATTCCAGTAGGAAGTGACAGGACAAGAATTCCAACCCAGGCTGTCTTATATCAAAGTCCATTCAGGAGGGGCAAGTTTGAATTTCTAGGTGAGACCATGAAGGGGGCAGGTGCAACTTCTAAGAGAATGACATAGCCCATAGACATGACATAAAATGATTAGAATCAACTGGGTGCAAGGTCGTCTTGCACTAGCCCTTCTGCCTCAGCATAACGTATCAGCTCCCTGAACGGCATACCCAGAGGAGCCATGACCACAAAGGTCGAAAAGGGGGCCGTGGCGCAAATCCTGGAAATCCCCACTCCATCCCCCAAATAGCAAGAACACTCCTCCCATTCATTAGCCTATGTAACTACTCGCCCCTATAAAAACCGACCAACCCATACCCTGGTGCGTCTCTTGCCTTCCAAGAGGGCCCACACTCTGCCTATGGGGTGATTCCTCCCTGAATAAACTTTTTCACTTTATGATGGCTCACTCTGGAATCCTTTCCCATGGTGAAGCCAAGAACTCATACTGGTGACTGTCCCAGGGACTTGGATGTGATCTGGGATAAAACCATCCTATCACACCCCATTCTCTTTCCTGTAACACAGGGACCTCAAACCATGGAGAAATCCAACAAAATAAATAAATAAATGTTTGTATTCACATGTATGTTTAAAGCTACTTTTTCCTTGGATTCACCTGCTTATATTTAATGCCTTTCCTTGAACGAGTGTGTTAGTCGCTCAGTCGTGTCTGACTTTCTGTGACCCCATGGTCTGTAGCCCACCAGGTTCCTCTGTCCATGGAGTTCTCCAGGCAAGAATACTACAGTGGGTTGCCATGCCCACTCCAGGGGATCTTCCCAACCCAGGGACTGAGCACAGGTCTCCCGCACTGCAGGCAGATCCTTTACCATCTGAGCTACCAAAGTGACTTTCTCTCAATAGGTCAGGAAATAAAAATGCTCATTAGAGCCACAGGTCACACTATTTTCAGCATTCAGATAATCCTATTTCCAAGTCAAATGCTAGGTAGAAATCCCTAGCACACCTCTCAGTTCCCAGAGCCTTTTCTTGCCTGCTCAGGAGCCAGTGGAACTGCCTGCTTTCCTGTCCACCAAAGGCTGATGCTCCCCACTCCTTCCCTTGAGGAATTCCAGTCATTCAACCAGTCATACGTCTACTCAGCACTGAAGACACTTAAAAGATGAAGTCTGCTCAAGGGGGGGGCTTCCCTATCTCCAGGGGCTCCTGGTTTTTATACACCTGTTGTGTGGTCACACCTGTGTGTTACAGACTTTCAGACACAAAGAAGTCAGACAGGGTGAGCAGTGATTCCAGTAACTGAAAGAGGAAGTAGAGGAAGAGACACAGCCCCCTCAGACTGGCAGTTCAGTCACTCAAAAGGCACACCACCTCCCCACTGCAGGCGCAGCTCGGGCCTGTCCACACTCCGCACTCATTCTCCAGAGCTGTCAGCAGTCTCCTTGGGTGATGTGCTATGCTCTAAGTTTTTAAAACTATACACCTTTTAGTTTTAACTGGTGTCTGCATCTTTTTATCCCATTTGCTTGGTTTTCTCTGTACAGATCACTAATACTCAGAATCACTGCCAGCATACAGCTTTCCCTACACACGTCCACAGGCACTAGGCACCTAATGCTTTGTATGGACTCCTGCCCTTCTAGTGTCTGTCATAATGATTTCCCTTCATCATCTCCCCGCTCTTTCTGGACCCCATGCTTTCCTGTCTCCTGGTTTGATCTGTCATTTGATGGCATACATCCTCCAGTAGCTTCCTAAAAGGGAACTTGGAAGATGAGAGATGAATTGTTTCCAATCCGCTTGAATGAAAATCTTCTCACACCTCGTTGATGGTAAAGGTGAATGAAGATGTACAAAGTGAAAGTCCATCCATTTCAGAAAGTTGATGATCCTGCACCAAGGTCTCCAGCTTCTGTTACTACTGGGGAAGTCGGGTATCTCCTCTATGGAGGCTCTTCAGCCAGACTTCTGAAGTCTCAGTCTGTCAGATCTTGGTGTGGGTTTCTTCATGTTCACCATGCTAGACATCTGCTGGGTCTTTTGATCTAGAACTTGACTCCTTCAGATCTGGGGAAAATTCCATGTCTGTCATTTTCTGGCTGTCAACTCCTCCTTTTTACTCTCCTGAACACACTCCCTTCCTCTGCCCCCAACTCAAGCCCCGACTGTGTGGAGGCTGGATCTTTTAGACTCAGCCTCATATTTTCAACCGAACTCTCCTATTTCCATCCCTTTTGAGTTTCCTGGGGAGATTTTCTCAACTTTCTCTCACTGTCTTTCTTCCACTAAATCTTTCATTGCAATGTGCTGTGCTTAGTCACTCAGTCGTGTCCAACTCTTTGCAACCCCACTGACTGTAGCCCATCATGTTCCTTTCTTCATGGGGATTTTCCAGGCAAGAATACTGGAGTGGGTTGCCACACCCTCCTCGAGGGGATCTTCCTGACCCAGGGACCGAACCCAGGTCTCCCGCAGTGCAGTAGTCAGATTTATCTCTAAGAACTCTTTTTTATTTTCTGCATGTCCCTCCTTTATTTAGAGCCTCTCGCTTGGTTTCTTGGATGCAGTTCTTCTCTTCCCCCTTTGTTTTCCTCTGCTCCTCATTTTGCTTCTATTTCCTAGGTTAATTTGTGTCTCTTACATTCATGTTAAGAGTTCTCAGCTGCTTGGTGAAACATTAAGATGCTGCATTAAAATATATTAAAAGACCTGTGCTTTGCAGGCTGGGGAGGAGGAAAGGGGAGAGAATGCCAGTGTGTGGACTTCCACGAAGGGTGAGCAGGCATGAGCTGGCTACTGTACTAGGAAACCCCTAAATTTCAGGATCTAGAAAACCTTTTCTCTTGGACTGGTCAGTTTCTACAGAAAAGAATCCTCCAGCTGCTGGCCTCGGGGACTGTGCAAGCTTGGCTGCCAGCATTCTTGGAGCCACGGGGGAATGCAGTGAGAACTCCTACCTCCCAGTGTGTGGAGATTACACATCGCCTTTTATCAGCTCTCTACCCTGTCTCCTGCTGCATCTCATGTCTGAGAGTCTCGAAAGCCTCCAGGGCATCTTCTCTCTTTTAAAAAACTTATCTACTTATGGCTGCAGCGGGTCTTCAGTGCTTCCTGTGGGCTTTCTCTACTTGCGGCAAGCAGGAGCTCCGCTTTGTTGTGGTACACAGGCTTCTCACTGCGGCGACTTTTCTTGTGGAGGCGCACAGGCGCTACGGTTCGGGGTCTTAATAGCAGTGGCGCACGGGCTTAGTAGCTCCTCAGCATGTGGGATCTTCCCAATGTGTTACCTGGGTTGGCAGGTGGATGCTTAACCCCTGGACCACCAGGAAGTCCCAGTGCATCCTCTCTGGAGGTACGTCCAAGGAATGAGGATTCACTGTAGGTGCTAATGAGGAAAGACTGCTAAGCAACAAAGTCCAGACCTCTGTCTTTGTGGGAACCGGCTTGCTACCTGCTATACCAAGTAGGGGAGGGGACCTGGGGGTGACTTAGCCCCATCCAAACTGGGGCTTTCAGAGGGCCCTGGTTTATTTCAGGTTTGAGGTTTCCATTCTTGGCCACTGCCCTGCACAGGCATTCAGCTTTCTAGTCTGCTTGGCCAGTTATCATTTATTCATCTGCCTCTGAGCACAAAAAAGCTGACAATCTCCTTGCTATCAAGCCCTGTCCTATTCTCTTTGTACTTGGGTTTATTCCTTTTACATTTCTATGATCGCTAGGGAGGAGCTGGGAAGAGTACAGATAAACACATCCATTCCTTCTGTCATCTTTTACTGAGAGCTATGACCCTCAGCTTTTTAAATGACTTTCGTTAATCCAGAGGGTGCATGGGATAAAAATCAAGAACAGAGAAAAGGCAAAGGACTAAAGGTTTTTAAAGTTTCATAGTCCATTGTCCTTAGTTTAAGTTTCTTATAAGGTTCAAATCTCGGCTGTGCCACTTTCTGATTGCTTAACCTCATGTATGTTACTCATCATCTCTTAATTTTCTTACCTTTAAAATGGTGATAAGAACACCTATCTCGCAGGGCTAGAAAATGCAGTCATGCAACACAGATGAGGTCCTTTAAAAATACTGGCTGAAGAAGGAATAAGCGGGTTTAGATAAGAAGAAAAGGAGGAATTTGGTTTCTGGACACCAGGAATGGGAGATGTTGGAGGGACATCCATATAGACATGTTTGCTGAGAATGAGCACAGGTTTCATTCAGCAAACATTTCCTGAGTGGTTTATATATAGAAGGTCCTAAGACAGGCACTGAGGAATGAAAGAGTTGGATAAATAACGTGATATCGTCCCACTGCAGGGCAGAATGTGGTAAAATCACAGGCTGGTGCTTAGAGGTGAGAAGTGAACGCCGGCTGAGCAGCCCAGTGAACAGCTCACACCATCTTTACCTTTTTTGGTCTTGCAAGGTCCACGTTCAGGGTGGATCTCTTTTAAGGGAAGAGGCACCACCTTGGCCAGCCCCGCGTTCAGCATGTACTGGTACAGGCGCTTGAACGTCCTCTCGCACAGTCCCTGCAACATTTAAATGCGGCAGTTAGACACGAGCAAGCCATGTGAAACAACCAGAGGGCCATGTAAATGAACAAGTGGGGACCCAAGTTAACGATGATCTTAAATGAAGAGACACTGGGGGCGCTGATGAGGAGACACTGCCCAGCCACTTTGTCCCGGGAACCAAATGATTCCGGAGCAGCATAGAGACCGTCCTACTTTTTGATGATGAAAGGGGGAAAGAGATTTGCCTCAAAATATCCTGAAATGACACATCTGAAAGGGATGAGAATGAAGCAGTTGGGGGCAGCACTTTACGACTTCCACTGTATACGTCTTCATAAGTGTTCTGGTTTTTTAACCAAGTAATTGTACTGTTAATTTCTGGGGGTGGGGGGCCATGCCATGTAGCAGGATCTTAGTTCCCTGACCAGGGATCAAATCACTGGCCCCTGCAGTGGAAGCGTGGAGTCTTAACTCCTGGACCACCAGGGAAGTCTCTATTATTAAATTATTAACAGATATATACAGACATACACACAACTCCCTCAGGCAGTGAAAGAGGAGAAAACATTTTTTTTAACTTTTAGGTTAAAAAAAAAGAAAAAACCCTTAGGGACTTCCCTTGTGGTCCAGTGGAAAAACCAAAATAACCGTATCTATTTCTAAAGCTGTCAGGGTTATCCAACAGCTGCCACCAGTGCAGGCCATGTGTTTCCATCTACATGCGTTTTTTTCTTTTCTTGAAGAAAGTAATTTACTTGCCAACATTGAAAAGTGAGAGATATCATGTTAAAAAAAAAAAGGAAAAAAAAAAACCAACAGATTCTGGCTTCTTTCAGAAAACAGGACGTGGCAACAAGTCCTAGCTTGTGGTTCATCACAACAGTAGCCAGCAGGAGGTGAGGACCAAGCTACTCCTTCAAGACACGCATGCCTGGCCCGGACACCCAGCCTTCCGCAGCCATGAGACCCCTCACACGGTGAAGCTGAAGGTCAGTTCCCGTTTATCACCCTTTTTGTGCTGGTGTTCTCTTACGATAGCTAAGAGGAAAGTGGAAGATTTCTTGAATCCGTACTGATGTCAAGAAAAGGTTTTTGTTGTTTCTGGCTGCACCACATGGCTTCCAGGAACTCAGGTTCCCCTGCCCAGGAACGGAACACGGGCCACAGCAACGAAAGCGCTGACTCCTGACCTCCAGGCCACCAAGGAACTCCCTCAAATGACTCATACCACCCTCCAGGCCACTACTGGCCATTTGATTTTGCCACCTCTAGACCAGCGAGGCAGGCGATCACCTGAACCAAAGGAGGTGCTGCTGAGAGTGGTCCGTGGCGTCTCCCAGGTCCCCTTTCACACTCTGCGGGGAGAGAGCGAGCGCACGGGCCAGGGATGCTGTGGCTGCGTACACACGATCACCTCTCAGATGGGCCTGGCTGCTCGGCAGCAGAACAGATGGTCATCAAAGAAATACAGACGACTCACAGACGGCACATTCAGTCCCCTGGCACTTAAATGGCACCTATCGTAAATCTAGCTGTGCCCCCAGCGCCGTGGAAAGACCTTGCAGACACCCATCCATCAAACCCCAGCCTTCTACATATGGCCCCAAGCCCTGGACCACCCTACAGGGGAGCTGCCAAGGAGGACTCCCATGACCTGCCCACAGGACGGAGGGTGGTGGGGTCCTTCCCTTACAGGGGCTGCCATGGAGGACTTGCACAATCTGCCCAGCTAAGGAGAGAGGTCAGCCTCCCTCCCACTCCCCCGGAAAGACAGCATCCACATTCAAAGCATCCACCTCGTCTGGAGGCTAATTACTTACTAAATCCTGCTCAGCCTTCTCTGACCCCTATTTCCAGCTACTGACTAGACATTATTACCAAGTCAAAGTCCCAAAGATCTCCATACTCTATAAATCCTACAATCAAATTTGTCAAGAGACTTCTCCCGTGATCCAATGGCTAAGACTCCATGCTTCCAATGTAGGCAGGGGGTGAGGGTTTGATCCCAGGTCAGAGAACCAAGATCCCATAAGCCCCACAGTGAGGCAAAAATAATAATAACAATAACAACTGTTATATGCCTCGTCCTTGAGCAAACTCACTTCTCTTTCTGAACTGTCTACCTCAGTCATATACTCATTCAACAAACATGGGCTGAGCATTCACAGGTGCAGGGCCGTCCTCATTGTGGGTGGTCCCCACACAGGGTCCCTGCCAGCAGGACCCCAGCCTCAAGCTCTGGTCCACCCTAGGGAGGGGCTGTCATTCAAGCCAGACAACAGATTCCTTCTCCTTCGTCCCCCTCCCCCAACCCTCACACTCTGGCTTCAGTCTCTCACCAAGTCACCCCCTACCCTGAGGCCACAACATCCACCTCCACACCCGCCCTCCAACCTCCCCTCTGCCCACCAGCTTATTTCCTAAACATTCTTCTTCTGGATGTCTTGGTGGCTCAGAGGGTGAAGAATCCACCTGCAATGCAGGATACCCGGGTTCGACCCAGGATGATTCCCTGGAGTAGGAAATGGCAACCTGTTCTAGTATTCTTGCTTGGAAAATCCCATGGACAGAGGAGCCTGGCTGGCTCCAGCCCATGGAATCCCAAAGAGTCAGACAGGACTGAGCGCACACGTATTTCTGCATCATCTCTGCTTAGAAACGGCCACCAGCAGTCCCTCAGGCTCAAGGCTGAAACCCAGCTCCTCAGCCTGGCACCTGAGACCTTCCTTATCTGGCCCCAACTTTCCTTTCCCGCCGCCTCTCTTACTTCTCCTGAGGGGCACCCCGCTGCCTGGCCGCCCCTGGGTCACTGCCAACCTCAGAAACCCCCAGCGCCTCCCACTGCCCCACGCCTTTGCCCCAGCCGGTCTCCCCACGTCTCCTTGGGGCTCGTCTCATCTACGAAGCCCAGCGCAGCTGAACTCACTCTACAAAGCTGCTCCCAGCTCTCCTGTCACAGAGCTCAGACGCATCCTTCCAAGGAACAGTCTGGCCTGAGTGTGTCGTCACGTCAGTCTCTCTAATTAGACGGCTCTGCGACAGCCTGAGACTGTCATCCCCGTTAATTTTTGTCACTGTGCTGTGGAATATAGTTCTGTCTCCAAGTGGACACTCACTGAAGTATTTGTTGAGGGTTTCCCTGGTGCATCCGTCAGTGGTAAAGAATCCGCCTGCCAATGCAGGTTTGATGCCTGATCTGCGAGGATCCCATGTGCTGTGGCGCGACTAAGCCCCTGAGCCATAATGACGGAGCCCACCCGCGAGAGCCTGCTGGCTGAAAAAAGAGAAGCAGCTAGAGGAGCCCCTGCTCGCCATAACTGGAGAAAAGAAAGCACTAAGACCCAGCACAGCCAAAAACGAGCAAACTAAAAACATTAGAGTATTTGTTGAATGAATGAATGAATAAATCAATCAACAAGGTCCTATATCAGCCAAATGCTGTCACTTAGCTCTTCCCCAGTGCTGACCTGAGGCTGGGCCCAACCCCTCTCTCCACCCGCGAGTGACTCCGTAGGGCAGAGGGTGTCCATCTCCAGTGTCCATAGGGGCTGGACAGACAATAGAAAGAATACAGTGGGCAGGTATTTATGCACTGAACGTGCAGGAGTCTCCTTATTCTTGACTAGGGACTCTCAAAGAGAGAGGCCTTGTCAGTTTACCTTTTATTCCCCACTTTTGACAGATACTTAGACACTGAGAAATACTTCCTCCTCCTCAACAGCAGTGCTCACAGAGAGACAAAAGGCACTGCCGAGGTGCCTGAGAGCTGGCAGGAGGTAAGTAAGGGACCTGGGGTGGGAATGCAGGGGCCAGCAGGGGGCATGCTGGCTAGCGAATAGCCAGCTCCATATAACTGCTGTCACGAGAGACCACAGGCCCAGGCTGGCCAGAGCCTCTGGAATTTCAAGAGAAGCTGGTAACTTAAGATTTTGATGCAAAATCTCATTTCTTAAAAGACCCTACTGCTACACCAAAGTTCTTCTTAACAATGTGCAGGCCAGATCTGACCCATGAGCCTCAAGTCATAATCTCTGCTTTTTTATTTTTTGGCTTCATCCTGTGGCTTATAGGATGTTAGTTCCCCAAGCAGGGCTTGGACCCAGGCCCTTGGCAGTAAGAGCACGGTGTCCTAACCACTGGACCATCAGGGAAGCCCCATACCTCCTGTTTCAAATAGACTTGGGCATGTGATGAACTGAGCCGTAGAGGAGGCAGGTCTCCCTTCTCTCTGCACAGTGAGATCAGGGAGCAGGGCCTCCCCAGGGCAGCACAGGTGAGGAGCTAGGATATTCCTGGAGGCTGTCATCGGACTGCAGGCTCTTCTGGGGACTGATTACTATGACCCCGCAAACCTTGACTTTAGGTCCTACCATTTTGCCTGCAGGACAATCTTATTTTCTTCCCATTTCCAGTGTCGGCTCTTTCCTAACTTCTAGCAAAGAGCGCTCACTTCAGACAGGAAGCAGTAGCCCCCCATCCCCGGTGCTTTCTCCTCTCACTCTATCACTGCCTCGGTTCCTGGACCCGGAGATGAAGCAGGTCCGCCCATAACTGCTTTTTTGCCCTGTGTTGTCTCACCTCTTCTCAGTAGTCACTCCGCTATTTCAGTATAAAACTGGAAACAGGGGACTTCCCTGGTGGTCCAGCCACTAAGACTGAGGTCCCGATGCAGGGGGCCCTGGTCAGGAACTAGGTTCAATGTGGTGCAGCTAAGAATTTGCAAGCCACAACTAAAGGTCCCTCAAGCTGAAACTGAGATCCAGCTTAGCCAAGAAACAGAGGAAACACACAAACAAATCTTTAAAAAAAAAAACAAAGCCTGAAACAGGAGGGAAGGGGGCAGGGCACCAACTTTAACAGAATGACACAGGCCAGGGGCATGACGCAAACTGATCCGCACCAGATTAAGTCCAGGATGGCGGGCGAGTGGGCTTCCACTAGACCTTGAGCCTCAGTACGTGCCCATCATGGCACATCAGCAAGCTAAATGACACACCCACAGGCGCTGCGACAGTTCTGAGGCTAACAGCAAAGGCCAAAACGTGGGTGGTGATCCAATTCCTGGAAATCCCCATCCCTTCCCCTGAAAGAGTTGGAATAACCCTCCCCCTGATTAGCCTATGAAACTACCCAGCCCATAAAAACCAACCACACCACATTTCTGGGCTGCTCTGCCTTTGGGGGTGGCCCACACTCGATCTGTGGAGTGTGCTCCTCTCTAAGCAAATCCACTTCTCACCTCTCACTTTGTCTCTCACCGAATTCCTTCTACAAGGAGATATCAAGAAGCTGAGCTTCAAGTCCCAATCTGAGTTACACGGTTACAATACCAGTGGGAAGAAAATTACAAGCCTGATTATGAAAGTAAATCTTAATGCCCAGATTCACTGCTCCACAGGAACTTTTATAGCTGGACTTGGCACAAACCCCAGGGGAAAACCAAGGCCACCCAAGAGTGGGAGGGGTTTAAATGCAAGACTGAGCCCTTTTTCATTCTGTATAAACCAAAGGAAAACCCTGCTTGCTTCACAAGGGGCTGGGGGTGGTCAACTCCGTAACAGAGCTCTTGACTGCAATGCATGGAGCCTTCATTTGACAAAGATGCCCACAGGGGCCACGGACGCATTCAGCCCCACACGAGGGCAGCCGGCAGCTCACCAGTTCCTCCCTCAGCTTTCCCAGGGTCTCAGTCCGGTTATTCCTTGCGCTCAGTAGAGTTGAAAGTTTCTCCATGAGGATGTCGTATTTGCTCCTCCTATGAGAAACACAAAACACTTCATTTTTTTAGACCTATTAGTGATGACTGCCTATTTTTTAAAAGATGTCAAGGTTTACATGACAACACATCAAACTACAGAACCTTGGTCTTCAGTCTCAAGAGAACAACTCCTGTCCTTTACAGCGGGAAGACTGGGGGTGGGGGGCTGTCTGAATGGTCCAGTCACATGGTCAAGGTCACCTAACTAGCAGCAGTGTACAGACTGCACTCTGTGGCTAAAACTATCAGGAAATGATTGTTTAAAATGCTTACATCTTTTGATCATATTGAAGAATTCCTTTAATTTAAAACAGAGAAAAACTGGTTGGGGAAGTTTTATTTGTGGTCTGTGCTATCCCTCAATGGGTCTTACAGATGCTAAGAAAAAGATTAGAATAATCATGGTTAACAGGAAATAAACTTATAAGGAAAGATACTTTTTCCAAGAAGGTAGAAATTTTTTAAAACAGGGCTTATGTCAAATGAATAAAGAAATCTTTAGATGTATTAAAAATGGGATAAATAAGATGGATATTTTGTGATTTAAACACAAGATTTTGATATTACACTTCCTAAGGTTAAATGCAACAAAAAAGGATGTCCCCACTGGTCCTCAACATTAAAAGTTAAATAAATCATTCTACTTACCATTTACAGTTTATGTACCGTTTATGTACAGTTTAAATATGTACAAATTATATAAGTATAAATATAAATTTGGGCTTCTCTGGTGGCAGGGTGGTAAAGAATCTGCCTGCCGATGCAGGAGATGCAGGTTCGATCCCTGGGTTGGGAAGATCCCCTGCAGAAAGAAATGGGAACCCACTCCAGTGTTCTTGCCTGGAAAATCCCATGGACAGAGGAGCCTGGTGGGCTGCAGTCCATGGGGTTGCAAGAGTTGGACACAACTTAGTGACTAAACAATAAATAAATATAAATTATATATAGGGAGGGCTTCCCTTGTGGCTTAGCTGGTAAAGAATCCACCTGCAATGTGGGAGACCTGGGTTCGATCACTGGGTTGGGAAGATACCCTGGAGAAAGGAACAGCTACCCACTCCAGTATTCTGGCCTGAAAAACTCCACGGACTATATAGTCCATGGGGTTGCAAAGAGTTGGAGACGACCAAGCAGCCTTCCCTTTTACATATAAAGTGAACAAAAAAATTTACAGAGATAGCCAACCAGCAACTATTTGGGCCAAGGGGCCTAAGTTCCTTGGCTCAACCCTACTCTGGGGATCCCTTTATATAAACTGATAAAATGGACAGGAAATAAAAGAAGGAAAGAAAAACTTCTGAAACTCCTCCTATAAGATCAAAGCTTATTGATTATATCCTAATGAAGACCAAAGTCAAAAGGTATCAAAGTAGACAGAACTGAGATGAAAGTGTATAAAACTGGTATATTTAACTGGGCTTTATTTAAGACGGTTACATCTCTTTTGCTTAATTATATTGTGGGGTAGATGTGTTTCACTAGGGAGTGTGTTCCCTGTGTTGTATTATAAGACCAGGTATATATCAATAAATGTATCTCTTAGGAAATATTAACTGAACCGTTAAAGGAAACCAATAGGGTTACCTGAGCCATACAAATAAGTAAAAAGTGGGAACTAACATTCAAGGGCTAATAAAAATAAAAATGGTGATTTTGTTCTGGGTTTAACTTGTAAACTCAGAACATCTTTGCTGAATGCCTTATACAAACCCTTGGAGGCATGATAAATTCTAGGTTTTAGAACAGAGAACTCATAACTTTAGTTTACTTATTGTCTCACTGATTATAACATAAAGTCAGACAAATCAATCTTTCAGAATCATTCAGGTGACAGACCTGCTTTTTGGGGGATGAAAAGTAACTGTCTTTCTCTTGCAAATCTCTACAAACCAGAAATATTAAGTACAGGTCATAAGGATCTGAGATTGAGCCTAATTAATTAGGTCAGTCAGGCAAGACCTGAAACCAAGAAAAAAAAAAAGAAAGTGGCAGTTTTAAACCCAAGAAAATAAAAAAGAAAGTGGCGGTTTTAAAATTCAAACCACAGGGAATGCTCCCTCAGCCAAATTTTACAAATAGTAAAGCCTTAGTCATCTGAGCAAGCAACTTTAATGTATTCCAACTGTTCTTTGTAAACTAGTTAAGTTTACATTGTCCCCTGGGTCGGCAAGATCCCCTGGAGTAGGAACAGGCAGCCCGCTCTAGTATTCCTGCCTGGAAAATTCCACCGACAGAGGAACCTGGCGGGCTACAGTCCATGGGATCACAGAGAGTCGGATCTGACTGGGCGACTGCGCGTGCACACAAGTTTACGCTGCGATGCCTGACTCACGAAGGAGCTTTTTTTAAAGTGAAGCCATGAGATCTCCAGTTTTGCCTGTTCATACCATATGTCTGTGCACACATTATACAGGAGGTATCTCTACCTCGGGAGAGTATTATCAACACTGAATTTACACACCATATGACGTCACTTACACGTGGAATCTAGAACATGGCTCAAACAAACCTATCTACAAAACAGAAAACACACTCACAGACAGAGAGCACAGACTTGTGGTTACCAGGAGGAGGGGGCGGGAGGAGAAAAGGGACCGAGTGTGGGATAAGCAGACGTAAACTGTTATATACAGGGTAGATAAACAAGCTCCTAACGCAGAGCACAGGGAACTATCCTCAGTACCCTGTGATAAACCATAATGGGAAAGAATATCAAAAAAACAATGTCCATATATGCAAAACTGAGTAACTTGGCTATACAGTAGAGACTGGCCCAACACTGTCAATCAACTCTACTTCAATTAAAAAAAAAAAAACTGAATTAATAAAGAACTCTATTCAATTTAAAAGTAAGAGCTTACAAATTAAAGAAAAGAAACTGGCCAAAATGACTTTCAGGTTCACGGGAACTGGGAAATATTCAATATTAAGCTGCTGTTTGGTATTAAAGTTTAAGTTTGTTGATCTAATCATGTCTTTTTGTTTGTGGGTTGTTCCTTTTCAGGGAGGAGGGGCATGCTGGCATTTGAGGTCTTAGTTCTGAACCAGGGAAAACCAGATATGCCAAGTTAAGGAATTAAGCGTTTTTCTTCTAGGGCTTACTGAAATCATTCTTTTGATGAGCTCCTCAGCTATCTGGGCCTGAATCCTGTGTTCTCACATCCTGAGTTTCCTCAGGGCTCACTGGCTCACGCAGGATGGGTGTAACTGCTGATGACTGTGACATCCTTGCTTACTAATACGACAGGAAATAACTCCATTTTTCATGCCCTTTGTTGCAAAACTTCTATATAACCTGGTTCTCCCCAACTCATCTGCTGCCTTTGGGGCTTAAAGTCCTAAAAATTCCCACTGAATAAAATATAATCCTCAACTTTGAGGTTGTATTTTTTGAGTCAACAACACTGTAAAGTTTTAGGAAGCATCTATTCACACATTTCCTTATAAATCAGATGGCAAGAGAGGATAGGGATGATTTCACAAACAAGTTCAGCTTTTTTAAAATTCAGGCACAAAATGTGAACCCAGGTCTCCTTCACTGCAATACAGTGCTCTGTGTATTAATCAGGATACATCTCTGATTCTGCTCTCACTTTACTGGTGTGAAGGACCTTCCCTTCCTTTGCATTTTTAATGTGAAGTGGAGGTCATAATAAATGCTCCCAAGCTAATGCCACCACAGGAAGCTATTAAAGGAGCCCAGGGCTCCTCAGCTGGGGGGAACAGGGAGAGAGGGAGGGGTTTGGGGGGAGGGGGTTGTGCTGGGAGAGGGGCAGAGAGAAAGATATTGTCATGCCTCTGGGGAAGGCGAACTTGNCAGAAGGAATTAGTACATCCTTTTTCTCTGCCGGCCCAGCCAAGAGATATTCTGCAAAATTCCAGTATTCCTGCCTGGAAAATCCCAGAAATAGAGGGGCCTGGCAGGTTATAGTCCATGGGGTCAGAGTTGGACACGACTTAGCAACTAAACAACTGCTTCTCATGCTGGCCCAACCAAGAGATATTCTGCAAGACTAATGGCCTTTCAGGGGCTTCCCAGGTGGCGCAGCCAAGCAGGAAACACAGGTTCAATCTCTGGGTTGGAAAGATGCCCCAACCCACTCTTGCCTGGGAAATCCCATGGACTGAGGGGCTACAGTCCATGGAGACACAAAAGAGTTGGACACAACTTAGTGGACGGCAACAACAACAATGGCCTTTTAACTTTTTTGCCTCACCTCTTCCACCCTTAACAGAAACTGGCATTCAAGAAACTGGTACTCAAGGGCGCTAGCCTGCCATGTTCATGGATGCGCAGTTTTCCAAATAAAGTCGCTATTTCTTGCTTCAATCTCTTGTCTCCTTATTATTGGCCTGTCGTACACTGTGGTGCTGGTGAAGACTCCCGAGAGTCCCTTGGACAGGAAGGAGATCAAACCAGTCAATCCTAAAGGAAATCAGTCCTGAATATTCATCGGAAGGACTGATGTTGAAGCTGAAACTCCAACCCTTTGGCCACGTGATGTGAAGAGCTGACTCAATGGAAAAGACCCCGATGCTGGGAAAGATTGAAGGCAAGAGGAGAAGGGGACGACAGAAGATGAGATGGTTGGATGGCATGACTGACTCAACGGAAGTGAGTTTGAGCAAACTTCAGGAGATAGTGAAGGACAGGGAAGCCTGGTGTACTGCTGTCCGTGGGGTCACCAGGAGTCAGACATGCCTGAGCAACAACAAGCAACACACTCAGATGCCCAAAAGTCAGGAACCGGACAGCATCATCCTCCAGACCTCCTTTTCTTTATACCCCATGCCCAACCATTCACCAAATCCTCCAGATTCTTCTGCCTCATGTCTGATTCTATCAGCTTTTTCTCTTCATTCTCACACCCACCATGGAAAGCCAAACCTTGACTGCTGGTTCGTGAGTGGATTACTACAGATCTCTCAGCTTCACTCTTTGCCCCTAGTCTGACCCTCCCCTTGGTGGTGCAGGCTTTAAATGGATTGAAGTGAAGTCGCTCAGTCCTGTCCAACTCTTTGCGACCCCATGGACTGTAACCTACCAAGCTCCTCCGTCCATGGGATTTTCCAGGCAAGAGTACTGGAGTGGGTTGCCATTTCCTTTTCTACGGGATCCTCCCAACCTAGGGATCGAACCCGGGTCTCCTGCACTGTAGGCAGACTCTACCCTCTGAGCCACCAGGGAAGCCCAATTAAATGGATTAGTCCAGTCCAACTGGTAAGGGCAGGCTGGATTCTGAACCAAGACTTCCTGGATTCAGCTTCTGGGTTCTGCCCCTGCTAGTAGACGACTCTCTGTGTCTCAGTCTTCTTTCTCTTAAGGGACATGGGGATAAGAATACCCAACTTTGTTTTAAAATTAAATAACTTAGTATATTTAAGAATCTTAGAACAGTCCCTGCTTACAATAACCATATACATAAATGTCAACCATTATTCTTCATTCACTACTTCCAGTTCTACACTTCAACCAAACTTATTTCTCTTCCTTTAGAAAAGTTCTGCCAACTGGCTACCTAAATCCAACCTTTAAGTCTTGTTTTACACAGTATTCCCTCTGGAAACCTGACCCTCATAACAAAATGAAAAAAAACAACAACACAGCTTTGGGAAATGAACCAACACCCAGTCACTTACAATGTCACCCAGTCACATCCATAACTTTGGATGGTTGACTTAATTTCTCTCCATCACAGTTTCCTCTGCTGCAAAATGGGGAAGATAGCTGGGAATTCCCTAGCAGTACAGTGGTTAGGACTCAGTGCTGGATGGGGAACTAAGATCCCGCAAGCCACACACTGGAGCCAAAAAATTAAGAACAAAAACAAACAAACACACAAAAAATGGGGAAGCAAAGAGCACCTTCCTCATAGGGTCAATGCGAGAATAAAATGGGTTCAATCTCCTGAAACAACAGGAACAAGATACTGCCTAGTACCACGTTATGTGTTTGTGTTCAGTCGCTCAGTCGTGTCTGACTCTTCTGTGACCCCATGGACTGTAGGCCGCCAAGCTCCTCTGTCCATGGAATTTTCCAGGCAAGCAGACTGGAGCAAGTTGCCATTTCCTACTCTAGGGGATCTTCCTGACCCAGGGATCAAACCTGCGCTGCCTGCTTGGCAGGGGGATTCTTCACCACTGCACCACCTGGTAAGCCCACAGCACCAAGGCATAAGGAGCAATAAATAAATGTTAGCTATCATTATTGTTGTTGCTGGTGTTGCTAAACTTGCTCTCTAATCCAGCACTGAATGAATGCTCCATAAAGGTCTGTTGATTTCAACTGGTCTCTAGTCTTGATCTGAACAGCCTTACTGCTTCAATCCTAAGCTCCACTTTAAAGAAATTACTCTTTAAAACCCAAAGCATATCCTCCCAAAGCATACCCTTCCAGTTCTGCTCACCATCACCCCAAACACACACGAACATAATGGAACATCACAAGGCGATCCCCCAGCTCCATCAGACGCCTGGGCCCTGCCAGGCCGAAGACCCCCCCCAAACAGCCTTACTCTGCGCCATCCCATCCGGGTCTTCCTTCCTCTCCACTCCTTTCTCTCCCCTCTTGTAAGAACCTGGCCGCCTCCCAGCTCCACCAGACCCCGAGCTCTTCCCTCTCCCGCCCGCAGGGCCAGGCCGCTAACCGGTCTTGGAGCTGGAGGTCTGGTCGTTCCCGAGGCTCCTCGTAGAAGCTGATGCCCGGGTTCGTGGCAAGGGCCCGCCACAGAAACTCCTGCGTGTAGGGCTCCAAAGGAAGCGGGAAGGGCGGCACTCGCGTCTCCAGACGGCTCCAAAGCGCGGGAAGGCACAGGCCATCAAGCCCCTCCAGGGCCACCTCGTCCAACAACGACTCCAGCGCGTCCATTGCTACTTCAGTTAGCTGCACCCGGGGCGCCTGCGTACCACGCCGCCAAGGGCCCCGGTCCAGGGCGCCTGCGCACAACGACTGGCAGCCAGGGAGGCGGGGCGGACCCGGGAACCGGAGGAGGAGTTTCAGACCGAGATCGTAACGTCACTCCCTTTGGGGGCGGGTTCATTCCGTGAAGCTTCCCCGCTATTGGTCCGGAACCCCGCAGTAACCAGGGGAACTGCAAACAGTGTAGAGGCCGCTTCCGGTTCGAGCTCCCGGAACCGCCGCCTCTAGAGATGGACGGTGAGTGTCCGTGGGCCCCGCCGGGAGGTCGGGCAGTTACTCTCCCATTCCTCCTGAGGGCCTTCCGGGCAGAATCCTAGGCCACAGACCCCTGGACCATCACTGCCTGACCCAAGGGAGTCGCCGTCGGAGGGAAGGGGAACCTAAGTGGTCCGGGATGGGAAGAGGAGGCTGGGGGGAGTGGTCAGGGACTTGGTCACTGTGTATGGTTGTGTTGGGACCCGGTACTGGCCGGGGCATCAGAGAAGGGGTTTAGAGTGGGAAAACAAAAAAACAAATAGAGGTCTGAGGGGGTGGGTCTTGTATGTCGTGGGTGTGGAACCAGGGAATATAGGAGTTAATGAGGGTAGGCATTTACAAGGTAGGGCAATCATCAGCTACTGGGGATGGGAGTCGGGAGAGACTAGGGAATACTCTCTGTGCTTTGATGTTAATGATACTGTTCCGTGCCAGGAACTCTGTAAATGCTGTCAAGTAGCTCGATAAGCTTCATACATTTTTTGAGTGTTATCCCATTTTACAAATGAGGACACAGCTCAGAGAAGTTGAAGTATCTTGCCCCAGATCAAAGTCATCAAGTGGCAGAGTGAGAAAGGAACCCAGGCTCTGGAGCTGAATTAGGGAGTTAGAGATATGGAAGGAATTTTAGAAGCCCTTCGTTCCAGAAGTTGCAAATACAGATACTTGCAGGGGCAAGTCTAATGGGCTGGATTGGGCTGTGATTAAAAGTCAATTTCTTTCCTGAAAGAGAAGCTTCTCACTCAGCTCAAAGCAATTATTTTCCTGGGGGTTGCTTCTCAAAATGCTGTGATGGCTAATCATTCTGAAGGCCAGAGGCAGCCTGTGGGCCATCATTCGGGGAGCCTCAGTAAGAATCATGGCTTCCCCGGTGGCTCAGAAGGTAAGGAATCTGCCGGCAATGGAGAAGACCTGAGTTCTATCCCTTGATCAGGAAGATCCCCTGGAGTAGGAAATGGCAACCCACTCCAGTATTCTTGCCTGGGAAATCCCATAGACAGGGGAGCCTGGCGAGCTACAGTCCATCGGGTCACAAAGAGTGGGACACGACTGAGCAACTAACACTTTCACTTTCAATAAGAATCATAGAATTTTATGATTCCAAAAATAGGCTACCCTGATATCTCATTTTATAAATGAGAAGACTTCTAGAGAGATTGATGAGTCTACTACCAATAGTACCTACTGATAGACCAGTAGAGTCTACTACCAATAATTTTTCCCACTACACCACTGTCCCTCACTTCTGGGAAGTTTGTTCCTTTGTTATATCTGCCTCTTTACAGTATGGAAAAAAATTTTAATTGAATAATCTGTTTTATGCTTAAAAGACATCTTTGCCCTTTGGACTTGAGAGATACTATAAAATGTCATTCACCAGTTTGCCCAGTGGAAAGGTCCATGTTAATGTTGCTACAGAACATCAAAACTCAGATGTTCTTTTTACTTAGGATGCCTTTATGCTCTTACCTCAAAAAAGCTTTGTATGTATGTATTATGTCTATGATATTGACCATATCAGAAATGAAAGATGAGAAAATCTTACATTTATCATGTATCAATTCATTTAGAAGTAATAATAAGTGCATTACTTCTGAACATAATACTTTTTAATGAAAAGAAGCTATATTTCCCACCAAAAAGATCAGTAGAAAATGTGGTATTGTTTTACATTTTCTTAAATCTCTTTAATACCTGGGTTAGTAGGAAGTAGCTAGACTCATTTCTGCTTCATCAGCCAAACTGGTGTTGTTATTTTGGCTGATGTATTTGAAGAAAATGGGGCCTCACACAGACATATATTTGGGGCAGGGAATATTTTAATTGCCATTTTAGATAACTATAGACCTTCTTCTTTGATACTATTCCAAAACGTAGCAAGTGGTAATTTCTTGAAGGTCAGCTACAATGTGGCATCTAAACCGTATCAGTGAACTTTTGTACTCTGTTANGTCTTTTTTTTTTTTTTTTTTCGCTGCTCGGGGCCTTAGTTGCGGCATGTGGGAACTTAGCTGTGGAATGTGAGGTCTAGTTCCCTTACCAGGGAACAAACCCTGGTCCACTCCAGTGGGAGCATGGAGTCTTAGCCCCTGGACCGCTAGGGAAGTCCCTCCTCTAAGAGCTGATAGTGTCTGAGCTTACATGTAAGTCTTTCATCCATTCTGAGTTTATTTTTGTCTATGGTTTTAGGAAGTGTTCTAATTTCATTTTTTTAATCAATTAATCTTTTATTGAAGGAGAATTGCTTTCCAGAATTTTGCCGTTTTCACATGGAGCTGTCCAGTTATCTGAGCACCACTTATTAAAGAGGCTGTCTTTTCTCCATTGTGTATTTTCACCTCTCTGTCATAGATTAGGTGACCATAGGTGCGTGGGTTTATCTCTGGGCTTTCTATCCTGTTCCATTGATCTTTATTTCTATTTAAGTGACAGTACCAAACTCTCTTGATAACTGTCGCTTTGTAGTGTAGTCTGAAGTCAGGAAGGTTGATTCCTCTAGCTCTATTTTTTCTCTCTAAAGATTCTGTTGGCTATTTGGGGTCTTTCACGTTTTGGGGCAAGTGTAAAATATTTTCTTTTATTCTGTGACAAATATCATTGGTAATTTGATAGGAATTTCATTGAATCGGTAACTTGCTTTCGGTTATATAGTCATTTTCACAATGTTGATTGTTACAGCCCAAGAACATAGTGTGTGTGTGTGTGTGTGTGTGTGTGTGTG